>OU343221.1:119272014-119608831 GCA_910596185.1 Chrysanthemum makinoi | reverse complement strand
AGGACTGAGAGACAGAATGGATGAAGGTCTCCTACTCGAAACTCCAATGCGATGACACTCAAGCAGTTGCTAAAACCTCCTGGTCAAAAGCTAATAAAGGCAGGAAAACTCCGGTGTTTGAGCGAAGAGCTTCGGGAAGAAGAGCCACTTGATAAAGACTACGGGAAAAAGGTGAATATCCGGACTCCAACCGTTGCCGAAGTTAGTTAAGAGGAACAAACTTCATTGGCCTCGGAGGGTCAAGTGGTGGTGCACTATCTACACACCGGAGTTCTGATGCGGTTAATGGCCGATAAAGAGGCCGGTACCACCCCCGATCCAACAACAACTTGGCTGGAGGATACCATCACCATATGGGAAAGGAGGAAAAGGAGAATGCGAGAAGAAAAATTTGATGAAGATGTTGAAGGCTGCGGCTAAGTCAAAAGCGAGAAATGGAAGCTCAAGCTAAAGTGATGAAGAAGCCAAGATTAAAGGCGAGAAGAATTGTAGAATGCGGAAAAGATGGCGAAGTTAATTATGATGTTTTCTTCTTGATGATAGTCTAGCAGCTTACGAAAGCACCGTTGCCAGGATCCTGAGTCTCTTCATATCTCATCGTCATCAGACTCATCCTCTCATTCATCTCCACCACCATCCAAAGGCACAACGAGATCCAGCTTCCAAGTCGGTGAAGAAACCTCCGACTCTTGGATATCAGAGCTAAGACAAAGATTGTCAATCTTTGTCAAGCAAGTCGGAAGAAAGGCGTGACCAAAAAAAGGCAATAACTCGGCGAGCAGAATCAACTTTCTTCAAAGCGGGATAAATGAGTTGTTGAAAAGGGAGCATATTGAAGTTTATCAAGGAGATTTCCAAAAGGAAATGGAGAAAATGACAAGAAGAATATACTACAATTTCTTCTCGACACTATTCACGGAGACACAGGGAGATGTTCGCAGGGCGATATCCAAATCTCATGAAATTGGTCAAACAAACAGTAAATCCACCACGTTATGATGGTCAATCCAATTGAGCTGAGTTCTTCTCCGATCGAGTTGATTTCCAAGTACGGTGCTACAATTGTCTCAGCGATGCGCAACTCTCACCTCGATGAAAGTAAACTACTTGAGGCATTCGGAATATCAACTCAAGACTTCATGCAAGGAGCAAGGCGAAGGCCTAAGCGTCCAAGAGGCGATGATGATAAGGATAAGGACAAAGATAGAGAGCCTAAACTTAGAAAAACTGGTGAATCATCCTCCATGCAACCACCACTCCAAAGGACTCCAACCGAAAGAAGATCTCCACCAAGTTAACGGCTGGCGAGAAAAACCTCGGGACTCGGAGTTACCACCTCATGAGAGAAAGCCAATTGATCGCCGAGTTCTGGTGGTGGCGATGAAGAGATACTGAGCCAACAACCCACCTCTCGACCACGACAACAAACCCGGCATCATCATCCAGGGCGAAGAAGACAACTAAGAACGATGCAGTCTCATGGCTAGACGAAGATGACACCGAATCTGGCGGTTTTCTACACTTGATGCTACCTACCCCTCACGAAGGTCCAAATATGGTAGAAGGTGAACATTAGAGCATGCTAAGTTTCTTCAAGAAAAGTTTGGTGAAGAAGATGACCAAGTCGGAGTTAAAATGCATCAAGAATGACACTTTTCAACTCAAAGGCGACTCGGAAAGTGCTGAGTTGAATGTCATCATCTTGAAAAGCATAAACTTGAGCCATGTCTAACAACATCGATTGGCTCAACCACAGGCTGAACATTGACTTCACCCGAAGGACAGAGGCTCCATACTTGGACGGACCTCTACCTACAATTGGCCCAAGATCAACCTAAAATTCCATTTCCCTACCCCAACAACGGCGTGGAATTTCTTCTACATGGTACATCATTGACACTTCCGTTCAAACTGACCCATATACTCCAACTACATAGCCATCGAGAGAAAAGGCTTACACATTTTAGCGGTTGGAGAACTATGACGATGCGATGTATGGGATTCACCATTGGCTGGCGAAAGAATCTTCTATAAAAGCGCGGGTTAAAAAGTCTACACATGAAGTGTTTAGTGACAAATGGATCGTTCTTTGTTAAGCATGTAACTCTCTCGTCAAAATGGGACTACACATTTCTCAAGAAAATGGTAATTCAAAAGACAAGGCGAAGAGGACTAAGTTTTCTTGAAGCGGACTTTAAATTTGTCTCTCAAACATTGAAGATCACGTATCTTGCCAAGAAGTACGGGGGAAAAATGAGACACTTCTCTGGTAGACCATCAAGTCGCGCTCCATCTTCATGCCAGTATAGATCAGGGAGCGTGTGAAGACTTACAACTTATCGTGGATACGTGTCGGACGCGTGTCAACTTCACGGACCTCGGCTAGATCTTCACGACATCAACCACCTTCCTCGATACACTCTCTCATGGCCAGCGTTTGGCGTAGTCTACGTAGTGAACTACACCATGGCGCCTTGATGGCGTGTAGAACTTCATAAGTTTGGGGATCATACGAAGGCGTAGGGATGGTTTTAGCTTATCGGTTAAGGGGAGATACATGAAGGCATAGGTCAAAGAAGAGATGGAATTGAAGAAGGAGAAAAGGGATGTTAAGAGGATCATCACTTTCGCATCGATGAAAGGTTGTTGAAGGGACGGTTGAGACGTTGGAGAGTTTCATAGGAGGTCGTTCGACATTTCTCTCACAGGCTATCAGCGTCGAGCATTTCGGGTTATTCTGGGGACTACGATTCTCCGGTAACCCGGATTTGTTTCTTTCACATTATTGTGTTTAAAGATTTATCTATGGCTTATGCACCATAGCGATGTACAACCCGTTATTGTAATGAAAGGACCACACAGTGAGTAAACTTGATTACAATCCTATAAAAGGCGAAAGCTTCTTACTTTTAGTAAAACTTATCAAAACTTTCATTTCAATTTTGCTCAAAAGAACAAGTACTTCCCCTATGATTTTTTCAAAACCTCAAAGTTTATATCACTTTTTGAGGAGTATTTGTCAACAAAATCTTTGTTCACAAAATTGTTCTTAAGTGGTAATCTTCCATAAAACTTCGAAATGGACATATTCGTTATCAAAATTTTGTCAAAAATAACATTTATATGCCATTTTTGAGGGGAGAAAAATTATGTGATAAGAAATATGTTGTGAAATTGCAAATAAATCATTGTGCTCTGAGACTTAACCAATGAATTGGCGAGATCTTAAATGTTAGTAACTTCGAAAAGACTTGTCTAGGGCGGGTAATAATTTCAAGCTAGCTTCGCTAGTGATGCGTGTCTCCATAAGGACTTGTCAGAGTAGAATGTACCATTCGAGAAACTCTTGGTAGACATGAACTTTGTAGGTTTGACAATCTTTGAGGCTTGTCACACCTTTAAGATAGTTATTAGAGCTAGTTGTCACCTAAAAGATGACAATGTAACTCTTTAACTATACAGACGTGGCCGTGTCTCGGGTGGATTGTCTATCTTGAGTTGATCAATCCAAAAGTGCAGCTCTTCTCTCACCGTCGCAGATTTCATCAAAAATACTTAAGCATGTGTAGAGGGAGTATTTATGCAAAGTCTTAAACTCATTGAGTGGAATTAAATGTTTTTACTCATAACCACTATGAGAGATTTTTCATGAAAATGGTTTTATGGCAACATAGGTTAGTCATGGAGTTATAAGGTGATTAAGGTTAGGAATAACTGTCCTATGATCCGCCAGAGCCGGAGGAATCTACCCAAGGACACCACCAGGTTAGAATTAGAAGTCATTAGGTATGATTATAAAAGGAGAAAATGAGAATCGGAGAAAGAAGGAGTTGAAGAATTAAAAAAAAGTAAAGAAAAGGGTGAAAAGAAATAGCCCTCCGATTATTCAGCCGTGATGCAGGGTTCAATTCATATACTACTTGGTTGTCACTTGATGACACCGGTATTGAAGATTAAAGTCGTCATGGACCCAGTGGCGCATGCACTAAACCTTCTTAGCCACTCAAGTTTCTCTCAACAGAAGTTTGTTTCATTCTCACAGAAAACCCTACGTAAACTATCAGATTTCTCTTAGAGATTGCTGGTATTGAAGAAGGAGACCCTCTCCCTAGTCTCCGCTCGGGAAAACCAAAGCGCACTATTGAGTCTAGAGCCACGAGATTCATCAAAAGATCTCTTAGGTACACTTGCATTATCACTTGGCGTTCAACAATGGGGCGTAAGTGATACATTATCGTGTCCTTCCATGGATCTTAGCAATGTCGAGAACATTTATGAGAGTTCACAATAGTTCCTCGTGATTGAATGGAAACTCACGCGGGATCAACATCAAAACGGCCGGCCGGGGTCGCTTGGTAACTCCCGTGGATTACGCTTAGTGTGTCTCAAGCAGTCTGATGGAGAGATGATGCTTCGGTGTACCTCGGTGACTCATCTCGAACGTAGGTGTACTTTGGTACATCGCGTTATCTCACTTGTGGGACTCCGATTCGAGAACAATGCTGAGAATTAAAGTTGTGTTTTCACACTATCTTTATTACTGCCAGAAGTTTGGTATGTGCTAAAACACATACCTTTTCATTATCAAAATAGACCCAAAATAACCAAGAAAGAGCCGTTTATTGCTAATATTTGATGGATTCTTGAGTTTATGCATGTGCGAGTCTGGATATGATAAACAGAGACAAAAAGCCAAGAAAAGAAAAATGAGAAGAGAGACGAAAACCGATGCCGGAATGCAGTTTTATGGGATTTGGATGCTCATTGATAAATTTTACGGAGTTACGGTCAAAATTAGGAGTTTTCACATCATCACCTTTACTTTCCCACATTTACACTTTTCACCCTCCATTTTCCCAAACTCACCATTTCAACCCTGATTTATCCCATTTATCCATTTTCACCCTCACACATTCACAATTATACTTTTGGTACTTGGTGTTTTCAAAATTACATGAATGGTCCTTATGTTATACATTTGGATAAAAAAGATACAAAACCAAAAACCATGTCCAAATCATATTTATCAAACACTAAGTCCAAAATCCTATTTACCCATAGCCCAACCCCGAAGCCCATCCCGTCCAATAACTACACGACCCGTTCCACCACTTAAAACCCGGTCAAACAAACACATCCAATAGTCAAATTAATATAAAAAATCTCCCCCTTTCCCTGAGATAAACAAACGCGCCATAGAACCCATTTTTACTGTTTTAACTCCATCATCACAATTACCCTGCTTCCAATCAAATTTACCCGTACTTAAATTGTTTCTAGAAGCTCCCTGACACGTCTGACAAGAGGGAATGACAGGTTGGCGATCCTAACGACGCTGATTGGCTAAGGAGACGTGTTAACTTGATCCAACGGGTGAGATGGATTGGAATGATGCAATAGCGAATCAATGGTTGAGAATAGAGTCCCAGAAGCTTCTGATGATAAAACCCAGCCTCCTGTGCATCTATAAAAGCTCTTCATCCTTCACTGTCATAGGGGTCCAATTTTCATGCTATTAGAAGATTGTTACTAGTTTTTTTTACCTTGTCATTTACTGTTTTTTTTTAGTAGTCAATCAGTTTCCTTCATTGTAATTTCATTTTATAAAGTGTAATTTCAGATTTCTTCAAATTCAAGTTTCATTATTGCCAATTATTTCCAATCCCTTATCTATTTTCTTTGTTTCATTAGACTTAAGAATTGCTCATATAAGCTTACTTTATAGTTTTTATAAGCTTGTTCATTGTTTTACATTGTCTCGATTTTCGAGTTTTCCAAAAGTAAAAAAGTCAACATTAGTCAAACCTCTTTGTCAACTTCGGTTTCTTGTTAAATTCTGTTCTTAAATTGTTTTTTCATTGAGTTTTATGATCGTTTAGCAAGACAAATTCAGTTTGGGTTAAAGTTCATCAAGTTCTTGTAGTTTAATTGCATTTGATTCTCTTAAAGGGGTGTTTGGATTTAGAAATTATTGGCCATTTGAATGTTATTTTTACAAGGTTTGGTTGTGAAAAATAGAGCATTTACGTTTGAAAAGCTAAGTGGGGATTTGCAAGTTACCATATATGTCCTCCATCGATGCATTCATCAATTTCATGTAAGTCTCATTTAGGTTGTTTGTAGGTTAGAATTTAGTATAGAATTGAGTTTGAGTTGATAATTGATAAAGTAGTTTAATAAATGAGATTCTAGTTTAGATTGCAATTTTAAGTTCTCACAAATGTTTGCTCGTCATACGATCTTAAGTACCATATATGTTTAGTGGTTCTGCGCAACTCCTAGTTTCTATCCATTTCGGTTTGTTTATACCTTCTAATCCTTATCCTCTTTTGTTGATTTACCCGATGTTTGTAGATTTAGGTGTAAGGTGCACTTGTTTAATCTTTAGATTTCCTATAATAGCTTCATTAGTGCTTATTTTTTGTGCCTATTTCCATTCCTTTATTCTTGCACATCGGTTGCACTATTGCCCCAATCACTCTAGTTAATGATTTTTAATTTCATCACTTTAAGGTCTTTTTAGCTGAAATTTTGGTTACTAGCTGATTGGTTGGTTGTGGTTATCATGGCAATTTTAGTTTATTTTTGTAATTTTTCTAGCTAGTATTATTTTAGTGCTCAAAGTTACCCCTAAAGTAACATTTGGCATTTTGTGGTTTTGAAGCTTTAATCCTTTACCTTGTATTTTTGGCTCCCCATCAGCTGCAATAGCTTAGTTTCAGTTAGAATAGGGTAGTTGTAGCTTATGGTAGCTTTGTGTAGCTTATTGTTGCTTCTTGCTTATTTTCAAGTGCTTATTCATTCTAGTAGTGTGTCCAAATCATAGTTCTTGTACTCCAAATTGGTTTCTGTTATTTTTCCCTAGTTCTCTATATTATTTTATAGTAATCTGGAAGTTTTCATAATTTTTACTGTTCATTTGCTATTTTTCTGCATTTTAGGTCATTTTCTAGCATTTTTAATTAGCATTTAATCCTAAAAATTAGAAAATGTTAGAAAATACAATTTAAATTTTCTTAGTTTCAGAATATTCAAAAGTCATAAAAGTATTTTCCAGATTTTTCTTAGCTTAATTAATATTTTCTAGCATTTTTATTAGTTTCTAATAGTATTAAATTCATAATAAATTCATAAAAAGTCAAAAAATGTGATTCCAGTTTCTAAAATTCTTTTTAGTTATTTAAGATTTTTTAAAAATAGTTTTATATTTTTCTAGCTTATTTTCCTAATTTTCCGTATTTCAAGTCTATTTTAAATGTCTTAAATTAGATTTTAATTCAAAATAAATCAAGAAAAATCCAAAAAAATAGTTTTAATTCATAAATAGTTTTCAAATATCATTCTTAGCTGTAGAAAAATAGAAGTTCATTTTTACGAGTTTAAATTAGCATAATTGCATTTAATTAGCGTTTCTTTATTACGTTTTTATGTGTTTTTAGTTTAAATTTTAAGTAATTAGTTGTTTTCCCTTTTTTAAATCATAGATTTAGTTGTTATAATTGCTTTTCTTTATATTTCCTTGCCTAGTAGATTAGAAAACCCAAAATTCCTTATTTCCCATTCAAATCCGAATCGCACGTTGAGTTGTCAAACTCCATTCATCCTCGTTGGGAAAACGACAGGGAAAATACATACCTTTGTATTTCTTAGGAAAATATCTTGTGTCTGCGACAAATCAAAAATATGCGTGGCGAACTTGTAGCGGTTTCATTATTCCGTCTCGATCAGGTTTTGAAGATCCTTCCTCGTGAAGTTATTGTTGATATTTGTACATATCCCTATATAAAAAACCAAAAGATTTTCCTTTTCAAAATTTGTTTTATAAACCCAAAAATAATCTTCGATTTCCTCTATATGTTTGATTCTTATCTCCTTATCCTCTAAATTGTTTAATTCTCCACAATGCTCGATTTGCCTTTGATCCCCGATCCTCGGACCATGGAGGATTTCTATCGTCCCTCACTTAGAGGAGGACCGATCGTTCGGAACAATTTTGATTGAAAAATCGTATGGTTCGCTCTTCTTAGACGACATTGTCAATTTCATGGATTTAACGACGAAGATGCTAATGAGCACTTGAACAAGTTCTTATCTATTACTCAATCCATGACAGCGTGGCGTTTCTCAAGATGATATCCGATTGAATCTCTTCCCTTCTAACCCACAGTGAATCTTGGTTTTACACCCTTGAAAAACATTCAATTCATACTTGGGAAGAGATGTTCATAGTTTCTTTCAAAATACTTTCCATATTCGAAAGCGATCTGGTAGGAAAGCAATTCTTAATTTCCAACAATTACCCAATCCGTATTTGAAGCTTGGAAAGATTCAAATCGTTATTATGTCCCGATCATCGAATCTTGCTTCTTGATCAAATCCTAACCTTTTATCATGGTATCACTACGATTGATCGAGACAAAATCATGTTGGCGGTGGTGGAAATCTAATGCGGAAGACACCTCAAGAAGCGTATGATTTGATCGAGAATATGACACAACATCATTATCGGTGGGATCTTTGGCGTTCCTTACGATTCTACCACTATGTTAAGTGATCATTATTCTAGAAAATTTTCGTTATGAATGCACAAATTGCGTTTTGGCAAGCCGAAAGTTATATTAGTCACCATTATCAACAAAGATCGAGTTATTCATCCACCTTTTACTATTCGACTCGGCGATAGTGATGACGATGAACCGTTTGAAGAAGGACTTAAAGATTTATGGCGATTCGGTGGCGTCAGCTCCCATTTCTGATCCTATCATTTCCGACTCTTCCCCTTCACTCACGTCGGTTGAGCAAAGTGACGTCGTTTTGGAGGAAGTCGATGATCCAATTTCACTAAAAATTGTTGAAACCAATTGTGATCCGCTCATTAACGAACCTTCGGATACCTTGTCAATGGGGGATAAGGAAGTCGAATGCACTCCTTTTGAGAATATTGATGACCTTGTTCCAATCCCAAGGGTATCTGAGACACCTTTCGATTTCAGAAACTTTCAAAATGACATTCACAAATCCCTTGTTCGAATTCGATTCTGAATATACTCAAAATTTTGAAAATCAACTCTTTGACGAAGAAAGTGAGGAGTTCACCGATGAACTTACTCCTACCGACTCGATTTTCTCTGAGGATAAAGAAGAATACGATGATCCATTTTTTCCAAAGAAAGATAAGGAAGTGAAGTTGTCGACAGATGAACTTATTGATGATCCAATAATTTTTTTAGAGTGGATCCTCTCCTCGTTGAGGATTTTCACATAGATGACACCTTGATCTCCTTTCTCTCGAAGACAAGATTTTCAACGAAGATCTGCGTTGATGAGTTTTATGCTAAAATGTCATTGAGATAAGGATCCTCTCTTGGATGCCTTCGTTGATGAGCCTTTGAGTAACACCTTTATACCATGAGCTCCCGTCTTTCTTGGAGTATTCTCTTATCGATCCTTCATCCCTTCGTCAGCCCGCAAAACCGCCGGATGATGGATCGATCTTTCATATGCCTTATGTGAGTTTGGGAGGTCATTCTTGATATCTTTGGGAGGCCGACATTTTCTTCCTCCCAACCACCCATCTCATTCTTTGGAATGAGGACACGCTTTTGACCACTGTATCTCTACCACTTTCTTCCCCAAGGACAAATGAATTGGGACGAGTCGAGGCTAGACTCGGTGATCAAAAACGATGGCGCTTAGGTGGGAGGCACCCCATGCTTATCTCATCTTCTTTCTATTTTCTAATAAGTGACGCGAGGGGCGCCTTTCTTCGATTTCTGGTTGTTTGTGATGTTGTGTTCAGGATTTTTCCGATATGAAGACTCTCGTGCTCGAAGTTTGTCATTTCTCCACTCGAGTTTCATGATCGATCGCGATGGTCCGATATCCTAATCTTATCGATCGCGTTTATCTTTGAGCATACTTAATAAACGGCTTTTAGATTTTGATACGCTTTAAACATTGAGGACAATGTTTCGTTCTAGTCTGGGGTAGGGTAATCTTGATTTGATTTGACCGCCTTGCTTATTTCGTCATGTTTTCTCAGTAACCCGTTTCTTAGAATATGAAAAATTGTGCAAAAATGATCAAAATTTAAAAAATTTTCAAGCTTTTGTTAAGTCTTTTTGATTGAAAAGTTTGCTAGTCTCTTAGATAAGAAGCTATAAAATGAGAATTCTAGCTCACAAGGCCAAGATTTTGCAAGTTTCCCCGAGTGACTTTAAATATGCATAACTTGATTTTATTTGTGAAACATTTGCTAAGTTAATATATGTTTTGACACCTTGATTGACTTTCATTTGGTGAGTAGGAATGGAATTCGACTTGACCGTGTTGAGCCCTAGCTTGTTCCCTTAACCATAGGTAATCTAAAAATTATCGGCTAAGCATATGCGGATCTCATTATTTGGGATTTTAAATTTGCAGAGATCGAGAAATGATAGAGTTACTTATTAGTTTAGATGCTAAGCGTGGAGTAGTTGGTTCTCTTTAGAGCCCATCGAAGGTACTTATGGCTTTTTCCCTAAAATTGTCTCACCCCATATCTGTCTAAAATAATTAGAGATGTCGAGTTCTTGGCGATAGTTAGTTCTTTATCTTCTTAAAAGAATCTTTGTTTTAAAAATTGGGTACACATCAAGGATCCATAATAAATAAATGAGTAATCAGTAATAAGTGATATGTGATAATGTAATAAGTAAAGTTGTGAAACTGCGGTGTCAGAGATCGGACCCTTGGATCTTTAGCCAGGATTGTATGAGGTCTTAGCCTAGCCAGCCGGGATCCTCATTTCATGAAGCCTATAGTCTTGGAATTACCCGTGAAGCTCCGTGGTTCACGGCTCATACACGTAAAGTAAAAGTTCATATAAAAAAAAAAAGGAAAAATGGAAAAGTCAAAAGTTAGTAATAAAATTCCTTGATGTGGACCTCATTTTTACGACAATGGTTCTCGAGAGAAGGCGGATAACTAATTATCGACTTAGCTTTATATCTTTATCGGAATAATTCTTATCAAAACGAGAATTTGAAGAAATTCATTTCTCACAAAAATAAAAAATCTAGAGGAAAATAGGAAAATGGGAACAAAAGGTATTTACACAAGTAACTTCCATGGGTAGTGTTAGCATCTAGAATCATATTTAACAATGATTTCGGTTTAACGCTTAGTTTGGGACTTGTGAAAATCGGGGACGATGTATTCTATCCGTATGGTCACTTCAGCGGTGTTGTGTTTTCTACTTTGTGATCCTAACGTGTCGTTTGAAAAATGTTGGAGTTATTGATCGACATGAAAGTTCAAACAAACCGTCATTCATAATCTGATGTGTTTAATCATAATATCTATACATGTGAATTAAAAGGTAAACGGGTTTGTTTTTAGAATTAAGGCTTTCTTAATCTCTTTTGAGGAATCTTTGCTACTTTTTCTCTTATTATTGGTTTGTCTAAATTGTTTGAAGTTTCTTACGGTTAGTCATTCACAAGTGGCTAGCTTGTGTGAGATAACTTGATAATTTGGATATTCCAATTTAAGAGTCTTCATAGGTTTAGTGGAAAGAGATTGAGGTCCTTGGTTTTAGAAGCGTGAATTGATTGCATTGCTGGGAGGACATGACAATGGTCTCGTCTGGGGTATTTTGATATGTGCTTATTCACATATCTTTTCATTATCAAAACAGACCCAAAACAACCAAGGAAAAGCCGTTTATTGCTAATATTTGTGGTTTTCTTGAGTTTGTGCTTGTGCGATGCGGATATGCAAAACACGCAAAAAGGATCCAAATCGGATGTAAATCCGGCACGAGAGATCAAGAGAGTTTTAGTGGAAGGTCAAGATTGTGTATTTTGGAAGATTTTATTCTCGGAATGATTGAAGTTTAAAGAAAGTTTGAAGAAAAGTCAAGAATGGTCCCCGCAATTTGAGCTTTTGCCAGAAATTGATCCCTAAAGTTTGGATATTACAGAATGCACCCTTGGATTATTTGAGATTTACATGATTAGTCCTTGATGTGATTTTGGAAAGTACACCTTTGGTCCCCAAGTTTCAAGTTATACAAGTTTAGTCCCTTTAAGTTACTTTGGGTTTAAATGAAATCCTTAGTTCAAATCATTTATAATACTCTCGGGCCAAAATACTTACAGGCCCAACACAAAACAAGCTACAATTGTGATATCTTAACGAAACCCCCATTACCCGTTTTAGACTGGTCAGCGAACCAATACACCCGGTCAAATATGTTTGAAATATAATAAATAAGCCGAAATAAACACCGCCAGCTTTTCCCCAAACCTGCTCCTACATAAACCCTAATTTACCCCTTGATCCAATTGGTCAATTCAGCAATCAAAAATTACATTGGTACTTTTCACACGACCGCGACACTTAGCTTGCCGGTCAGCTATCCGTGTGAAGAATGCTCCATGCCTTCCTATTAATTGACGAGACTTGGTAATAATGATCCAATGACTGAGATTGAAAGGACACATGTGGGATTCAATCCAAGGGTGCTTATGAGCTCAAAGAAGCACAAATAGAAGGATTTGAGAACTTCTCAAGCCTAGCTCGATTATAAATAGTCTTCTTATTCATTCACAATTTGTATCTTATCTCATCTTAATTTTCTGTAATTTTCTTCTCTCTAGATTTAGTTGTAGTGGTTATTTCCATTTAAATGTTTTAAATCCTTTTGTAATTCGTATTTGTACTCAATATTTCCATTATTAATAGAATTTGAATCTCACTTTCAATTGTTATTGATTAAGTTTTATGTTCTAAATCTGATTATTATCTTATTCTAGTGCTTATTCAGTATTTTAAACATATTGTTTTAGCTTAACTTTTCAAAACTAAAAAATACAAAATCACATAAAATCATTTGAAAATTAAAAATCATGTGATCTGTCTTATAGAGTAATTTCTCATTGATCTCTTGTTATATAGGTTCATTTGAGCTTTTAGTAGCTTATAGTGAGCTTGTACTTGTTTTCTCACTCAAAACACAAAAATATCATGTTCATCGGATGCTACAAAGTTACGGTTTCTTTGATTTTAGATAGGATTTGGATGGTATTGATCTTTGGTTTTGGGTGGAATCATTTGGTTTGGAATAGGTTAGAGGTTGGTTAGGTTAGTGGTTCTAGTTCATGGTTTGGCAAGCCACATTGGCTATGGAATTTTGTAAGTTCCATTTCACTTTGATCATTATATCTATGGTCAAATCTGCTATTTAGTGTTAATTGATATTGTTTGATCCGTGTTTGTTATTTGTTTAGCTTGATCTAGTCTAATCGCTTTCTAGTTCTCAAAGCAGTAGCTAAAATAGTGTTTGGATCAATTTGAATTTCTTGTGGTAGAGCTTAGGAGATCGGAGTTAGTAGTTGATACTAGTTAATATAAGTAGTTGATAGGCATTTGCGTCTTGGTCATAGCGATATTTAGCTCTAAGTCAAAATCAATTGAATCATGCTACTTAGTACACACCATTTGAAAATCAAGAGCTCAAATTTGCTTATTGGCTTTAGAATTAGTAAATCTATCTTGCCTTAATCATCACTAGTGTCAAAACATCATAATCAGTCCATTGGTGTGGATCAAATTTCACTTTAGTCAAAGTTCTATAACTGCTTCTTCAATAGTCAAACCTTTCAAAAACAGTTTTGCACAAACTTGTGGATCAAATTTCTGGTTCATTTCTGAGTGTTAGTGTTTGAGACTTTGGAAATTAAATTTTCAACTGGTCTTAATCTGATAATCACTTTTTGCTTCAAGCGTTACATCATTTTGAGCTTCTAATAAGCCATTCAAATCGGTATCATACTGTTCACACTTAAGTGTGAATCGGGCATACTTTCGACTTTGGTTTTGGAGTCAAATCATTGAGTTAGGACTTGGTACTTGCAAAATCATAGCTGGCAGGTGTTTAGTAGATTGCATTAGTGGATTTTTGATTAGCTTATTAAAGAGCTTGTGCATAAGCTTAAGCGGTGGTCCTAAACCAGCGTTTGGTTCATATAAGCGATTGGCTTAATCATAGGTTCGAGCTTTAGGCTTGTTAGGAGTAGTTAGAAAGCAGGTTGCTATTAGTTCATTTTAGGATAAGTTAGTCAGTACTTTGTTTGGTTAGTTATTTAGCTTATTTGATTGCTTTACTAGCTTATTTGATAAGCGGTTTTACTACATCTTCTTATTTCTACACATAGCTTGCTAGTTTTCCATTTTTCATAGATTAATAATATCATTTTAGAATTTTCCTGAAGATTTCATAATTTTTGGTCTTTATTTGCTATTTTTCTCAATTTAAAATAGTTTTAAATCAATTTTAATTAGCTTTTATTGAAAATAATTGAGAAAAAGCTCCAAAAAAATAATTTTTCAATTTTAATAGTTTAAGAAAAATATAAAAAGCATAAAAAAGATTTTTCCTCATGTTTTTCTCTTTTGATTTGGTATTTTTCATAGATGTAATTAGATTTAAATAGTTTAAATTAGTTTTTAATTTTTATAAATTCTAGAAAAATCCAAAAAAAATAGTTTTAATTCTAAATTAGTTTTCTAATTACATTTTTAGAGTAAAAGTACATTTAGGCATTTTTAGGGTATCATTTAGACGTAGTTGCATTTTAATCGCGTTTTGTTTATTACGTTTTATTTTAGATGCGTTTAGGATTTCCCGTAGTATAGATTTCCTTAATTACCTCCCCATTCCCATAGTTAATAATCAAAATCTATAATCCAAATCATCAAGCATAAAATCCAAACCAAGAACGGCGTTGGCAATTCAGCCTCGTTGGAAAGCGATTGGTTGACTAATCTGCACTACCACGATCACACGGGATTTGATTTATTATTCTTTTTCCTAAGAGAATTTGAATCATTCTTCGTGAGTATTTTTGATATTGATATTAAGGATTTGTCCACACACATAACCCTTTGATCCTTCAATCAAATTTTGAAGACTCTCGTGCTCGAAATTTAAAACATTTAAATGGAAATAACCACTACAACTAAATCTAGAGAGAAGAAAATTACAGAAAATTAAGGATGTTGTGTTTAGGATGTTCCCGATATGAAGACTCTCGTGCTCGAAATTTGTCATTTCTCCACTCGAGTTTCATGATCGATCTTTGATGGAAATCCGATAACCTAATCTTATCGACTAACGTTTATCTTTGAGCATACTTAATAAACGGCTTTTAGATTTTCGTGATACCCTTGCTTTAAACATTGAGGACAATGTTCCATTCTAGTCTGGGGTAGGGTAATCTTCGATTTGATTTGACCGCACTTGCTATATTTTCTGTTGTGTTTCTCTCGCAACTCCGTTTTTCCTTAGAAAATAATAAAATTGTGCAAAAATGTGAAAATTTAAAATTTTTTTGTAAGCTTTTGTTAAGTCTTTTTGATTGAAAGGTTTTGCTAGTCTCTTAGATTAGAAGCTATAAAATGCGAATTCTAGCTCACAAGGCCAAGATTTTGCAAGTTTCCATGAGTGACTTTAAATATGCATGACTTGATTTCATTAGACGAAGCATTAGCTAAGTTAATATATGTTTTGACACCTTGATTGACTTTCATTTGGTGAGTAGGAATGGAATTCGACTTGGAAGTGTTGAGCCCTAGCTTGTTCCCTTAACCATAGATAATCTAAAAAATTATCGGCTAAGCATCTATGGATCTCATTATTTGGGATTTTAAATTTGCGAGAGAGAAATGATAGAGTTTACTTATGAGTTTAGATGCTAAGCGTGGAGTAGTTGGTTCTCTTTAGAGCCCATCGAAGGTACTTATGGCTTTTGTTCCCACAAAATTGTTTCACCCCATATCTGTCTAAATAATTAGAGATGTCGAGTTTTTGGCGATGGTTAGTTCTTTATCTTCTTAAAAGAATCTTTGTTTTAAAAATTGGGTACACATCAGGATGTAATAAATAAATGAGTAATATGTGATATGTGTAATGTAATAAGTAAAGTTGTGAGCTGCGGTGTCGAGATGGGACCCTGGATCTTTAGCCGGGATTGAGTGAGGTCTTAGCCTAGCAGTAGGGATCCTCATTTCATGAAGCCTATAGTCTTGGAATTACCCGTGAAGCTCCGTGGTTCACAGCTCATATAAGTAAAAGTTCAAGTGTATGTATAAAAAAAAAAAAAATGAAAATTGAAAAAGTCAAAAGTTAGTAATAAAATTCCTTGATGTGGACCTCATTTTTACGACAATGGTTCTTGAGAGAAGAGACGGATAACTAATTATCGAAGCTTTGTATCTTTATCGAATAATTCTTATCAAGCGAGAATTTGAAGAAATTCATTTCTCACAAAAAAAAAATCTAGAGGAAACGGAAAATGGGAGCGAAAGGTAAGTACACAAGTAACTTCCATGGGTAGTGTTAGCATCTAGAATCATACTTAACAATGATTTCGGTTTTACGCTTAGTTTGGGACTTGGAAAAATGGGGCGATGTATTCTATCCGTATGGTCACTTCACACTGTGTTGTGTTTTCTACACCGTGATCCTAACGTGTCGTTTGAAAAATGTTGGAGTTATTGATCGACATGAAAGTTCATCAAACCGTCATTCATAACATAGGAAGGTGCTTAATTGTAATATCTATATATGTGAATTAAAAGGTAAAGCGGGCGTTTTAGAATTAAGGCTTTCTTAATCTCTTTTGAAGAATCTTTGCTACTTCTTCATAGGTTTAGTAGAAAGAGATTGAAATCCTTGGTTTTAGAAGCGTGAGTTGATTGCATTGCGTGAGGACAAGACAATGGTCTCGTCTGGGGTATTTTGGTATGTGCTAAAACACATACCTTTTCATTATCAAAATAGACCCAAACTAACCAAGAAAGAGCCGTTTATTGCTAATATTTGATGGATTCTTGAGTTTATGCATGTGCAGGTACGGATATGATGAAACAGACAAAAAGAAGCCAAAACCGAAGAAAAATCGGGCACGAGAGAGAGAGAAGAGTGCAAAAGCCGATGCCGGAATGCAGTTTTATGGGATTTGGATGCTCATTGATAAATTTTACGGAGTTCTGGTCAAAATTAGGAGTTTTCACATCATCACCTTTACTTTCCCACATTTACACTTTTCACCCTCCATTTTCCCAAACTCACCATTTCAACCCTGATTTATCCCATTTATCCATTTTCACCCTCACACATTCACAATTATACTTTTGGTACTTGGTGTTTTCAAAATTACATGAATGGTCCTTATGTTATACATTTGGATAAAAAAGATACAAAACCAAAAACCATGTCCAAATCATATTTATCAAACACTAAGTCCAAAATCCTATTTACCCATAGCCCAAGTGCACCCCAAGCCCATCCAATCAACAACTACCGTTCCACCACTTAAAACGGTCAAACAAACACATCCAATAGTCAAATTAATATAAAAATCTCCCCTTTCCCGGAGATAAACAAGCGCGCCATAGAACCCATTTTCTTTAACTCCATCATCACAATTACCGCTTCAATCAAATTTACGTGCTTAAATTGTTTCTAGAAGCTCCACACGCGTCGACAAGAGGAATGACAGCGAGGTTGGTCCTCGCGCCGATGGCTAAGGAGGCGTGTTAACTTGATCCAACGGGTGAGATGGATTGGAATGATGCAATAGCGAATCAATGGTTGAGAATAGAGTCGGCAGATAATTAAACCCACCTCGTGCATCTATAAAAGCTCTTCATCCTTCAACTGTCATAGGGTCCCAATTTTCATGCTATTAGAAGATTGTTACTAGTTTTTACCTTGTCATTTCTTTTTTTAGTAGTAGTCAGGTTTTCCTCATTGTAATTTCATTTTATAAAGTGTAATTTCAGATTTCTTCAAATTCAAGTTTCATTATTGCCAATTATTTCCAATTCCTTATCTTGTTTTCTTGTTTCATTAGACTTAAGAATTGCTTATAAGCTTTTTATAGTTTTTATAAGCTTGTTCATTGTTTTACATTGTCGGTTTTCAGTTTTTCCAAAAGTAAAAAGTCAACATTAGTCAAACCTCTTTGTCCTCAGTTTCTTGTTAAATTACGTTCTTAAATTGTTTTCATTGAGTTTTATGATGTTTATAGCAAGACAAATTCAGTTTGGGTTAAAGTTCATCAAGTTCTTGTAGTTTAATTGCATTTGATTCTCTTAAAGGGGTGTTTAGATTTAGAAATTATTGGCCATTTGAATGTTATTTTTACAAGGTTTGGTTGTGAAAAATAGAGCATTTACGTTTGAAAAGCTAAGTGGGGATTTGCAAGTTACCATATCATCCCCGTCCATCGATGCATTCATCAATTTCATGTAAGTCTCATTTCGGTGTTGTAGGTTAGAATTTAGTATAGAATTGAGTTTGAGTTGATAATTGATAAAGTAGTTTAATAAATGAGATTCTAGTTTAGATTGCAATTTTAAGTTCTCACAAATGTTTGCTCGTCCTTCGATCTTAAGTACCATATATGTTTTGTGGTTCTGTGCAACTCCTAGTTTCTATCCATTTCAGTTTGTTTATACCTTCTAATCTGCTTATCCTCTTGTTGATTTAGCCCTGTTTGTAGATTTAGGTGTAAGGTGCACTTGTTTAATCTTTAGATTTCCTATAATAGCTTCATTAGTGCTTATTTTTTGTGCCTATTCCATTCCACATTCTTGCACATAGTTGCACTATTGCCCCAATCACTCTAGTTAATGATTTTTAATTTCATCACTTTAAGGTCTTTTTAGCTGAAATTTTGGTTACTAGCTGATTGGTTGGTTGTGGTTATCATGGCCATTTTAGTTTATTTTTGTAATTTTTTCTAGCTAGCTATTTTAGTGCTCAAAGTTACCCCTTTAAACATTTGGCATTTTGTGGTTTTGAAGCTTTAATCCTTTCGCTTGTTTTTTGGCTCCCCATCAGCTGAAATAGCTTAGTTTCAGTTAGAATAGGGTAGTTGTAGCTTATGGTAGCTTTGTGTAGCTTATTGTTGCTTCTTGCTTATTTTCAAGTGCTTATTCATTCTAGTAGTGTGTCCAAATCATAGTTCTTGTACTCCAAATTGGTTTCTGTTATTTTTCCCTAGTTCTCTATATTATTTTATAGTAATCTGGAAGTTTTCATAATTTTTACTGTTCATTTGCTATTTTTCTACATTTTAGGTCATTTTCTAGCATTTTTAATTAGCATTTAATCCTAAAAATTGGAAAATGTTCGAAAAATACAATTTAAATTTTCTTAGTTTCAGAATATTCAAAAGTCAAAAAAGTATTTTTACAGATTTTTCTTAGCTTAATTAATATTTTCTAGCATTTTTATTAGTTTCTAATAGTATTAAATTCATAATAAATTCATAAAAAGTCAAAAAATGTGATTCCAGTTTCTAAAATTCTTTTTAGTTATTTAAGATTTTTTAAAAATAGTTTTATATTTTTCTAGCTTATTTTCCTAATTTTCCGTATTTCAAGTCTATTTTAAATGTCTTAAATTAGATTTTAATTCAAAATAAATCAAGAAAAACCAAAAAAAATTAGTTTTAATTCACAAATAATTTTCAAATATCATTCTTAGCTGTAGAAAAATAGAAGTTCATTTTTCTGAGTTTAAATTAGCATAATTGCATTTAATTAGCGTTTCTTTAATTACGTTTTATGTGTTTTAGTTTAAATTTTAAAAAGTAGTTGTTTTCCCTTTTTTAAATCATAGATTTAGTTGTTATAATTGCTTTTCTTTATATTTCCTTGCCTAGTAGATTAGAAAACCCAAAATTCCTTATTTCCCATTCAAATCAAATCGCACAAGTTGTCAAACTCCATTCATCCCTCGTTGGGAAAACGACCCGGGGAAAATACATACCTTTGTATTTCTTCGGAAAATATCTTGTGTACGAAAACGACAAATCAAAAAAATACTCTGAGTATTCGAAATTCGTGCTCGAAATTTTGGCGCCGCTGCCGGGGAGGTTGTGTCACGACAATATCGTTTGAAGTTTGTCGATTAGTGACTTGAGATCCTTCATTCGTGAAGTTACTATTTTCTATAAAATAAATAAAAAAGTAAAAAATATTTTCCTTTTTCTTTTGTATATATATATCAGATTAAAAATAAAAAAAATATTTTCTCTTTGTTTTTGATAATAAATAGAAGATACCAATTATATAACATTCTCAACGGAGGTGTTATCATTATAAGTTCACGAACAAAAGATCAAAAACTTGCCTTTGTGTAAACTTGATGGATTTATTTACTTCTATTGGATAAACAAAGCGTGTGGTGGGTATAAGGACGGTCGACATTAAATTGCATTTGTGGCGGGTTTTAATAAGCTTCTTGGCTGACACCTACAAAGCTTCTCCGCTCGCTTGTGTGTTTGTCTTGTAGAGGTGATTTATTCACTTGGGATTATTGGTTTAAGTTCACCGTGTTTTGAATATCGGTTTCTTAATTGAATTGGTTTTAAGTGCATATGCACGCTCTCGATCTAGACGACTTCATAATCAGAATCGAGCGCATTCGAGGTTACGTAATATGGTCGCTCCCAGACGGACCACTACGGTCCTAATCCTCCTCCCGATAATCAACATGTAGCTCGATCTCAGCGATGGAGGAGCTATGTCAACCTACAATGTACGGGAGGGAGGACCAATGCAAACTAATTTTCAAATACCGATTTTAGCTTGAAACATCATATGATAGAACAAGTAAAAAACAGTTGTCAATTCCAGGAGAGGCAGTGCAGGAAGTGTTACAAGCACTGAGAGTACGAGGAAGTATCCCAAGAGGACTCATGTTCTCAAAAGGAAAATTCCCTCTAAGGAAGCCATTCCTATTCCCAAGCACGAACACAAAAGCACTGACGAGGACTGGAGAACCCGAATCGGATGAAGAGTCCTCTACTACGAAACTCCAATCGATGACACTCAAACAGTTGCTAAACCTCCTAGTCCAAAAGCTAATAAAGGCAAAGGGAAAACTCCAGTGTTTGAGCAAGAAGAGGCTTCGGAAGAAGAGCCACTTGATAAAGACTAGGAAAAAGGTGAAGAATATCGAGACTCCAACGTTGCCAAAGAGTTGTAAGGAACAAACTTGTGGCCTCGGAGGGTCAAGTGGTGGTGCACTATCTACACCGATTCACGCGCTTAATCAACCCGATAAGGCTGGTACCACCACGATCCACAACAACAACGGAGGATACCATCACCTATGAATTTGAGGAACGAGAAAAGGAGAGTAAAGGAAAAGGCGATGAAGATGTTGAAGCTGCGAAGTAAGTCAAAGTAAATGGAAGCTCAAGCTAAAGGCGATGAAGAAGCCAAGATTAAGGCAAAGAATTGGCCAAGTGGAAAGATGCGGTTAATTATGATGATTTTCTTCTTGATAGTCGCTAAAGCTGAAGAAACTTACGACCACCAAAGGATCCCGAGTCTCCTCATATCTCATCGTCATCAGACTCATCCTCTCATTCATCTCCACCACCATCCAAAGGCACAACCGGATCCACTTCCAAGGTGAAGAAACCTCACGACTCTTGGATATCAAGACAAAGATTGTCAATGCTTGTCAAGCAAGTCGGGGAAGAAGGCGTGACCAAAAAGAATCAACTGGCAGAATCAACTTTCTTCAAAAGGATAAATGAGTTGTTGAAAGAAAGCATATTCAAGTTTATCAAAGGAGATTTCCAAAAGGAAATGGAAACTGACAAGAGAATATACTCACAAGTTTCTTCTCACACTATTCTAGGTTACAGGGATGTTCACCGGGCGGCTCTATCCAAATCTCATGAAATTGGTCAAACAAACAATGCAATCCACCGGTAAATGACGACGATCAATCCATTGAGCTGGGTTCTCTCACGATCGCGGTTGATTTCCAAGCCGGTGCTACAATTGTCTCAACGATCGCAACTCTCACCTCGATGAAAGTAAACTACTTGAGGCATTCGGAATATCAACTCAAGACTTCATGCAAAGCGTGAAAGGCCTAAAGGCGATGATGATAGGATAAGGACAAAGATACGAGCCTAAGCGCCAAGAAAACGGTGAATCATCCTCCATGCAACCACCACTCCAAAGGACTCCAACAGAAAGATCTCCACCACCAAGTTCTGCTGCTGGCGAAAAACCTCGAGGACTCGAGTTACCACCTCGGCGGAGAAAACCGGTGATCGCGAGTTCACGGTGGTGACGATGAAGAGATACCGGCCCCAAACAACCCACCTCTCCCGCGACAAACAAACCCAACATCATCATCTAGGAAGAAGAAGAAGACAACTAAGAAATGTGTCTCTCATGGCTAGACGAAGATGACACCGAATCTGGCCGGTTTTCTACACTTGTTGATGCTACCCTCCTGAAGGTCCAAATATGGTAGAAGGTCGAACATTAGAGCATGCTAAGTTTCTTCAAGAAAAGTTTCGGGTGAAGAAGATGACCAAGTCAGAGTTAAAATGCATCAAGAATGACACTTTTCAACTGCTCAAAGACAGCTCAGAAAGTGCTATTGAAGTTGAATGTCATCTTGAAAACAGCGCAAGCCATGTCTAACAACATCATTGGCTCAACCACGGCGAACATTGACTTCACCGAAAAGGACAAGGCTCCATACTACCTTGGCTGGACCAGACCTCTACCTACAATTGGCCAACAAGATCAACCTAAAATTCCATTTCCCTACTTCAACGACGTGGAATTTCTTCTACATGGTACATCATTGACACTTCCGTTCCCGACAGCCATATACTCCAACTACATAGCCATCGAAGAAAAGGCTTCTCACATGTTTGCCAACAGTGTGGAGAACTATGACATTGATGCGATGTATGGGATTCACCATTGGCACGAGCGCCAAAATCTTCTATAAAAGGCTGCCAGGTTAAAAAGTCTACACATGAAGTGTTTAGTGACAAATGGATCGTTCTTTGTTAAGCATGTAACTCTCGTCAAAATGGGACTACACATTTCTCAAGAAAATCGTGGTCAAAGACAAGGCGAGAGAGGACTAAGTTTTACGTGAAGCGGACTTTCGAATTTGTCTCTCAACGACATTGAAGATCGTATCTTGCCAAGGTACGGGGAAAAATGAGACACTTCTACGGAAATCCAACGTGAATACATCAAGTCCTTGCTCATCTTCATGGATATAGTGATCCGAGAACGTGTAGACTTACTAACTTGTGGTGGAATGTATCGAACCACGTGTCAACTTCAGACCTCGGCTAGATCTTCCCGACATCAACCACCTTCCTCAATACACTCTCATCAAGAAAGCGTTTGGGTACGTCTAGTGAACTACATCGCCCTTGATGGCGTGTAGAGAACTTCATAAGTTTGGGGATCATACTGAAAGAGCGTAAGGGATGGTTTAGGTTATCGGTTAAGGGAGATACATGAAGGCATAGGGTCAAAGAAGATGGAATTCAGAAGGAGAAAAGGGATGTTAAGAGGATCATTTCGCGTCGATGAAAGGTTGTTCGAAGGGACCGTTGAACGTTGGAGAGTTTCATAGGAGGTCGTTCGGCATTTCTCTCGGGCTATCAACGTCGAGCGCATTCCGGAGTTATTGCTGGACTACCGATTCTCTAAACCCTTGATTTGTTTCTTTCTCATTACCGTTTGTGTGATTTAAGATTTATCTATGGCTTATGCACACACAGGTACAACCCGTAACCTTATTGTAAAAAGGACCCGTGGTGCGGCGGTGCCACAATCCTTAAAAAAGGAGCGAAAGCTTCTTACTTTTGAGTAAAACTTATCAAAACTTTCATTTTCAAAGTTTTGCTCAAAAAACAAGTACCTTATGATTTTTTTCAAAACCTCAAAAGTTTATATCACTTTTTGAGGGGATTTTGTCAACCAAAATCTTTGTTCACAAAATTGTTCTTCGTGGTAATCTTCCCCAGCTTCGAAATGGACATATTCGATATCAAAATTTTGTCAAAAATAACATTTATATGCCATTTTGAGGGGGAGAAAAATTATGTGATAAGAAATATGTTGTGAAATTGCAAATAAATCATTGTGCTCTGACTTAACCAATGAATTGTGAGATCTTAAATGTTAGTAACTTCGAAAAGACTTGTCTAGGGCGGGTAATAATTTCAAGCTAGCTCGCTATGATGTAAACGCGTGTCTCCATAAAGGACTTGTCCGAGTAGAATGTACCATTCGAGAAACTCTTGGTAGACATGAACTTTGGCGGGTTTGACAATCTTTCGAGGCTTGTCCACACCTTTAAGATAGTTATTAGAGCTAGTTGTCACCTAAAAGATGACAATGTAACTCTTTAACTATGCAACATAACTAGTGTCTCATGATTGGATTGTCTATCTTGAGTTGATCAATCCAAAAGTGCTCTTCTCTCACCGTCTGATTTCATCAAAAATACTTAAGCACATGTAGAGGGGTATGCAAAGTCTTAAACTCTCATTAGTGGAATTAAATGTTTTTACTCATAACCACTATAAGAGATTTTTCATGAAAATGGTTTTATGGCAACATAGGTTAGTC
This sequence comes from Chrysanthemum makinoi, assembly GCA_910596185.1. NCBI lineage: Eukaryota > Viridiplantae > Streptophyta > Magnoliopsida > Asterales > Asteraceae > Chrysanthemum > Chrysanthemum makinoi. The sequence goes on along the minus strand of OU343221.1, from coordinate 119,584,357 downwards.
ATGGAGTTATAAGGTGACTAAGGTTAGGAATAACTGTCCTATGATCCGCCAGAGCGGAGGATCTACCCAAGGACACCACCAACAGTTAGAATTAGAAGTCCTTAGGTATGATTATAAAAGGAGAAAATGAGAATCTGAGAAAGAAGGAGTTGAAGAATTAAAAAAGAAAAGTAAAGAAAAGGGTGAAAAGAAATAGCCCTCCGTTATTCAACTTAGGCGGATAATGGGTTCAATTCATATGCTACTGGGTTGTCACTTGATGACCGGTATTGAAGATCAAAGTCGCTCATGGACCCGTGTGCATGCACTAAACCTTCTTAGCCACTCAAGTTTCTCTCAATGGTTTGTTTCATTCTCACGAGGGAACCCTCGTAAACTATCGGCTTTCTCTTAGAGATTGCTGGTATTGAAGAAGAAGACCCTCTCCCTAGTCTCGCCAGGAAAACTAAAGCCCACTATTGAGTCTAGAGCCACGAGATTCATCAAAAGATCTCTTAGGTACACTTGACATTTTATCACTTGACGTTCAACAATAAGGGGTGTACATTATCTTCCTTCATGAGATCTTAGCAATCATCGAACACATTTATGAGAGGTTCACAATAGTGATCCTCGGTGATTGAATGGAAACTCTGCCGGGATCAACATCAACAGCCGTGCCCGAGGTCGCCGGTAACTCCCCGTGGATTACGCTTGTGTGTCTCAAATCTGATCATTGAGATGATGCTCGTTGTACCTCGGACTCATCCGAACGTAGGTGTACTTTGGTACATCGCGTTATCTCACTTGTGGGACTCCATTCGAGAAGCTTTGTGAGAATTAAAGTTGTGTTTTTCACACTATCTTTGTGCTGCATTTCGAAGTTTGGTATGTGCTAAAACACATACCTTTTCATTATCAAAATAGACCCAAAATAACCAAGAAAGAGCCGTTTATTGCTAATATTTGATGGATTCTTGAGTTTATGCATGTGCAGGTACGGATATGATGAAAGCAGAAACAAAAAGCCAAACCGAAGAAAAATCGGGCACGAGAGAGAGAGAAGAGTGCAAAAGCCGATGCCGGAATGCAGTTTTATGGGATTTGGATGCTCATTGATAAATTTTACGGAGTTCTGGTCAAAATTAGGAGTTTTCACATCATCACCTTTACTTTCCCACATTTACACTTTTCACCCTCCATTTTCCCAAACTCACCATTTCAACCCTGATTTATCCCATTTATCCATTTTCACCCTCACACATTCACAATTATACTTTTGGTACTTGGTGTTTTCAAAATTACATGAATGGTCCTTATGTTATACATTTGGATAAAAAAGATACAAAACCAAAAACCATGTCCAAATCATATTTATCAAACACTAAGTCCAAAATCCTATTTACCCATAGCCCAAGTGCACCCCAAGCCCATCCCCGTCCAATAACTACACGACCCGTTCCACCACTTAAAACCCGGTCAAACAAACACATCCGTCAAATTAATAAAAAATCTCCCCCTTTCCCTGAGATAAACAAACGCGCCATAGAACCCATTTTTACTGTTTTAACTCCATCATCACAATTACCCTGCTTCCAATCAAATTTACCCGTACTTAAATTGTTTCTAGAAGCTCCCTGACACGTCTGACAAGAGGGAATGACAGGTTGGCGATCCTAACGACGCTGATTGGCTAAGGAGACGTGTTAACTTGATCCAACGGGTGAGATGGATTGGAATGATGCAATAGCGAATCAATGGTTGAGAATAGAGTCCCAGAAGCTTCTGATGATAAAACCCAGCCTCCTGTGCATCTATAAAAGCTCTTCATCCTTCACTGTCATAGGGGTCCAATTTTCATGCTATTAGAAGATTGTTACTAGTTTTTTTACCTTGTCATTTACTGTTTTTTTTAGTAGTCAATCAGTTTCCTTCATTGTAATTTCATTTTATAAAGTGTAATTTGCATTTCTTCAAATTCAAGTTTCATTATTGCCAATTATTTCCAATCCCTTATCTCTTGTTTTTTGTTTCATTAGACTTAAGAATTGCTCATATAAGCTTACTTTATAGTTTTTATAAGCTTGTTCATTGTTTTACATTGTCTCAGTTTTAGTTTTCCAAAAGTAAAAAGTCAACATTAGTCAAACCTCTTTGTCATTTCAGGTTTCTTGTTAAATTCTTTTGTTGTTTTCATTGAGTTTTATGATCGTTTAGCAAGACAAATTCAGTTTGGGTTAAAGTTCATCAAGTTCTTGTAGTTTAATTGCATTTGATTCTCTTAAAGGGGTGTTTAGATTTAGAAATTATTGGCCATTTGAATGTTATTTTTACAAGGTTTGGTTGTGAAAAATAGAGCATTTACGTTTGAAAAGCTAAGTGGGGATTTGCAAGTTACCATATCTGTCCTGTCCATCTGATGCATTCATCAATTTCATGTAAGTCTCATTTGCAGTGTTGTAGGTTAGAATTTAGTATAGAATTGAGTTTGAGTTGATAATTGATAAAGTAGTTTAATAAATGAGATTCTAGTTTAGATTGCAATTTTAAGTTCTCACAAATGTTTGCTCTGTCCACTGATCTTAAGTACCATATATGTTTAGTGGTTCTGGCGCTTGACTCCTAGTTTCTATCCATTTCATTTGTTTATACCTTCTAATCTGCTTATCCTCTTGTTGATTTAGCCTGATGTTTGTAGATTTAGGTGTAAGGTGCACTTGTTTAATCTTTAGATTTCCTATAATAGCTTCATTAGTGCTTATTTTTGTGCGCTATTCCATTCCATTTATTCTTGCACATCGGTTGCCTATGCCCCAATCACTCTAGTTATTGATTTTTAATTTCATCACTTTAAGGTCTTTTAAGCTGAAATTTTGGTTACTAGCTGATTGGTTGGTTGTGGTTATCATGGCAATTTTAGTTTATTTTTGTAATTTTTTCTAGCTAGCTATTTTAGTGCTCAAAGTTACCCCTTAAGGGAATTTTTGGCATTTTGTGGTTTTGAAGCTTTAATCCTTTCTCGCTTATTTTGGCTCCCCATCAGCTGCAATAGCTTAGTTTCAGTTAGAATAGGGTAGTTGTAGCTTATGGTAGCTTTAATAGCTTATTGTTGCTTCTTGCTTATTTTCAAGTGCTTATTCATTCTAGTAGTGTGTCCAAATCATAGTTCTTGTACTCCACAGTAGTTTCTGTTAATTTTCCCTAGTTCTCAGTAATATTTTATAATATTCTGGAAGCTTTCATATTTTTACTGTTCATTTGCTATTTTTCTGCATTTTAGGTCATTTTCTAGCATTTTTAATTAGCATTTAATCCTAAAAATTCAGAAAATGTTCAGAAAAATACAATTTAAATTTTCTTAGTTTCAGAATATTCAAAAGTCATAAAAGTATTTTTCCAGATTTTTCTTAGCTTAATTAGTATTTTCTAGCATTTTTATTAGTTTCTAATAGTATTAAATTCATAATAAATTCATAAAAAGTCAAAAAATGTGATTCCAGTTTCTAAAATTCTTTTTAGTTATTTAAGATTTTTAAAAAATAGTTTTATATTTTTCTTGCATATTTTCCTAATTTTCCGTATTTCAAGTCTATTTTAAATGTCTTAAATTAGTTTTTAATTCAAAATAAATCAAGAAAAAAAAATAGTTTTAATTCACAAATAATTTTCAAATATCATTCTTAGCTGTAGAAAAATAGAAGTTCATTTTTACGAGTTTAAATTAGCATAATTGCATTTAATTAGCGTTTCTTTAATTACGTTTTATGTGTTTTTAGTTTAAATTTTCGTAATTAGTTGTTTTCCCTTTTTTAAATCATAGATTTAGTTGTTATAATTGCTTTTCTTTATATTTCCTTGCCTAGTAGATTAGAAAACCCAAAATTCCTTATTTCCCATTCAAATCTAGAATCGCGACGTGAGTTGTCAAACTCCATTCATCCTCGTTGGGAAAAGCGACGGGAAAATACATACCTTTGTATTTCTTGGAAAATATCTTGTGTAAAAACGACAAATCAAAAATACTCGGTATTAAATTTGCGATGCTTTCGAAATTTTTGGCCTGGCTTGGGAGGATTGTCATATCGTTTGAAGTTTGTCGATTAGTGACTTGAGATCCTTCATTCGTGAAGTTACTATTTTCTATAAAATAAATAAAAAGTAAAAATATTTTCCTTTTTCTTTTGTATATATATATATTAAAATAAAAAAAAAATATTTTCTCTTTGTTTTTGATAATAAATAGAAGATACCAATTATATAACATTCTCAACAGAGGTGTTATCATTATAAGTTCCCGAACAAAAGATCAAAAACTTGCCTTTGTGTCGCTTGTGGATTTATTTACTTCTATTGGATAAACAAAGCGTGTGGTGGGTATAGGGCGATCGACATTAAATGCATTTGTAAAGAAGGGTTTTTAATAAGCTTGGCCGACCTACAAAGCTTCTCGCTAGCTTGTGTGTTTGTCTTGTAGAGGTGATTTATTCACTCGGGATTATTGGTTTAAGTTCACTGTGTTTTCAAATATCGGTTTCTTTTAATTGAATTGGTTTTTAAGTGCATGTGCACTCGCTCGATCTGAGCGACTTCATAATCGAGAATAAGCGTGGGATTACGTAATATGGCTGCTCGGGACCACAATATACGGTCCTAATCCTCCTCCGATAATCAACATGTAGCTCGATCTCCGAGCGATGGAGGCTATGTCCCTACAATATGCGGAGGGAGGACCAATTTACAAACTAATTTTCAAGCTACCGATTTTAGCTTGAAACATCATATGATAGAACAAGTAAAAGCGATTGTCAATTCCATGGTTTACCGGATGACGATGCAAACAAGCATCTTGATAAGTTTCTACGGTTACTCGGTATGAAGCGGAATGGTCTCTCCGATGGCGCTTGTGCGTATCTCTTCCCATACTCTTTGACTCATCATGCCACGTCTTGGTTTGATCGACTAAGAATTGATTCATACCTTCGAGGAAATGGTTTCAAGTTTCGGCAAAGTACTTTCCACCATCGATGGTGGCGAAATTGAGCGATATCGGTAATTTCCGCAATATCCAGCGAATCTTTGTTTGAAGCTTGGGGCGATATAAACTGCGATTGATCGATGTTCGAATCATAACATGTTGCTTGTCACTCAAATTGATACGTTTTATAATGGTTTAACGTTGAGACAGTGAAGCGATTAATGCTTCTTTGGTGGAACTTTCATGAAAAGACGTCCCGAGGAATGTTACGATCTTATTGAGAACATGACCGCTCATTATAACTATTGGGATTCTACGCCGAAGGGGTGCATCATCTCGATCAAATACGTCTTCTTCTCTCCAAATAGCCGCGAACAAAAGATGGATGATATCTTACGGATTACTTCGGATGAACAATCGGAATCAACAACAACAAGTGAAATGGTACACGGACTTGTGAGAGTGGAGGTCCACATCATTACCGAGTGCCCAGCCGGTGGCTTCGCATGAGAATGTTTATCTTCCAAGAAACTACAATCAACAACAAGGAGATCGAAATCTTCTTAGCTACCGTTCAAACAATTATCTCGGACCTCCAGGTTTCAACCAACCTCAACAACAAAACCAGAATCAAAACCGTTTCAATGGTAACAACAATCGAGCAGGAGCTAATTTTAATCATGTAAATCAACACTACCAAGCTCCTCCATCTCAAGTTTACCAACAACCACCTCCTCCTCAACAATCTTATCAAACACCTCCTCAAGCGCCCGAACAACGATTTTCTAACTTACATGAAGAATTCTGATTACACCATCAAAAGTTTGCAAAATCAAATTCGGCATGGGGCGGACTTCAAAAAGGAAATGGAAGCTACAAGCAACAAACAGATGTCGGAAATAAAGAATATGATGGCTAGTTTCTTTCAAGCAGGTCAACCGTCTACATCTTATTCTCAACCTTCGGGTTTCGGTTCTCTCCCAAGTAACACAATTCCAAACCGAAGAGGAAATGAAATCTATAAACATTGAGATAATGGGCCCTCAATGACTACTTCTTCTCCGGGTGAGGAATGTAGGAGACGAGGTGACAAAGGACGGTAATTCCTCTTGATAATGGAAAATCCAAATACGTCCAACCTCACGGTTGCCCAAGTTCCTTCTATATCTGTCATCATGCCAAGTTCTAACCTTACACCGTGCAAATATGTTCAATCACGGTTCGACAAAATGAAAGTTGTTTCCTAACGAAGTTCAAACTTACGACTGATATGATCAAAGCCGCTGAAAAGATTTATGAAGAGAAATTGGAACAAATTTCAAAGATTTCAATTGAACCTACACCGTTTAATTCTTCCTCGAACCAAGCTCCCGAGAAGCTTGGTGATCCCTGAAATTCCTCCTTCCTTGCTCCTTAAATGATATTAAGGAATATAATGCCCTAACCGATTCAGGTGCAAGCATAAGTCTCATGCCTCTTGCGATATACTCATGAGCTTGGATTGAAAACTCTTATACCGACTTGTATGACTATCGAATTAGCTAATCGAACAATTGCTCACACGGTTGGTGTAGTCAACGATGTTATGGTATGAGTGGATAAATTCCAGCTTCCCGTGATTTCGCCAGTAGTTGATATAGAGGTCGATGCCTGAGTTCCTCTCACTTTAGGAAGACCATTCTTGAGAACCGCGAAAGTCATTGTGGATCATTACCAAGGAACTATAACGATAAGAAAAGGAAATGAAAAATAGTGTTTTATGCCGAAAAACGTCAAAACCTCCACCCGATGATCATTCGATTCATAGCATCGGTGTGATTGATTTTTCTCAAGAAAGTGGTAATTCCATTTTTCCGAATGATGTGAAGAAAGTTGAACCCAAAACGCCTCAATTGATCTTTCAAGGTTTACGATCAAGAGTATGTCAACAATACAAGCTGAACGGAAAAAGACACAAGAAAAGGAGTCTACAACGGTAGTGGTGGAAACTGCTAGCTCTGAGAGCACACCACTTGTCCCATCTCCGATTTCTAAGAAAATCAACCTTCTTTTGAGTGGCAATCCCACTCCTTCTTCTGAAATCATGGAACCTTCTTTTGAGATATCTTTTAATCAAGAATCTTACAAAACGACATTCACAAATCCCTTGTTCAATTGATTCAATATACTCAAAATTTTAAAAATCAACTCTTTGACGAAGAAAGTGAGGAGTTCACCGATGAACTTACTCCTACCGACTCGATTTCTCTCGAGGATAAAGAAGAAGAATACGATGATCCATTTTTTCCAAAGAAAGATAAGGAAGTGAAGTTGTCGACAGATGAACTTATTGATCCCAAGGTCCAATATTATTTTTTAGCCGAGAGTGAATCCTCTCCTCGTGAGGATTTTCACATAGATGACACCTTGATCTCCTTTCTCTCCGAAGACAAGATTTTCAACCCCGGATACTGTTGATGAGTTTTATGCTAAAAATGTCATTCGAGATAAGGATCCTCTCTTGGATGCCTTTGTTGATGAGCCTTTGAGTAACACCTTTCACCATGAGCTCCCCGTCTTTCTTGAGTATTCTCTTATCGATCCTTCATCCCTTCGTCCGTCCGCAAAACCGCCGGATGATGGATCGATCTTTCATATGCCTTATGTGAGTTTGGGAGGAGTCATTCTTGATATGCTGGAGCCTACATTTTCTTTCCTCCCAAACCACCCGTCTCATTCTTTCGGGAATGAGGACACCGTTTTTGACCCTGGTATCTCTACCACTTTCTTTCCCCAAGGACAAATGAATTGGGACGAGTCGGCTAGCGACTTCGGTGATCAAAAACAAGAGCCGTGGGAGGCACCCCATGCTTATCTCTATCTTCTTTCTATTTTCTAATAAGTGACCGGGGTCTCGCCTTCTTCGATTTCTCGTGTTTGGTTGTTTGTGATGTTGTGTTCAGGATTTTCCGATATGAAGACTCTCGTGCTCGAAGTTTGTCATTTTCTCCACTCGAGTTTCATGATCGATGCAGATGGAAATCCGATATCCTAATCTTATCGACTAACGTTTATCTTTGAGCATACTTAATAAACGGATTTTAGATTTTCGTGATACCCTTGCTTTAAACATTGAGGACAATGTTTCGCTTCTAGTCTGGGTAGGGTAATCTTCGATTTGATTTGACCGACTTGCTTATTTCATTGTGTTTCTCTCGTAACCCCGTTTTCCTTAGAAATTGAAAAATTGTGCAAAAATGAGCAAAATTTAAAAAATTTTCAAGCTTTTGTTAAGTCTTTTTGATTGAAAAGTTGGCTAGTCTCTTAGATAAGAAGCTATAAAATGCGAATTCTAGCCCACAAGGCCAAGATTTTGCAAGTTTCCTTGAGTGACTTTAAATATGCATAACTTGATTTTATTTGTGAAACATTTGCTAAGTTAAGATATGTTTTGACACCTTGATTGACTTTCCGTTGGTGAGAGTAGGAATGGAATTCTGACTTGACCGGGCGTGTTGAGCCCTAGCTTGTTCCCTTAACCATAGGTAATCTAAAATTATCGGCTAAGCATCTGCGGATCTCATTATTTGGGATTTTAAATTTGCAGAGATCGAGAAATGATAGAGTTACTTATGAGTTTAGATGCTAAACGTGGAGTAGTTGGTTCTCTTTAGAGCCCATCGAAGGTACTTATGGTTTTGTTCCCTTAAAATTGTCTCACCCCATATCTGTCTAAAATAATTAGAGATGTCGAGTTCTTGGCGATAGTTAGTTCTTTATCTTCTTAAAAGAATCTTTGTTTTAAAAATTGGGTACACATCAAGGATCCGTAATAAATAAATGAGTAATCAGTGATATGTGATAAAGTAATAAGTAAAGTTGTGAGCTATGGTGTCGAGATCGGACCCTTGGATCTTTAGCCTGATTGTATGAGGTCTTAGCCTAGCCAAATGGGATCCTCATTTCATGAAGCCTATAGTCTTGGATTACCCGTGAAGCTCCGTGGTTCACTTCTCATACACGTAAAAGTAAAAGTTCATATAAAAAAAAAAAAAAAAAAATGGAAAAGTCAAAAGTTAGTAATAAAATTCCTTGATGTGGACCTCATTTTTACGACAATGGTTCTCGAGAGAAGACGGATAACTAATTATCGACTTAGCTTTATATCTTTATCGGAATAATTCTTATCAAAACGAGAATTTGAAGAAATTCATTTCTCACAAAAATAAAAAAATCTAGAGGAAAATAGGAAAATGGGAACAAAAGGTATTTACACAAGTAACTTCCATGGGTAGTGTTAGCATCTAGAATCATATTTAACAATGATTTCGGTTTTACGCTTAGTTTGGGACTTGTGAAAAATCAGGGACGATGTATTCTATCCGTATGGTCACTTCACGCGGTGTTGTGTTTTCTACTCCGTGATCCTAACGTGTCGTTTGAAAAATGTTGGAGTTATTGATCGACATGAAAGTTCAAACAAACCGTCATTCATAATCTGATGTGTTTAATCATAATATCTATACATGTGAATTAAAAGGTAAACGGGGCGTTTTTAGAATTAAGGCTTTCTTAATCTCTTTTGAGGAATCTTTGCTACTTTTTCTCTTATTATTGGTTTGTCTAAATTGTTTGAAGTTTCTTACGGTTAGTCATTCACAAGTGGCTAGCTTGTGTGAGATAACTTGATAATTTGGATATTCCAATTTAAGAGTCTTCATAGGTTTAGTAGAAAGAGATTGAGGTCCTTGGTTTTAGAAGCGTGAATTGATTGCATTGCGTGAGGACACGACAATGGTCTCTGCTCAGGGGTATTTTGATATGTGCTTATTCACATATCTTTTCATTAAAACAGACGTACCAAAACAACCAAGGAAAAGCCGTTATTGCTAATATTTGTGGTTTTCTTGAGTTTGTTTGCAGTGCGGATATGAAAAACACGCTAAAAAGGATCCAAATCGAGCAAACCGAGCATCGAGATCAAGAGAGTTTTAGCCGAGCTAGAAGGTCAAGATTGTGTATTTTGGAAGATTTTATTCTCGAAGATGATTTAAAGCAAAGTTTGAAGAAAAGTCAAGAATGGTCCCGCATTTGAGCTTTTGACAGAATTGATCCCTAAAGTTTCGTGATATTACGAATGCACCCTTGGATTATTTGAGATTTACATGATTAGTCCTTGATGTGATTCGTACACCTTTGGTCCCTGAAGTTTCAAGTTATACAAGTTTAGTCCCTTTAAGTTACTTTGGGTTTAAATGAAATCCTTAGTTCAAATCATTTATAATACTCTCCGCCCAAAAAAATACTTACCCAGCCCAACACAAAACAAGCTACAACCCTGGCAGATATCTTAAATCCCAAACCCCCATTACCGTTTTACCTCGTGTCAACGAACCAATACACCGGTCAAATATGTTTGAAATATAATAAATAAGCCCTAATAAACACGCCAAAGCTTTTCCCAAACCTGCTCCTACATAAACCCTAATTTACCCTCTTAATTGGTCAATTCAATCAAAGGGTACATTGGTACTTTTCGACACGCCATCGACACTTAGCTTGCCAGTCGACTATCCGTGTGAAGAATGCCATCCATGCCTTCCTATTGGTCGACGAGACTTGGTAATAATGGTATCCAATGACCTGAGATTGAAAGGACACATGTGGGATTCAATCCAAGGGTGCTTATGAGCTCAAAGAAGCACAAATAGAAGGATTTCGAGAAGCTTCTCAAGCCTAGCTCGTTAAATAGTCTTCTATTCATTCACAATTTGTATCTTATCTCATCTTAATTTTCTCTGAATTTTCTCTCTCTAGATTTAGTTGTAGTGGTTATTTCCATTTAAATGTTTTAAATCCTTTTGTATTTCGTATTTGTATCAATATTTCCATTATTAATAGAATTTGAATCTCACTTTCAATTGTTATTGAAAGTTTTATGTTCTAAATCGGTTATTATCTTATTCTAGTGCTTATTCAAGATTTTAAACATATTGTTTTAGCTTAACTTTTCAAAAACTAAAAATACAAAAAATCACATAAAATCATTTGAAAATTAAAATCACCAGAGTCTTATAGAGTAATTCTCATTGATCTTGTTATATAGGTTCATTTGAGCTTTTAGTAGCTTATAGTGAGCTTGTATTTGTTTTCAATCCAAAACACAAAAATATCATGTTCACATAGATGCTACAGTTTCGTTCGTTTTCTTTGATTTTGGATCCGATTTGGATGGTATTGATGCTGGTTTTAGGTGGAATCATTGGTTTGGAATAGGTTAGAGGTTGGTTAGGTTAGTGGTTCTAGTTCATCAGGTTTGGCAAGCGGTGGCTATGGAATTTTGTAAGTTCCTCATTTCGCTTTTGATCATTATATCGTGGTCAAATCGTTATTTAGTGTTAATTGATATTGTTTGATCTATGTTTGTTATTTGTTTAGCTTGATCTAGTCTAATCAGCTTCTAGTTCTCAAAACAAGTAGCTAAAATAGTGTTTGGATCAGTGAATTCATTGTGTTAGAGCTTAGGAGATCAGTTGTTAGTAGTTGATACTAGTTAATATAAGTAGTTGATAGGCATTTGCAGTCTTGGTCATAGCAGATTTAGCTCTAAGTCAAAATCAATTGAATATCGCTACTTAGTACACATCTGTTGAAAATCGTAGTTCAAATTTGCTTATTGGCTTTAGAATTAGTAAATCTATCTTGCCTTAATCATCACTAGTGTCAAAACATCATAATCAGTCCATTGGTGTGGATCAAATTTCACTTTAGTCAAAGTTCTATAACTGCTTCTTCAATAGTCAAACCTTTCAAAAACAGTTTTGCACAAACTTGTGGATCAAATTTCTGGTTCATTTCTGAGTGTTAGTGTTTGAGACTTTGGAAATTAAATTTTCAACTGGTCTTAATCTGATAATCACTTTTTGCTTCAACTGGTTCTGTCATTTTGAGCTTCTAATAAGCCATTCAAATCAGTATAAGCCTGTTCACACTTAGTGTGAATATACTTTGCGACTTTGGTTTTGGAGTCAAATCGGAGTTAGGACTTGGTACTTTGCAAAATCATAGCCGCCGTGTGTTTAGTAGGACTGCATTAGTGGATTTTTGATTAGCTTATTGTTGAAGCTTGTGCATAAGCTCAAACGCGGTGGTCCTAAACCACCGTTTGGTTCATATAAGCATTGGCTTAATCATAGGTTCGAGCTTTAGGCTTGTTAGGAGTAGTTAGAAACAGCTAGTTATTAGTTCATTTTAGGATAAGTTAGCTGTAGTCACTGTTTGGTTAGTTATTTAGCTTATTTGCTTACTTTACTAGCTTATTTGATAAGCCTTTACACTACATCTTCTTATTTCTACACATAGCTTGCTAGTTTTCCATTTTTCATAGATTAATAATATCATTTTAGAATTTTCCTGAAGATTTCATAATTTTTGGTCTTTATTTGCTATTTTTCTCAATTTAAAATAGTTTTTAATCAATTTTAATTAGCTTTTATTGAAAATAATTGAGAAAAAGCTCCAAAAATAATTTTCAATTTTAATAGTTTAAGAAAAATATAAAAAGCAAAAAAAAGATTTTTCCTCATTTTTCTCTTTTGATTTGGTATTTTTCATAGATGTAATTAGATTTAAATAGTTTAAATTAGTTTTTAATTTTTATAAATTCTAGAAAAATCCAAAAAAACTAGTTTTAATTCTAAATTAGTTTTCTAATTACATTTTTAGAGTAAAAGTACATTTAGGCATTTTTAGGGTATCATTTAGACGTAGTTGCATTTTAATCGCGTTTTGTTTATTACGTTTTATTTTAGATCGCGTTTAGGATTTCCCGTAGTATAGATTTCCTTAATTACCTCCCCATTCCCATAGTTAATAATCAAAATCTATAATCCAAATCATCAAGCATAAAATCCAAACCAAGAACGACGTTGGCAATTCACTCGTTGGGAAAAACGATTCGGGTTGACTCATCCGTACTACACGATCACACACGGGATTTGATTTATTATTCTTTTTCCTAAGAGAATTTGAATCATTCTTCGTGAGTATTTTTGATATTGATATTAAGGATTTGTCCACACACATAACCCTTTGATCCTTCAATCAAAATTTTTTTGATAGAAGGAACTTGGGCAACCAGAGGTTGGACGTATTTGGATTTTCCATTATCAAGAGGAATTACCGGGTCCTTTGTCACCTCGGTCTCTCGTGCTACATTCCTCACCGGAGAAGAAGTAGTCATTGAGGGCCCATTATCTCGAATGTTTATAGATTTCATTTCTCCTTTCGGGTTTGGAATTGTGTTACTTGGGAGAGAACCGAAACCCGAGGGTTGAGAATAAGATGTAGACGGTTGACTGGCTTGAAAGAAACTAGCCATCATATTCTTTATTTCCGACATCTGTTTGTTGCTTGTAGCTTCCATCTCCTTTTTGAAGTCCGTCCTCATGCCGTTAATTTGATTTTGCAAACTTTTGATGGTGTAATCGTAATTCTTCATGTAAGCTAGAAAATCGCTGTTCGGGCGGCTTGAGGAGGTGTTTGATAAGATTGTTGAGGAGGAGGTGGTTGTTGGTAAACTTGAGATGGAGGAGCTTGGTAGTGTTGATTTCCATGATTAAAATTAGCTCCTCGTTGATTGTTGTTACCATTGAAACGGTTTTGATTCGGTTTTGTTGTTGAGGTTGGTTGAAACCGGAGGTCCAGATAATTGTTTGAGCGGAGCTAAGAAGATTTCATCTCCTTGCGGTTGATTGTAGTTTCTCGTAGCAAAGGCATAAACATTCTCATGTGCAGCCACCGAAGTTGGGCACTCGAATAAGGATGTGGACCTCCACAAGTCTCACAAGTCCTGTACCGATTTCACTTGTTGTTGTTGATTCTCGATTGTTCATCCGAGTAATCCGTAGATATCATCCATCTTTTGTTCAAGGCGGCTATTTCGAGAGAAGAAGACGATTTGATCGAGATGATGCACCCCTTTCTACGGTAGAATCCCAATAGTTATAATGAGCGTCATGTTCTCAATAAGATCGTAACATTCCTGACGTCTTTTCATGAAAGTTCCACCAAGAAGAACATTAATCGCTTTCACGGTGTCTCAACGTTAAACCATTATAAAACGATCAATTTGGAGTGACAAGCAACATTTTATGATTCGGACATCGATCAATCGCAAGCTTATATCGTTCCCAAGCTTCAAACAAAGATTCGTCGATATTGCCGAAATTACGATATCGTTCCTCAATTTCGTCACCATCGATGGTGGAAAGTACTTTGCCGAAACTTCAAACCATTTCCTCGGGTATGAATCAATTCTTAGTCGATCAAACCAAGACGTGGTATGATGAGTCAAAGAGTATGGGAAGAGATACGCACGAAGGGCCATCGGAGACCCCATTCTGCTTCATACTCGAGTAACCGTTAGAAACTTATCAAGATGCTTGTTTGCATCGTCATCCGTAAACCATGGAATTGACAACAAATTTTTTACTTGTTCTATCATATGATGTTTCAAGCTAAAATCGGTAGCTTGAAAATTAGTTGGTGCAATTGGTCCTCCCCTCCCGTACATTGTAGGTTGACATAACTCCTCCATCGTTCGGGAGATCGGAGCTACATGTTGATTATCGGAGGAGGATTAGGACCTGTATTGGTGGTCCGTTGGGAGCACCATATTACGTAATCCTGTGCGCTTTTGATTCTGATTATGAAGTCGTCTAGATCGAGAGCGAGTGCACATGCACTTAAAACCAATTCAATTAAAAGAAACCGATATTCAAAACACAAGTGAACTTAAACCAATAATCCCAAGTGAATAAATCACCTCTACAAGACAAACACACAAGCGGCTTTGTAGGTCACAAGCTTATTAAAACCCGCTTCTTTACAAATGCAATTTAATGTCGACCGTCCTTATACCCACCACAGCTTTGTTTATCCAATAGAAGTAAATAAATCCACAAGCGACACAAAGGCAAGTTTTGATCTTTGTTCGGGAACTTACTAATGATAACACCTCCGTTGAGAATGTTATATAATTGGTATCTTCTATTTATTATCAAAAACAAAGAGAAAATATTTTTGTATTTTTAATCTGATATATATATACAAAAGAAAAAGGAAAATATTTTTTACTTTTTTATTTATTTTATAGAAAATAGTAACTTCACGAATGAAGGATCTCAAGTCACTAATCGACAAACTTCAAACAATATTGTCGTGACACAACCTCCCCGGCAGCGGCGCCAAAATTTGATTGAAGGATCAAAGGGTTATGTGTGTGGACAAATCCTTAATATCAATATCAAAAATACTCACGAAGAATGATTCAAATTCTCTTAGGAAAAAGAATAATAAATCAAATCCCGTGTGTGATCGTGTAGTACGGATTAGTCAACCCGAATCGTTTTCCCAACGAGGCGTGAATTGCCAACGTCGTTCTTGGTTTGGATTTTATGCTTGATGATTTGGATTATAGATTTTGATTATTAACTATGGGAATGGGGAGGTAATTAAGGAAATCTATACTACGGGAAATCCTAAACGCGATCTAAAATAAAACGTAATAAACAAAACGCGATTAAAATGCAACTACGTCTAAATGATACCCTAAAAATGCCTAAATGTACTTTTACTCTAAAAATGTAATTAGAAAACTAATTTAGAATTAAAACTATTTTTTTTGGATTTTTCTAGAATTTATAAAAATTAAAAACTAATTTAAACTATTTAAATCTAATTACATCTATGAAAAATACCAAATCAAAAGAGAAAAACATGAGGAAAAATCTTTTTTATGCTTTTTATATTTTTCTTAAACTATTAAAATTGAAAAATTATTTTTTTGGAGCTTTTTCTCAATTATTTTCAATAAAAGCTAATTAAAATTGATTAAAAACTATTTTAAATTGAGAAAAATAGCAAATAAAGACCAAAAATTATGAAATCTTCACGAAAATTCTAAAATGATATTATTAATCTATGAAAAATGGAAAACTAGCAAGCTATGTGTAGAAATAAGAAGATGTAGTGTAAACTGCTTATCAAATAAGCTAGTAAAGCAATCAAATAAGCTAAATAACTAACCAAACAAAGGACTACAGCTAACTTATACTAAAATGAACTAATAGCAACTGTTTCTAACTACTCCTAACAAGCCTAAAGCTCAGAACCTATGATTAAGCCAATCAATATATGAACCAAACAATGGTTTAGGACCCTTTGTTTGAGCTTATGCACAAGCTCACTAATAAGCTAATCAAAATCCACTAATGCATCCTACTAAAACACTGGCCAGCTATGATTTTGCAAAGTACCAAGTCCTAACTCACTGATTTGACTCCAAAACCAAAGCTGCAAAGTATGCCTGATTCACACTTAAGTGTGAACAGGCGTATAATCGATTTGAATGGCTTATTAGAAGCTCAAAATGACAGAACCAGTTGAAGCAAAAAGTGATTATCAGATTAAGACCAGTTGAAAATTTAATTTCCAAAGTCTCAAACACTAACACTCAGAAATGAACCAGAAATTTGATCCACAAGTTTGTGCAAAACTGTTTTTGAAAGGTTTGACTATTGAAGAAGCAGTTATAGAACTTTGACTAAAGTGAAATTTGATCCACACCAATGGACTGATTATGATGTTTTGACACTAGTGATGATTAAGGCAAGATAGATTTACTAATTCTAAAGCCAATAAGCAAATTTGAGCTACTGATTTTCAACAGATGTGTACTAAGTAGCAAGATTCAATTGATTTTGACTTAGAGCTAAATACGCTATGACCAAGACCGCAAATGCCTATCAACTACTTATATTAACTAGTATCAACTACTAACAACTGATCTCCTAAGCTCTAACACAAGAATTCACTGATCCAAACACTATTTTAGCTACCTGTTTGAGAACTAGAAAGCAGATTAGACTAGATCAAGCTAAACAAATAACAAACACAGATCAAACAATATCAATTAACACTAAATAATGATTTGACCACATATATAATGATCAAAACGAAATGAGGAACTTACAAAATTCCATAGCCACGTGGCTTGCCAAACATGAACTAGAACCACTAACCTAACCAACCTCTAACCTATTCCAAACCAAAATGTGATTCCACCCAAAACCAAAGCATCAATACCATCCAAATCCGGATCCAAAATCACAAAACCGTAACCAAAGATCAGAAAGCATCCGATGTGAACATGATATTTTTGTGTTTTGAGTGAGAAAACAAGTACAAGCTCACTATAAGCTACTAAAAGCTCAAATGAACCTATATAACAAGAGATCAATGAGAAATTACTCTATAAGACAGATCTACAAAGGATTTTAATTTTCAAATGATTTTATGTGATTTTTTGTATTTTTAGTTTTTGAAAAGTTAAGCTAAAACAATATGTTTAAAAATAATGAATAAGCACTAGAATAAGATAATAATCAGATTTAGAACATAAAAACTTAATCAATAACAATTGAAAGTGAGATTCAAATTCTATTAATAATGGAAATATTGAGTACAAATACGAATTACAAAAGGATTTAAAACATTTAAATGGAAATAACCACTACAACTAAATCTAGAGAGAAGAAATTACGGAAAATTAAGATGAGATAAGATACAAATTGTGAATGAATAAGAAGACTATTTATAACTGAGCTAGGCTTGAGAAGCTTCTCGAAATCCTTCTATTTGTGCTTCTTTGAGCTCATAAGCACCCTTGGATTGAATCCCACATGTGTCCTTTCAATCTCAGTCATTGGATCATTATTACCAAGTCTCGTCGACCAATAGGAAGGCATGGAGTGGCATTCTTCACACCTGAGATAATTGACCGCAAGCTAAGTGTCAACGTGTCGGGAAAAGTACCAATGTACCCTTTGATTGTAATGAATTGACCAATTGACTCAAGGGTAAATTAGGGTTTATGTAGGAGCAGTGTTGGGGAAAAGCTTTGGCTGTTTATTTCGCTTATTTATTATATTTCAAACATATTTGACCCAGTGTATTGGTTCGCTGACCTCGAAGTCTAAAACGGGTAATGGGGTTTCGGTTAAGATATCACACCGGGTTGTAGCTTGTTTTGTGTTGGGCTCGGGTAAGTATTTTTGGGCCGAGAGTATTATAAATGATTTGAACTAAGGATTTCATTTAAACCCAAAGTAACTTAAAGGGACTAAACTTGTATAACTTGAAACTTCAGGGACCAAAGGTGTACTTTCTGAAAATCACATCAAGGACTAATCATGTAAATCTCAAATAATCCAAGGGTGCATTCTGTAATATCCAAACTTTAGGGATCAATTCGTCCAAAAGCTCAAATTGCAGGGGACCATTCTTGACTTTTCTTCAAACTTTCTTTAAACTTCGTAAATCATCTTCGAGAATAAAATCTTCCAAAATACACAATCTTGACCTTCCAAATTTAAAACTCTCTTGATCTCTCGTGCTCGGATTTACATCCGATTTGGATCCTTGCGTGTTTTGCATATCCGTATCTGCACAAGCACAAACTCAAGAAAACCACAAATATTAGCAATAAACGGCTTTTCCTTGGTTGTTTTGGGTCTGTTTTGATAATGAAAAGATATGTGAATAAGCACATATCAAAGTTCAAACTTGTAAGTGCTGGAATCCACTTATCACTAACCATTCTTATGTTTTCTTCTTATGGAAGCTCTGGAGCGGACTGATCGTGCAGATTCTTCACATGCTCATACCAACAACATCACTAATGGAAGTTCTCTCAAAAGGCAACACAAATTCAAAATGATTCTTCGTCAAGTCAAAGAATCTACAAAGTTTAAAGATTAAGAGAACTACATCAGTAATGAAATCCAACGTCAAAGAGCGTGTGAGCATGTTGAAGAAAGACGGGAGACCGGAGCAACGGCTGCACTGACATGCATAACCACAACATACTATCACTCTCATCACAAAGAACAAAGATCAACGAACTAAGATAATGATGACGCCAAATCGTAATACTTCAAAGGAAACAATTTCTCTACACTGGGAGATTGTTCGAATCAAGGCACTTCTTCTCACAAGAAAGAAGAATGTCAAAAGACGTCAAAGCTACTATTACATCAGCACCTACAACGTTTATATCATCAATCACTAACACTTAGGGGGAGATTGTTGGAATCACTCCTAAACTAGATTTCAAGTGTTAGTAATTAAAATGTAATAGTTAGCTTAATATGGCTTTTATGTTGGTAATCATGCCAAGGCTTATGTAGAAAGCCCATGAGCCTTGGCCCAAGCCCATAAAGGAAAGGAAGGGAACTTTCATGTTGCCCTAGTTCCTTCCTATAAATAATGTTTGTAAACCCTCACTTGAGGGTTGGTTGTTCAATTCACACTTTACACTTTACGCATAACTCTTCATATATTCATACGTGTCTGTGTGTGTGTTTGTTCATCCAATCACTTCTTTTCTATTTCTTATATTGATGCTTGTGTTACTAATATGGTGACCTAACACTTTAGAAGAAGAGGAAAGTTTGTAAGACAACCACAAGAAGAAAAGAAGCCATTCCAAAAAGATCGGGATGACAAAAAGGGTAGAGGTGAAAGAAAGTGTTTTAGATGCGGTGATGCAAGTCATCTAATTGGAGATTGTCCCAAGCCTCCTAAAAGAAAAACTCAACGAGCTTTTGTAAGTGGTGCTTGGAGTGATAGTGAGGATGATGAAGAGTCGAGCAAGGATGAGATCGCTCTAATGGCACATGAGTCAAACGAGGTACATTCCGACTCATCTTATTCCTCTATTGATGATGACACTTTGCAAAACCAATATAATCAATTGTGTGAGCTTACTCTAAAAATCATAACTAAAAATAAATTTTTAAAGACTAAAAAGGAATTTTTAGAAAATGAAGTCTATGAGTTAAAAGAAAAGGCAAAACGATTAGAAAAGGGAAAAGCAAATGACGATGATTGCAAATCATGTCAAGAGCTTAATCTTGAAATAGAAAAACTAAAGCTCACACAAGATGTTCTAATCGAACATAATTCTAAGTTTAAAAGGTTTAACAAAAACATCGCTTGTGCCGATGAAATAGTTAGAATTCAAAAACTCCAGAAACATGAATGGACTAGGATTTAATGAGGTGTTAATTCCAAAGAGTCAAACCAAAACGTCCGAAAAAGACAAACAAGTTAAATCACTGCAAGATAAAGACGGACCGGACCCAAAACAGGATCCGTCAATTGTAAAAAATGGTGCCGTGGGGACTGCAGCAGGATAAAATGTTTGCGACATGGACCGTAGTGAATTTGTCAAAGTAACAAAGAAAACCAAGGATAGTATTAAGCAAAACCCTGCTATTACATCAGGAGTAGGACTTGCTAGAAATGAATTTAGATCTAAAACTACTCAGCAACGACATAAAACACCTTTTGTCAAACGCCCCTTTCCTAAAAGCAACCACAACATAAAACCCAACTATCAACATAACGGTTGGAATCAATACTTCCCTAGACCATATCAAACTCCGGATTACATGCCATGGAACTCTTACCCATCATTTCCATACATGAATCAAGTAAATGGTATGTTTAACCTAAACAGACCCATGAGATATCGGCGACCAAAATCTTGAGTTATTTGTATCTTAGGTATGCTTGAAAGTTGGATTGGAACCTGATGAATGGATAAAAGATAGTGGATGCTCACGACACATGACGGGCAACAAAAGCCTCTTCTCAAAGAACCTTAAGATCACAAGCCCAAAATCAAAGTAATCATTTTTGTTTTGTATCTACCATTGAACTGAAAAACATAAATGAAGCAATAAAAGATGAATCTTGGGTAATTGCTATGCTAGAAGAGTTAAACCAATTCGTTAGAAATGATGTTTGGAAGTTAGTTCCAAGACCTAAAGATCAAACTATAATTGGAACGAAATGGGTTTTTCAAAATAAAATGGATGAAAATGGTGTAGTGTCTAGAAACAAAGCTAGGCTTGTCGCACAAGGTTATAATCAACAAAAAGGGATTGATTACGACGAAACTTATGCATCGGTAGCTAGGCTCGAGTCTATTAGAATCTTACTTGCATATGCATGTGCTTATGACTTTAAATTATTTCAAATGGATGTTAAGAGTGCATTTCTTAATGGGTTTATTAACGAAGAAGTATATGTTGCTCAACCTCCCGGTTTTACCGACTTTGAGAAACCACATCATGTCTTCAAACTCAAGAAAGCATTATACGATCTTAAGCAAGCACCAAAAGCTTGGTACGATAGACTTAAGACATTTCTTGTTGAAAACAAATACACCATGGGATTAGTAGAAAATACTCTTTTTACCAAGAAAAAGGAATCACATATTATCATTGGTCAAATAAACGTTGATGACATCATATTCGGATCAACTTGTCAAGAGCTATGTGATGATTTCTCTAAAATCATGCACGATGAGTTTGAGATGAGTATGATGGGTGAATTAAACTTCTTTCTAAGACTTCAAATTAAACAACTAGAAGATGGCATATTCTTTAATCAATCTAAATATATAAAAGATATGCTTAAGAAATTTGGTCTTGAAGACTCAAAACCAACTAAGAAACCCATGTCTTCGGACACTAAACTCACCAAGGATGAGGAAGGTGAATCGGTAGATAACACTAAATATAGAGGAATGATAGGTAGCTTACTCTATCTCACGGCTAGTAGACCCGAAATTATGTTTAGTGTTTGTCTATGTGCTCGCTTTCAAGAAAATCCAAAGGTATCACACTTAGAAGCCTTGAAAAGGATATTTAGATACATTAAGGGAACGACATGTTTAGGATTATGGTATCCCAAAGGAACGGGTGTAGAAACTATAGTGTATGCCGACTCGGATCATGCCGGTGACTATGTCGATAGAAAAAGTACAAGTGGTATTTGCACTTTTGTTAGACATTGTCTCACCTCATGGTTTGCAAAGAAGCAAACAGCTTTAGCCATATCAACTACTGAAGCTAAGTACGCCTCGCAGAAAAGCATGTCAACAAGCTCTTTGGATGAAGCAAGCTCTCGTGGATTACTTACATTCATCTCAACGATATCGTTATATTTTGAGACAACAAAGGAGCTATTGATCTCAGCAAAAATCCCGTCCAACATGCTCGTACGAAGCAAATTGAAATCCGTCATCACTTTCTTCGCGACAATGTTCAAAAAGGAAACATTTCAATCGAGAAAGTATCCTCCGAAGACAACATTGTCGACATCTTAACTAAGCCTCTTAAACGAGAACCATTTAATCTTCTTAGACTTGGTTTGGGGTTAATGGAACCAAACATGTAGGTAAAACATAGTCTAGTCTAAACCAAGCCGGTGACTATGTCAATAGAAAAAGTACAAGTGGTATTTGCACTTTTGTTGGACATTGTCTCACCTCATGGTTTGCAAAGAAGCAAACGGCTTTAGCCATCTCTACTACTGAAGCTAAATACGTCTCAGCCGGAAAAGCATGTCAACAAGCTCTTTGGATGAAGCAAGCTCTCGTAGATTATGGAATTCATCTCAACGATATCGTTATATTTTGAGACAACAAAGGAGCTATTGATCTCAGCAAAAATCCCATCCAACATGCTCGTACGAAGCATATTGAAATCCGTCATCACTTTCTTCGCGACAATGTTCAAAAAGGAAACATTTCAATCGAGAAAGTATCCTCCGAAGACAACATTGCCGATATTCTAACTAAGCCTCTCAAACGAGAACCATTTAATCTTCTTAGACTTGGTTTGGGGTTAATGGAACCAAACATGTAGGTAAAACATAGTCTAAACCTTAGAACAAACAAAACAAAACAAATTTGTTTAAAAATGCTACTCGTTCCCACGCACCAAACGACAACAAAGGCGGAACCAATTTTTGGTGCCGTCTCGTCCGGTGGTGACAAAGCAAAGAAAAATACGTACTACAAAACATCTTCTTCCTCACAACTTACTTTACCAAAACGTTTCAACATTAGACTTTACTCATTGTTGACATTTTCTCACCCACTAATCACTGAAGATAACATCATTGTAAGTATCCTAACTACATTTCATCTCTTAATTCTGAGTCTAGGATTCCAATTTGTGCACAAAATCACTACTTGGGGATTATGTATATTCTTGTACAAAACATGGATTTAATTGGCAAATTGCATAAATAGTCATTGAAATTAGGTACTACATTGTCACATTGCATAAACAAATCATGTTTCCCACTAATCAAAAGATAATGACTATAAGGTTTTATTCAAATAACCAAACACCCCATGTCAAATTTTTTTGAAAAGCTTCTCACTTGTAGGAAAACAATTTTTCATTGTTAATACAAATAGAAACGTAAAATCTTCATCACTTGCATGCTCTTGAATACTAAAAGTAATACATAACTAATATGTATTCCCGGGTATATTCAAATGAAGCCACATTGAATTAGGAGCGTTTGGGTTATCTCATGCCTTTTGCCAAACACCCCCACTAAAAACCATTTTATGCCTCAAATGAGTCAAGATAACCGCAACTCCAAATCGTTTTCATATAGGCACACACTAGAATCAAAACGCTAATTTTGTTCTTATTTTTAACATGTAAATTTTTGCTCATAGGAATAACCATGGTAAACGCAAAATTCTACGATCACAAGGATACTCTTAACCAAGGTTGTAAAAATCGCTAGGAGCTAGTGAGGCGGTCGGGTAGGGCCTAGCGATTAATCAGTTAGGCGGGGATTAATCGGGGATTAATCGGATTGGAATTTTTATGCACAAAATTGTAATTCTAGATATTATATTATATTATATGTATGAGATAAGCATAGTGCATCAAAGTTCAAATATTTTAAGAGTTCAAATATAAACATAATACATAATTCTTCAAAGTTCATAGTCAAACATAGATATTACTCGGTTTATTGACCATCTTTAAGCGATCTTTGACTGGTTAATCGGTTTGTTGATCGATTTTTAAGCGATTTTGTCCAATTTTTAAGCGATTTTGTTGACCGATTTTTAAGCGATTTTGTTCGATTAATCTGACTAGACCGATTTTGTCCGATTAATCGGTTTGTTGACTGATTTTTAAGCGATCTTTGACCAAACCGATTAAATAGGCCGATTATGATAAATCAAGGCACTTAGTGTGCGATCAGCGATTATGCGGGGATTAATCGACCGCCTGGGCCGATTTTTACAACAGAGCTCTTAACTACATTCCTAAACATCACAAAACCAAAGGCCTCTCCAAAGAACAAGTCGAAATCTTTAAGAGTCTAGAACAAAGGTACTTCCATGAGGGTATAACCATTCACTCATCCTTTGTTGATGGAACCAATCTCCGTCAAGAACTAGCCGCCATTCACTTCGATTGTCTCCTTGAGATCGATGAACCAATATGTCCTAGGTTTGTGTTAGAGTTCTATGCTAGTGTCACCGGTTTCATTGATGAGGATGATGAATTTAGCCTAAGGTTTAGGATCAATCAAAACGACTACACCATCTCCCTAACCCAATTTGCTCAAGTACTAGGAATTCCCAACCGAGGGACATGCATCTACTCGGATAAGTGGTCACTCACTATCCTTGATGCAATCAATGACCGCTCTCTTCCCTACCAAACTCCTTTAGCGGATAAGGATGTCATCCGTGAGCACCTCTTTAACCCAAGAGCCGCTCCAACCCGTGTCACCCGAAAGGGAAAGGAGGTGAACCGAGATCCATATGGATAGGAGCTCAATGAACTTAAGCCCGAATTTAAGAAATGGGAGGAACTACTTAGAGCCAATGTCATTAGCACCATAGGAAATAGGGATCATATCAATGCTTGCCTTTGTCACATGCTCTACAACTTGTCCACCCGTCAACCATTCAATTTAGCCTACTACATTGCTAGGAGAATGATTGACATTCCAACTCAAGGTTCGATTGCTCTTCCTTACGGGATGCTTCTCACCCGTCTCTATAGAGCCTTTGCACCCATTCCACCAAGCCCAAAAGGGTTGAAGCTTGACTATGAGCTCATCCTCACATTTGTGTGCCCTTGAGTGACGGAAAGTGGCTAAGACTAAAGGTAAAAGAGCAAAACCTCCAACTCCATCATCATCATCATCAAATAGCTCCGAGGATGGTCTTCCAAATTCTCGCCTTACACCTCATGAGTACTATGCCTCTCTTCTCGAGATTGAGAATGAATCAGCGGAGTTCAAGCAAACCAAGGGGATGTTCAAGTTCCTTGGTAGGATGATGAACAAGATTTACAAGAAGTTGGACAAGTGAGGTTCTTTTTAAGGAGTGTTTGGATCAAGACAATAACTTTGATGTATGATACAATTTGGTTATTTTTAATTTGTAGGATGATAATATAACTTAAAACAATGATGTGTGCTAACAATTTCAAGCAGAGGGATAGCACAAGTGTGTTATCAAATTTTACCCATTTTCACTTTTATGTGAAAATCGTTAGCCCTTGGTCAAAGTCTATGCTCCACTATGTTTGTATATGTGTTATTTACTTTTCCTAACTAGAAATGATTTGTTGGGTTTTAGGTTCCTTGGATTTGATGAGGCAAAATAAATACAAGAATGAAACAAAGGGACTTAAAGTGAAAGAGATGAAACCTACAAAAAGATGGAAGGACTTGCTTGCAAAAGAAGATTTATTATTTAGTCCTTCGTAGTATTTTGTAAACCCTAATCCTCTAGTATATAAAGAGGACATGGGGTGTAGGTTTTAGATATATAAGTCTTCCATAATGTAGTCTAAAGGTGTGTGTGTGTGTGTAACCTAGACGTGTAGTTTATTGTAAACGTCTAGGTTAGTTGTTTACCTCCAAGATCTAAGGTGTCTTAGATCCCTGTTACAGCTAGGTAACACGTATTATTCTGATCAAATAATATTTGGAGGAGATTGGGTGAAAGTAAAACCTTGTGTCAATAATATATAATGTTCTTATTATTCCACTGCGTTGCATATGTTATTGTCAAACCCTAGAGGCTCAAAACGATCTCAAGGAGTCTTATCAAACTCCACAATTGGTATCGTGAGCTTGGGAGCTCGTTACCTAGGGATTCGCAAGGTTTTATTGGTCGAAGAATGGCGAAAGAAGAAAAACTACGACCAAAAATTCTCGTATTTTCTCGCAGTTTTAAAAACGCGATAACGTTTTCGTTAACCGTTGGATCATAACGAAATTTTCGGTGGAAGTTCTCTATATATTCATCTAACTTTTCACCGAAGGGATTGTCGATATGAGCTCTCTATCAAAAGGTATTCAATGTCAAGTTGGGTCAGTAAACTAGTTTAATAATTCAATTTTTTTTCATGAATATTCAACTTCTTGAATTTGTGTTACTTGTTCTAATTCTTGATGAAGGTTGTTTATACATTGTGTGGTGTTTATGATTCATGGTTAGAAGCAGCTTTCCTAGTGTTTTTACAAACCACTTTCTAGTGTTTCTCAAACCACTAATAGTGTATTTTCTCAAACCACCTTGATAGTGTATTCTAAACCATCGATAGTGTATTCTCGAAACCACCGATAGTGTATTCTCAAACCACCGATAGTGTATTCTCGAAACCACTTCTAGTGTTTTTCTGAAACCACTTCTAGTGTTTTTCTGAAACCACTTATAGTGTTTTTCTGAAACCACTTCTAGTGTTTTCCAAACCACTTCTAGTGTTTTTCAAACCACTTCTAGTGTTTTTCCCGAAACCACTCCTAGTGTTTTCTCGAAACCACTGCTAGTGTTATCTCAATTCCACTGCCGGTGTTTCTTGCTATTTGTTTTTGCTGATGAGGTTTTGGAATTGACGGGAAGTCGTACATATTTTTGGTATCGAGATTTTGGTGACACACACATGGGATTTGGCTCACACACACAAGAGGATTTTGGTTTTTGTTCTTAACTGGTTTATGGCTCATTCTTATTGTCATAGTTGATTACGTAAGAAGGCGTTATCACCTATTTGAAGATGAAGTGGAATTATTTGGGTTTGTGTTTTATCATATCTTAAAGTGGGTGTTACACTTTGGAGATAACTTGTTTGGCGCTTCATGTGACAATGAATTGGAAAAACACTTGAAGGAGTTACGTTATTGTGCTCAGTGATTATTGTCAAGAGATTGTTGTCTCCCTATACACCATGATTGGGTATACGCTCGATGTCGCCTTTTGGTGCAAGATATAAGACACAGTTTGGGTTGTTCTACTTCAAGATCAAGTTGGTTATACTTGGTTTTCTTCACAAGTGATTATTACAAGGAGCTTACAGATTTGAAGAATCATTTGATGTTCATGCATCACTCAAGGGGAAGTTTCTATTGCTTATATTCTCTATTTGTTGATAACAAAAAGGGGAAGAGATATTGGAGTGCGATGGCATGGATTAAGGGGAAGACAAAGGAAGACAAGAATGTTTCATTCATGGAGATATTTACATCTCAACTTGCCTAGGAAGTTCGTACACGACTTTGTTTGTTTTGTCATCATCAAATAGGGAAGATTGTTGGGTTTTAGGTTCCTTGGATTTGATGAGGCAAAATAAATACAAGAATGAAACAAAGGGACTTAAAGTAAAAGAGATGAAACCTACAAAAAGATGGAAGGACTTGCTTGCAAAAGAAGATTTATTATTTAGTCCTTCGTAGTATTTTGTAAACCCTAATCCTCTTGTATATAAAGAGGACATGGGGTGTAGGTTTTAGATATATAAGTCTTCCATAATGTAGTCTAAAGGTGTGTGTGTGTGTGTAACCTAGACGTGTAGTTTATTGTAAACGTCTAGGTTAGTTGTTTACCTCCAAGATCTAAGGTGTCTTAGATCCTGTTATGCTTAGGTAACACGTATTATTCAGATCAAATAATATTTGGAGGAGATTGGGTGAAAGTAAAACCTTGTGTCAATAATATATAATGTTCTTATTATTCCACTGCGTTGCATATGTTATTGTCAAACCCTAGAGGCTCAAAACGATCTCAAGGAGTCTTATACATTATACAATACGCAACCTACAAGATAAATATCTTTTCCATATTTATCTAAAACAATAAACTAACCGACTAAACAAAACACTAGCAGTAGTTACAATATATCATCCGTGGTTACACATTACTACTAGCCGCTGTTATCTTCATCCGTGGTTACACTCTTCTCGTCCGCGGGTTCTATCAAGCCCGTCCGTGGTTCCAAGACTTAAAATAATTCTTGATGCAAGGAACCTAAAACCCAACAATCCTTCCCTAAACTTGATACATTCCAACAGAATTCTCAAGTTTCCTTTAAGCTCAAAACATCTGAAATGGAGGATGTAGCCAAACACTTATGAGATTTAAGAATTGTCTCATATTTCTTCAACAAATCATAGGCTTGACCATCATAGGGTAACAAAGATCTTGATAATACCAGGCTTCAACATCTGAACAATAATTTCTGGATACTTATTCAACTGAGGATATTCACCTTCTACAAGCATGTGAATAATTTTTCCAAAACAGCTTAAAACATGAACTCCACAAGTTTGATATAAAACCAGCTTGTTACAGATGCATTGTAGAGTCCTTTACATTCAGGTTCATCATGAGTTGGTTCAAATAAAATCTTCAAATTATAATAGACCAGCCTCTCATGATTATCAGTTGGATGCATTTCACCAAACTTGTTCTTGTAAAGTCTCCAGAGATCCATCAAATCATCCCTTTCAAAATATCAAGCATTTGTGAAAAATTTATTATACTCATAAACTTCATTGTTGAGTCTTTGAATTTTCCAAACTCCTTCACTTTCATCATTAAGCTTAAACTCATAAGAAACAATTTGATTAACATCTACAGCTTCTTTTAATCTTTTAGAATCAGATGTTTCTTGAATCTCAGATTTTCTCTTTCTTTTACTTAGCATCCACTCATCATGCTCCTTTATCCACTCTTCTTCCTTCTCGTAATTCATTGGACGTAAATCATCTACATTACTCCTCATACATCTCTCATAAATTTCCAAAATTCTTTCAAATGAACATTTACTAAGATTATCATAAACATAAATGCCTGAATTCTTAATAATTTTCATCAATACATTCCTCATCTGAGCTATAGTAGGAGGTTTCTTTCTTATAACCTGTTTCTTTGTTTTGCTAACCTTCCTTGCCCATTCACTCATCAATCTAGCTTTCTCCTCATCATCCACAGGTCCATTCTTGTGCAATAAACTCATCAAGAATTTGTTGAGAAGCTTGAAGAAAGTTTTGAGATTCATACCAAATAGCTAGCATTCTCTGACTAGCTTCCTCTTCTTTCGCTTTTCTTTTCTAAAGCTTCTTTTCTTCAAAGAACCATATTCTTTACGAACTCTGCATCATAAGCTTCTTGTTCTGCTCTAGTTTTAAACTTCAACTCGGTATCGCAATACCTTTACCCTTACCAACATCAGATTGAATCACCTTCTTCTTCAGTGGTTCACCAATAACTAAAGTTTTTCCTCTGGTTTTGGGTTTAGTTGCAGTAGTTTGAACAGATAAAGCAAGCAATGATGGGTGTAGAAATAGATAATGTTTTGCTCAGATTAATCAATGTACTTGCAGCTTCTTTCTCTACTTCTTTAGGCTTAGATGGTAATATAGAGAGAGTTGTTACAACATTGGAAGTGGTTATAATAGCAGTGGGTATGATTGCTGAAGGTATAGTTGTAGTGTTTATAGTTGCTATGTCCGTACAAAGATCGTGGTTAGAAGTGTATTAACCGTGGTTTCGACATATACCATCCGTGTTTGTGTTCAGATTACATCTTCTACAACTTTCTTCACATTTTCAAGAACTGCATCATTCCCATCTTTATCAGATACCACAAATGTTTGATCTCCACTATCAACATCTTCTTCCATAGATACATGATCATCCTCCCCTAAATTCTTGCCTTCACTCCTCCTCTGTTTGGATACATCCTCCATGTGCAGAGCTGAGGAGGAGTTCAACTTCTTCTTCCTTAGATTCCTCAAAGCAGCAAGCCCAGGCCTTTTTATCTTCTCCAAAACCAAAACTCTGTGCTTCAAGCTCGAATATCCTTTTCATGAAACCCAAATTCCTTGAGATTAGAGATCGCCTCCTCCATCTTGGTACATTTGGCCGCCAATTCATTTAAGCGTTCAAGAATATCCTCCCCACTTTGACCTGTGTGAACTGGTCCGAGAGGTGGTTCATTGGAAAAGTCAAGATGTACAAACTCGAATCCGGCAATTCATGTTCGTGTTCCAACCTATCCTCATCACTTCGAGTCGTGTTAACCGCTCCGAGAGGTGAATCTTTGGATATAGAAAACATAGCATCGCATCAGCCCCAACATCTATGCACTCAGATAGCCAAGTGGCTGGGATTCCTCCACTGTGTTAAGTTCCGTGGAACTCTCCACATTAGGAGTTGCCAATGGTTGGGTCTTATTTATGTTTCCACTATCCCGACGCATCTAAGCATGTATCGAAGTGGAAGCCCTTCCAATCATGTCACCATCATCACCGTGGATGACCTCATGAGCAACACCAGTAGCACTAGCCTGAGGAAGCTTAGTGCCATTCTTTCTCCTAGTCCATACAATAGGTGAAATATTAGTGAGTTGAGGTGTAGTATCAGTGGTTGGAGATGTACTGGCAGTGACAATCAGTTGAGTTGCAAGACCTTCATCAAAATCGGAGCAAGAGGCAAAATAAGCATGTGAGGAAATAAAGGAACATCTCTAATTTGTACATTCTGGGTCGATTCCTCATATGTGCAAAAACCTTTGGAAGCATATGATGTACTTCATACTCTCTAGAATGTTCAATAGGATTAACAATTTGATGTGCTACAATCAGTTGAACAAACCTAGGATACAAATAGTATTTACCCTTCTTCCTAATGTTTTGTACTAACCCCTCATAAATCATTCTAGACCAATTAAACTTCCTTCCCTCAGATAAACAAATAATAGCAGTAGCAATTTTTGAAGGAAAGTCATTAAAACCTGTGGTCTTGTTACTCATACACATCAACAAGGTGTGAATCAAAACCTTCCATTGTTGTGAAAAGAAGCTCTTAATAAATTGTACCTTTTCACCTCTATGTGTATACCCTAATCTCTCTAAACCAGGAACAATCTCAACATCTGAAAGATTGTCAACCCCATCAGCATCATCAAGTCTGCAAAACCTCTAATGATATCCTCGAATGAAATAACATGCTCATCTACTTCAGAACAAAACATCTCCACACCATCAACCGTTGCAAGTGTAGCATTCCACCAGAATTGATGTATGTAGGCTTTTAGAATTGTGGGTGTAACAGTTAAAGCATAATGAATGGGACTGTGAACTAAGAAATCAATCATTTGATGAAACCCTTCAGAACGAGCATTCTTGGTGAGAATAGCAACTAGGTTATGTGAAGTGGAATACTTTCACCATTTTGATTAAGGAAAATAATGATGTGAATTGGTGAATTATGCAAAGAAAGTGATTAAGGTTAAGGTTGAGCGCCAATTGAAAGTGGTTTGAGAATCAAATAAATGATCCATCCGTGATTTGGGGAGAGTGATATAGATTTGCCAATGTTACCAAACAGCCCCTGTACTATCCAAAACAAGACTCCATGTTATCCGCGGTTTCATAATACTATCCGTGGTTACAACAGACTATCAGCAGATACATGAGATCACTTCTTCCAAATGACCAAGAGATATAGCAAGTAAATCACTCCTATGCACCAAAACCTTCATATTGGTAAGACAAAAACACAAAACCAACACAGAGTATAAGGTTATTGTTGTCAGTGGTTAGGAAGAGCTAAAAGTGGTACCAAAAGACCTATCCGTGGTTTGAAGTGTAAGTCAATATGGTTAACTTCTAGAACTAATATTAGTCCAACTCCCAAAAATCTCATTAACTCCTCAACCACATTAAACTCCCTCAGTGCATTTACTTCCATAACCTTAAACCCCACTTATAAAAAGAACCCAAATCTTTCATAACGCACACACCAATCAATATCAAAACCCTAATTTCTTCAAAGTCTCCAATCAACTGCAATCTCAATGTGGAACCCTAGTTGGAATAAACCAGAAGTAGTCAATCTAACATCCTCCTCATCCTCATCATCATCTTCATCATCAAGTGAAGAAGGTAACCCATGGCAGCTTCTACCTCCCTCCACAAGAAACAAGACCATAAAATCTCCATTTCTTCCATCATCCAAGATGATAGTGTGGTGAATCCAAGTAATGCATCTGAGGACTCTGATGATTCCTCAAAGAAGAGATCTTATTACTCCCAACCTTCAAAGATCTCAACCCCAAACAAGACCACGAGCAAGAAACCCACCACTTCCAAAAGACAGAGGTGGTTCTTGGTCTTCAAGTACCAAGTTATGATGCTTCTTCACACATCGTAAAGGGGAAGGGAAAAAGGAAAATGGAATGATACTTTTTGGTGATATGACTATGTCCTTCGTGCTTCATCTAATGTGGTCATCGCCATCATCAACGCTTCATCAATCCATCCTTTCCATTTTGATCCTTAGCATCCTCGTCATAGTAGTCATGCATCTCCGCCATTGAGATAGAAGGAATGGGTGGTTATGCAAGGCTTCAACTAACGCATATCCAAAGCATCTAGTGTGAAAGATGTGAGCGATCATGCATATCCAACAGCCTGTTAGATGTATGAATAGATGAGATGAACTAGATTAGGATTAGTAGATCATGTATAGCTCTGTTCTTGTAGTTGCATTGGATGTTGATTGTATCTGTAAGTCGTAAGTCAAGCTTTCAAATGAATGAATGAACACTTTGCATCACTACTTCTTTTACATCTATAATGATCATTCTAGTAATCGCAAAATGGTTAGTGAAAACAGACAACTAGCGTGGTTTGAACCAAACTATCAGAGGTTAGAAACAAACTATCAGAGGTTAGAAACAAAAATAGCAAAACTAAGATTACATAATAACAGCAAAGCATACATATACAAACTAAAACAATTTGAGAATTTAGAGATTAATCATTCCAATACTAACAACAAGATACTGAAACCTCCCCACATCAAAAGCTTTGGTGAGAAGATCAGCAACATTGAAATCAGATGGATTTTACCATTTGAATCAGCCTTTTCTCATTACAATCTCTAATAAAATGATGTCTTATCTCAATATGTTTAGTTCTAGAATGTAAAACAGGATTTTAATGATGCATATTGTACTGTTATTATCAATGTAAATCTTAGTATGCATAAAATTGTACCCAAAGTCCAAAAATTGATTCTGAATCCAAAGAACTTGACCACAAAAACTAGCAGCAGCCACATATTCAGCTTTAGTTGTAGAATTTGCCACAATAGTTTGCTTTTTACACTGCCATGAAATAAGTCTGCTTCCCAAAACTGCCATCCTCCAGTTGTAGACTTCCTATCCAAACTAGCACCAAAGATAGTCACTATCCGTGTAGGCCACCAAATCAAAAGGAGAATCCTTTGAGTACCAAAGGCCCAATTTAGGATGACCCTTAAGATACCTAAAATTCTCTTAACAACATGCATGTGTGATGAATTAGGTGTGACTTGAAATCTTGCACACACACATACTGAGAACATTATATCCGGCCTAGATGCAGTGAGATACATCAAAGATCCAATCATGGACCTGTACAACTTCTCGATCAACTCGGTACTTCCATCATCAGGTAGCAAGGGTTTCTATGTCTCCATTGGTGTACTAGCACTTTTCACATCCTGAAACCCAAACTTCTTCAAAACATCTGCTACATACTTGTCTTGACTAATGAAGATACCATCACCCTTTGTTGAACCTCCGAGCCCCAAAAAGAAAGTGAGTTCTCCCATAGAACTCATCTCAAACTTATCATGCATAAGCTTCTCAAAATCTTTGCATAGCTCTTTATTGGTTGAGCCAAAGATGATGTCATCTACATAAACCTCGAACCAAGAAAATATCATCTTTGTGCTTCCTTATGAACAAAGTTTTATCACATCCCTCTTTTAAACCCATTGTCCATCAAATAAGTGGGCACTCATACCATGCCCTAGGAGCTTGATGCAAACCATACATAGCCTTCCTCACCCTGAGACCTTGTTAGGATGATCGATCTTCAAAACCGGAGGTTGATGACATAAACCTCCTCATCAATTGTGCCATACAAAAAGGCACTTTTAACATCCATCCGATACACAACAAAATTCTTGAATGAAGCATAAGCTAAAAACAATCTAATAGCCTCAATTCTTGCAACTGGAGCAAATACTTCATCATAATCCAAGCCTTCAGCTTGTGTGTATCCTTGAGCAACCAACCTTGACGTGTTCCTCACAACAATACCTCTTTCATCCCTTTTGTTTCTGAACACCCATTTTGTCCCAATTGCCCTCTTACCATTAGGAAGGTCTACCAATGTCCAAACCTCTGGAGTTTGAACTCAAGAAGCTCCTCTTGCATTGATTCTACCCATCCTTCTTCAGGTAATGCTTCTTCAACTCTCTTTGGTTCCTTTTGAGACAGAAAACAAGCAAACAGGCAATTTTGCAAATCTTTATGACTGTTTCTTTTGTGAAGAGATCTTGCAAAGAACCTTGTGTCAATAATATATAATGTTCTTATTATTCCGCTGCGTTGCATATGTTATTGTCAAACCCTAGAGGCTCAAAACGATCTCAAGGAGTCTTATCAAACTCCACATGATTAATGTCACATGTTTTGAGAACCAAATTTATGATACTGTCTGTTATTGATTTTGGTACCGCCTTACCTGTACAGGCGGACCAGGCGGCACCCTTTTAAGGGTTCCGCCTGTGTATTTTTTTGGTGCCGTGGATCCTACAGGTAATTTTCCGAATTTCGCTTATTTCGACATTCCAAATTACCATACATTGCTTCTAAGTTAATCTTAACTAGTTATTACCCACCAAAATTCAAAAATTTCAAAAATCCACCCAAGGAGCCCTTTTGCATAAAGGAAGGAACCAAAAATTTGGTTCCTTGCAATCCGTGGGTAATATGATTGTTAGGATCTCATAATCATTAGAACACATTTATTGCAAATCTTTGTCTCTTCACTCCATCCTTCTTGTATGGATTGACTTGGGTGATATGACTAGCATTAAACCCACTTCAAATTCATTAGAAACCTCATCTCTTCTATGGTTTAACATCAAATCAAACACATTTCTACATAATTCTCCATTCCTATAAATTAAGAGCTTTTACCATGATCATCTTCACACCTTCTCAATTCTCACCATCTACTAGCAAAAGCTTAAGTCAAAATGACTAAATCTTCACCATCAACCAAGCCTTGCAAGAAAACCGCTAGAATAAGCGTAAGACCTTGTTGCTTTGTCAACATAAGCTCTTCTTCCGAGTCATCTCCACTAACCATCTCATCTCCCATAAGGGATGACACAACCCTCACTTTGGCTACTCCTACACCACCTCCACAATCACCTATCACTATCACTACTCCACCACCAACAAAGACTCCTAGCTCACCACCACCGGCTCCCATCCAAACATCAAAATCACCATCACCTCCAAAATCTCCAACACTCATCCCATTGGAGTTATTCTCTACACCACCTACTTCTCCAAATCCATTTTTGGAAGACTTGGAGGACTTGCCTCCTAGGCCCAATCATCCACCACCACTACCATCCTTTGGTACAATTGAGCGAATAGCTCATGAGTCTCCACGACCATCATTTGACCCAAACACCCCGTTAGGGCTAAGACCTCTTCTTTTCCATCCCATCCACAAGGAAATCCATGGTCCTTTGTATGGGGATCAACCACTTCCTACATCAATGTCTCCTTACATAGAGGATATTGAGGAATCCATGTGGAAAGATCACCCCACCAAAGAAGAGATTCAAGCCGAAGTCCATCATCTCCACCAATTTTCAAATATGGTGGATTCTCATCTTAGTGATGCTATGCAAATGCAAAGTTCTTTGCTAGCCTCCATAATCACCACTCCAAACACCAACACTAACACCTCCACCATTCCACCACCACAAAACCATGAACCATACTACCTTCCTAGGCATGATTGCTACAATTGTGAGCAAACCGCCCAAATAACCAAAAGGACCCGGGTGATGGTCCATGAGCTCCAAGAGGAAATGAGGTTCATCCTCAATCACATCCTAGAGCACCTCAATGCTCTTGCTCATCCACCACCTCAATAGGAGGGTCCTAACTTATTTTCTTTAAGCATTTTTATTTTCTAGGATTTTTCTTGTATTTTTTTATTTTCTAGGATAATTTCTTTTTTAGGATTTTATCATTGTACTAAACACTTCATTGTGTTCCCTTTTAATGATTTTTAAATCATGAAAATTTTTACCAAATGAATGGTGTTTCTTATATTGTTGTTGCTTGTTACATGGTGTTTGGAAATGCTTGTGATGATGCTTATAACTAACAATTTTTTTGTACCTTTTTCACAATTCATTTATCTTTCTCTTGGCACCCAATTTAGGGGGAGCATTAGTCAAGGGGGAGATAATGGCTCGGGCTCATTACACATTCCTCCTCGCATCTTCTTTTTGTTGAGACAAAAAGAGGGAGAAATATATAGAACTTGGTTATATTTGACTTTCTAAAAAAGTCAACTGCACACTTTGACTTTCTGAAATAGTCAACATCATGCTTCAACTAGTGAAGACTTTGACTTTCTGAAAAGTCAACATCATGTCAAAATTGGACATACTTGCATTATCATTTTTATCTTTCAATTTCTAAAACTAATATTTTTATAACTCTTGTACAATCTTTACATCTTTTATAAAAATAAAATTTATGTTTTCTAAAACAAAATTTTTAATCTGTAAACTATTCAACCCCCCTTCTAGTTTTTCACATAAAAGATTCAAATATGGTGCGCCCCGGTTATGTCCGATAACCGAGTCGGGGTCGTTAATTCCCTTAGTACTATCCATAATATTTGCGCTCACTCGCAAGTGACTAATGGTTCATGATGAAGGGGTCTTTTGGCAAACAACTTAGGCAGAGTCATAATATCAACAGAACAACAAAATTTTTTCTAGCAATTGTGATCATAAAAGCAGTAGTAGCATGTATTCTCCCCCAAAGAGTTTATAAAACAGTTAAAAGAGTAAAAGTGGGGCTACGAACTCACCTTAGTCCGAAGCAATGCAAGAATCGATACTATCACAACTAGTATCGGGAAGGAAACAAAGTAATATCAAGTGGGGCATCGCTCAACGATGCAAGAGTACAGGCACAACGGCACGTCATCAGCTTAACCTAGTAGTGTACGGCTTATCTCAGGATATGTATCAGAAGTAAAGAGATTTTCATAAGATAAATGTTTTAGTTTTCGTGGAATGCTCGTATCAATGTTTGTTTAAAAGTATAATATATCGTATCTCAAAAAGTTTATCATCAACGTTTCGTGTGGTGGTGAGAAAATAAGGACTCGACATGTAACTCACGCCAAATATAACTCACACCCAAGTATAATGTATATCCCAATACATTGCAAGGAATAATCAAGAAATATTGACCAAGACTCAAGGACACACGCTTAAAGCAATAAAACAGATAAAAGAAATTAAACAAGTAGAGGTCAAATAGCATGTAAGGCACAATTAGCAAATAATGAAATGGATGGTCAAATCTTGATCATTTACTCGATAACCCCAATTAATTTGCTAAAAAAATATATGTTTCAAGTATAACTTAGTTTAAAAATAAAGTAAATGTAAAATGTTCTATTCATAATAAACTATACTTTTCATCTTGTAATCGGTTCTTATTCAAATAAAGTTTCTAAAGGTAGTATATATTAAGTATGGAAATAAAGGTTTAATATAGATCGTTACTCAAAATATGTTTCGATAATAATTAGTCCGTTTTGATGAGTTGAAATCACTTAAAGAATTTAAGAGTCCATTTTGTTAGTAATTATTAATCCGGTTGCACGTTGAATAATTATCGTCTTTATAATCTAATAGTAATTCGATAAAGGGTTGTCCAATTTAATATGTCTAATAATTTTCCAAGTAATATCGTTAGGTATCCGATGATTTTTAATTTTTCATAATTAAACTAACTTTTGAATGCTTCTTTGTTAACAATCATTTACTCATTTTAAGTGTGACACTTGTAATAACGCAAATTTCAAATTACGATACTTAAACTCATGTATAGTATCACATTCACTAAAATATAAAGCAAATACTAATTTATCTTCTTATTCATATGCATTTTAAACTGAATTGTTCCGTTCACCTTGATTTAGTTGTCGATTATATTATCTATCAGTATATAGTGAGAATGAACTTATAAACCCGACACCAATTTATCACTATGGCGTGAATAGACACACCAACTATGATACACCATATCAACCATATAATCTAAAAGAAAATGGGCACAACCGACTGTGACCCGAAGTAAACCAAACACCTATCGGCCATTATCCTTTGTGAACCGCATACTCAAAGAAGCAGACATCCAAACAGACTTCTATTTGTGGTGAGTCCGAGACCGAGAAAAAAATAAATAAATGAACCAATACAACCAAACTGAGCTTCCAAACCTTAACCGAATACACACCTACTCTAAATCGGTAACAAGATAATATCATCAATATCACCCATTCAAAACCATGAGTCCAATCTGAAAATAAAATGGTCCCGACCTGCCGCTAGCCATGTATAACCCGACCAAGATAATACCAAAACAAACAAGCAGCATCTACGGGGTTCTTACAACACGATTTTTAAATCAAAAGCATTTTATCCTGGTTAATCCACGAAAACCATAACACTCCTTTTATAATCGGTAAAAAGAAAAAGAAAAATATGTATGAACGCGGGTTTCACGGTTATCATGTCATAAACAAGAGGGAGAAGAGACGGTGATTGACGGCGACGGAGGTGGTGGCGGCTAAGACTCAAAAACAACCCAAGTCGTGTCTTTCTTTTAATTCCGATCCAAACATGATCCCTTTGAAGCCTGCTTCTTTACTAACCAAACAGACCCTTAATGATAATGGTGGTGGCGAAGGCAGTGGACGTGGCGGCTGCTGGGTGAGAGGTAGAGGAGGGAGATGGCTGCAGTGGGTGATGGTCTGTGGTGGCTGGGAAGAGGAAGAGTGATGGGTAAGATTGAGTGTGTATTCCTCCTTGTGGTTCGACAGGTTTTAAAAGAAAACTAAAGAAGGAGATTTTGACTACACTTTCTTGATGTGGGTCTTGTGATAGAATAAATTTAGAAAATATCATAATCAAATTGGAGGAATTGAGGAGGTCTTGTGACTCTATCATGGGAAGCAGAGAAAAACAAGAGTAGAAAATGATGTATCAATCTTGGGGAAGAGAGAAAGGGAGGAGGTGATGGACGCAATATGATGCAGTTTTTACTGACCAGGTCTTAATATTTATAGTGTCTCGCTATACCTATGGTCTACCCTAGTGCACTAACAGGCAGTGTACCCGGTCGCGTGTAGTGTAGTAAATGGTAAAGCCGAGGTCGTCCCAAGAGCTATGTGTGTTGGATTATTACTAAGTCTAATTGTCACAAAATAATAATGGTTTTGATAGGGATTTAATTAATTAAACTACTAATGCAGAATAAAATAAAAGCAGATAAATGGATAAAGGGAAATCAAAAGAGAAATAGTGGTGCTAACCTAGTCAATCCTCCTAGCTAGTTATGTCTACGTCTACCTACTTCCAATTACTTCGTGTGGGTTCAAATTCGAGAGGACAACATTTGGTCAATTCGCCCTAACCTATCAGCAAAGATGCCACCACAGGAGAAATCAGCGCACCGCCTTAAGTCCTGTTATTCTTGGTCCCCTAAGCCAAGTCATTAAGTACCGCTACATGCTAGATTCAAAATAGTGAGTGCCCGGCCGTTAGGAACTTAGACACTACACCCCCAATTCTTAAGTTCATCCAAACGATAGGTGATCAGTTGGTCAAATCGCACAAGTAGAAAGAGTCATCAGTTGGTCATATCTTACCCTTCCCGTCTCAGTCCGCTCACCTAGGGTCATTTGGTCATATCTCCTAGGCAATTGGCCTCTACCGCTATTCAAAACTACCAAACCATGGGTGACTACCAATGAACTATGCATGCATACACTTAGAAATAATTGTACGGAACTAAAGGTAAACACAAACAAAACAATTAAGGAATCATAACTAGGCTAGCACCAAAGGGTGCTTAGCCGCTCATATTAATCATGCAAATCAATTCAATATTCAAAGGTACGAAATACATGAATTGAAAGTAAAAGAAATATAAAACGCTAATGCTTATTGTAATGGAGTGACTTCTCCCTTGGAAACAGCTCCGTATGCTCCCCTAGACCTGCCTTGAGCTTTTTCCCACGTTCTCAGAGTGTTGTGTGTGGAATGGGATGATTAGAAATGCTGGAATTCGTGGGGTATTTATAGGCCAGATCTGGGTTACGGCGTAACCAATATAGGAGTTACGCCGTAACCTTCTAATTCTTCGTAAACGCACTAGATCTGCTAGTTACGGCGTAACCTTATTAGTGGTTACACCGTAGTCTTCAATAAACTCAGTTACGTCGTAAGTGATGCAGTGGTTACGACGTAAGTATTAGCGGCGTGGAACCTCATTTGACCTAATGGAGTTACGTCGTAACCTTTGGGAAGAGTTACGCTGTAACCTCTTGGTAAGTTGGTATTCTGGGTCACGCAATAGTTACTGCGTAATATGAGAGAGGATTTACGTCGTAACTTCTTCAAAATAGCATACTGTGATAAATCTTTAGTTATGTTTCCATTTCCGCGTCTCTTTAGCTCCAATGCTCGTAATTTACCTGAAAGTGGAAAACAATGGAAAACAAGCGTAAATCCATATAAATGATGTAAATAATGAGCATTATTGGGGGAAATTGACACTTTATATTCAGGACTATTTGATGTTATCAAATATCCCCCCACTTGAACTCTACTTGCCCTCAAGTAGACCTTATTAAATAGATTCCTAAAAAGATATCTCCCAAAACCTGGAAAATATGAGTTTACAAATCCCTTATGCTAGAATAAAACAAAGCCGAACACCTCACGAAAGGGGAACAAACACTCAAATCTCTCAACTATTCTAAGTGTCAATTTCGGGGTGATCACTCAACCGCACAGTCATAGCATGTATTCTATCATAAGCTTGGCGGTTACACAAATCTCCACCACTAGAGTTAAGGGCTAAACAAATCTCGAAGGCAATATGGGTAGACACAACAAAGGTTAAGGGGTGACTCGTCATTACTAACATGTCACGGCGACGTGGATAAAATCAATGATACATGACAAAATCCATGGCCAAGACACCAAAGATTGCTCGCTGCATCACCTAGACACGCTTCATGACTAAAGGGTAGGATAAGACATGGGATATATATTTGGTGTAAAATGAAAAACAAGGTGTAGTCTAAATCTATAACAAAGTCATCACCACTTACCGTCCACCCAAAGTTCAAGCTTAGAAGTCTAGAAACCGGATCATGAAATGCAAGGTAGATGTGTCATTAAAGGACGTCGTGATGGGCACACTACCTTTTCTTCTTCTGTTGGCATAACTACCAACTCCAATCTTCAAATGTGACCGAGGTGGCCTCCTCGACACTAATCAATAAAGCTCATACTACAATGCTTATAACATCGCACTTTACAATATCATAACTCAATAAACTTTTTTTTTCAACATAACATAATAACATAACATCCCCCCACTTGAGATGGGAATTCAAGGGGTCTTCAATGATCTTCATAAATGTTGTCGATGAAAGCGTGATTTCCAAACCTTTCCACTCGAACCTTGAACTTAGGCAAATGATGACTTCCCAATCACAAATAAAGACTACAGGGTAGG
Source organism: Chrysanthemum makinoi (assembly GCA_910596185.1). Classification (NCBI taxonomy): domain Eukaryota; kingdom Viridiplantae; phylum Streptophyta; class Magnoliopsida; order Asterales; family Asteraceae; genus Chrysanthemum; species Chrysanthemum makinoi. The sequence continues at coordinate 119,542,525 of OU343221.1, read as the reverse complement.
CTAAGGTGTATAGGTTTAACGAAACAATATATTGGGTTGACAAAATGAAAGGAATGGTTCAGAAGGGTGTATCTAGGGGTATCTTGCACTAAAGGTGAGTGCAACAAAAGGGTTTCACATGGGGGTCGAAAAGTCGAGGTGACTAATCGATAGACTTACAATGGTAGGCTGTTTGGGTGATAATCTTATAATATTGCCTTCTAAAACTGAAAAGTCAAAATACATCGAGCTAACTCAACATACCTCGTCTATGGTCTCGAAATGATGAAAAGGCCAAGTTCTAAAGTTTACAAGCTACTGGCACACTAATAATTTGGTGGATTTGGGGTAAAATATTAGAAACGGATAAGGCTAATCTCACCATGTAATGTCAAGGGTTGTATGTGCTCGGCTAAGGTCTAATCTAGTTAGGTTAGGAAAAACATGTCAAAATTTTAAAAATGGCATAATTTTTCAAAATAAACTAGAAAAATGAGGGCGAAATAAAGTTCAAGAAATAATTCTACTCCCGTCCCCCTACTTGAAATGTACAAAGTCCCTTTTGTACTAGGCATTAAAATAAAGGTGAAGAGAAAGGTAGAATTAGAGCGAGAACTTCCCTGAAATTTGCTCCAAAAAGAAGAAGACCCACAAAAACGAACCGTGCCTTCGTTTAAGCGTCATGAACAAACTTCAATCCCTGAAATCACAATACCGACAAGCATAATTCTAAAAAGAAAAATGAAAAACTAAAAACAAACCTAACTCACTTTCGTAGGAATCACGGTTGCATTTAGCGCATGCAACAAGCCTTTTAAACCACTTGGTGTCCCAAGTGGACGAGTGAAGTCTCGTCAAGGTTTACTGGGAACACACCCACAAAGTTCATTTAAAAACTAATACAAGGTTTTTGTGTTTTAAAATGAAAGAATTAAAGAAGAGGAAAGTTACGTCGTAACTCCTATGAGGGAGTTACGCCGTAACTGGCAAAACCTGGTAAGAGCAAAGCGTAGTAGTTACGGCGTAACCACTCGAGATGGTATTATGCCGTAATTGGTAATGCCAAGAATTCTGCCGCTCAAATGTTGGTTACGGCGATCACTCAAGATGAGTTACGCCGTAACTCGCTTCAGATCAAAGAATGTAGCAGAATTAGTTCCTTGTTTACTGCAAAATGGTTAGAAAACATAAAACCCAACAGAAAAGAAATAAAACAAAAGGAAATGGATAATTCGGGTTGTCTCCTAAAGAGCACTTTTCTTTATTAACGAAGTCTTTAAGTTAGACTCAGAGCCGGGCTTTTATGGGGCCTTTGACTTGCCCCACTTCCACCATTCGTTGGTACTTATTCATCCAATTATCAAGCCTTTTTTTTCTTGTAGAATTATTGATGCCATTTGTTCCAAACTTATGTGAAAGCCATTTATCACATGATTTTCCTCGGTCATCATCTTCAGTAATAATACTATTAGTAATGCTGATGCTGGATCTTGTACCGCCTATTGTGTTAGTGAGATGATTGCACTCATACCGCTTAACCAGTCCCTTAATGATCTTGAGCTTCCAAATTTTAATTTGTACCAATCTTCCAATGCTAACTCAACATCATGTTTCTCTCCCTTATGTGGATATATCCATTCATCCGCTTTTCTTTCACATTTTTTAGGACGAGTAAACGGTGGCCATACTGATTCACTATCTTTGGTTGACATCGAGTTGCAAAAATGTTTGTTTGGATCCAGAGTTTCCTCAATTTCATCCTGTTTCTGCTTACAATTATCAATATTCTCTCTACGATCACCAGTAATAGGTTTAGAGTGTAGAGTGGGATCCAGCGATTGAACATTAACAATGTCAACATCATTTGAAATTTCAGTTTTTGTTTTTAAATGCTCTTTCATACTAAAAGTTATTCGTTCATTTTTAGTTCCCAAAGAAATTTGTTTTTCAAAAACCTTAATCTAAGCCCTACAAGTGGCCAGAAAAGGTCTTCCAACAATCAAGTTGTAAGCCTCCCGCTTTCCCATGTCAATAACCACAAAATCGGTAGGGAAGAAAAATTTTCCAATTTTTAAAAGCACATTGTTCACAATTCCCCTCGGTACAGCCTTAGAGGAATCAGCCATTTCAATCATAATAGTTGTTTCTTTTAAATTGGTAAGTTTGATTTTTTCAAATAAAGTGGTAGAGATAAGGTTTACCCCGGCCCCTAAATCAGCTAATGCAGGAATCTTAATGTTACCCAGAGTGCATGGGAGAAGAAAATTTTCCTGGTATTGCTTTTTTCAGTGAAGTTGGCTTGGCAGGAACTCGTCGTCTTCTGATTTATCATCCTCTCTTAGGTAGTTAATCCCGGAAAGATCATTAGTGATATAGGATGTGCACTGCTCTTTTTTTGCTTTATCTTGTGCAAATATGGCCTTGTAGGAAGTGGCTTTAGCATTACTTGTTTCAAGGTTTTTAGCCAATTGCCCAATTTGTGTTTCGAGGTTCTTAATTGCAGCATCTTGGTTACGTAGGTTCATATTGGTGTCCTCCTTTACTTTGATTATCCACTCCTTGAGTCTATCTCCCTTTTTTGTAGATTCTTCGATGTGCCGGTGCATTATTTCTTCAAGGCTAGGTTTAGGAGGATTATTGTTGATTCTTGTGTAGAACCCAGGGGATTTTTCATGATACCTAGGTTCGTAATTATTGTAGCTGTTGAAAGGGAATTCTTTTCCATAGTTAACTTCTCTGATCCTTTTAACTTCTTCATTGGAGGAACATTCTTTAGAAGGAGGAGTCCCATTTCGCTCAACTTGAATGGAATGCACATTTTCCTTGAGCTTCTTCATTTCTCTTCCAAGGCTTTCTAATTTATTGTTTATTGCTACAAGGCCTTCCATATCATCATTCTTACTTTGGTTGCTTCCTCCAGTGTACCATTTGTGAGAGTGGTCTGCCATTCTTTGAATAGTTTCTAAAGCCATAGTGGGAGTCATACTAGGAATCGGCCCTTGAGAATCAATCATTTGTCTTGAAGAGATGTTCATTCCCTTGTAGAAGACGTTCACCTTTTGTTGGCTGTTGAGATCATAAGTAGGGCATTTGTATAACAATTCGTTGTATCTTTCCCAAGCTTGGTATAACGTTTCATCACCCTCTTGCTTGAAGTTATGAATTTCTTCCAATTGCTTAGCCGTCTTCGATGGAGGACAGCATCTCTGAATGAAATACTTTTTTAAGATAGGCCAAGTGTTGACAGTCCTGCAGGTAATCGATCGACCCATCTTTTTGCAGCTCCCGCAAGAGAAATAGGGAATACTCGTAACATTATAGCATCGTGTGAGACTCTGGGAATTTTGAATAGGCTGACAATGTATTCGACATTGTCTACATGTTCATGGGCATCATCGGTGATGCTTCCAGAGAAGGGATTTGCACGCAATTCCCTCATGAATTGAGGTTTGATTTCAAATTGAGCATCTTCTGCAATGGTTGGCCTAACAATCTCTGGTCCTTTTTCTTCTCTTGTCAACGCCAAATATTCCTCAAGAGTGAGGTTACCGATGTTAACAGCTTCCATGGTACCTAAAAACTTGAAATATGATTGTGAAAAAAATTTAAAAACGAAATGAAAGACTTAATATTAATCCTAGTATAACTCCCCGGCAGCGGCGCAAAAAACTTGATGCAGGTTTTACTGACCAGGTCTTAATATTTATAGTGTCTCGCTATACCTATGGTCTACCCTAGTGCACTAACGAGCAAGTGTCCCGGTCGCGTGTAGTATAGTAAATGGTAAAGCCGAGGTCATCCCAAGAGCTATGTGTGTTGGATTATTACTAAGTCTAATTGTCACAGAATAATAATGGTTTCGATAGGGATTTAATTAATTAAACTACTAATGCATAATAAAATAAAAGCAGATAAATGGATAAAGGGAAATCAAAAGAGAAATAGTGGTGCTAACCTAGTCAATCCTCCTAGCTAGTTATGTCTACGTCTACCTACTTTCAATTACTTCAGGTGGGGTCAAATTCGAGAGGACAACATTTGGTCAATTCGCCCTAACCTATCAGAAAAGATGCCACCACAGGAGAAATCAGGTGCACCGTCATAAGTCCTGTTGTACCTGGTCCCCTAAGCCAAGTCATTAAGTACCGCTACATGCTAGATTCAAAATAGTGAGTGCCCCGCCGTTAGGAACTTAGACACTACACCCCCCAATTCTTAAGTTCATCCAAATGATAGGTGATCGGTTGGTCAAATCGCACAAGTAGAAAGGGTCATCAGTTGGTCATATCTTACCCTTCCCGTCTCAGTCTGCTCACCTAGGGTCAGTTGGTCATATCTCCTAGGCAATTGGCCTCTACCGCCATTCAAAACTATCGAACCAAGGGTGACTACCAATAAACTATGCATGCATACACTTAGAAATAATTGTACGGAAGTAAAGGTAAACACAAACAAAACAATTAAGGAATCATAACTAGGCTAGCACCAAAGGGTTCTTAGCCGATCATATTAATCATGCAAATCAATTCAATATTCAAATGTACGAAATACATAAATTGAAAGTAAAAGAAATATAAAACGCTAATGCTTATCGTAATGGAGTGACTTCTCCCTTGGAAACAGCTCCGTATGCTCCCCTAGACCTGCCTTGAGCTTTTTCCCACGTTCTCAGAGTGTTGTGTGTGGAATGGGATGATTAGAAATGCTGGAATTTGTGGGGTATTTATAGGCCAGATCTGGGTTATGGCGTAACCAATATAGGAGTTACGCCGTAACCTTCTAATTCTTCGTAAACGCACTAGATCTGCTAGTTACGGCGTAACCTTATTAGTGGTTACGCCGTAGTCTTCAATAAACTCAGTTACGTCGTAAGTGATGCAGTGGTTACGGAGTAAGTATCAGCGGCGTGGAACCTCATTTGACCTAATGGATTTACGTCGTAACCTTTGGGAAGAGTTACGCCGTAACCTCTTGATAAGTTGGTATTCGGGTCACGCAATAGTTACTAATGTGAGAGAGGCACCGTAACTTCTTCAAAATTAGCATACTGTGATAAATCTTTAGTTATGTTTCCATTTCCGCGTCTCTTTAACTCCAATGCTCGTAATTTACCTGAAAGTGGAAAACAATGGAAAACAAGCGTAAATCCATATAAATGATGTAAATAACGAGCATTATTGGGGGAAATTGACACTTAATATTTAGGACTATTTGATGTTATCACAATACTTGGGAAAGAGTAGTCTTGGGACTTTGATAACGTGAGGGAGAAAAAGATTGGGGGGGGGGGCGTGGTTGTGTTTTTCAGGGTAGGGTAGGGTTAAGTCTTTATTAAATGTTATATTAAGTGTATTTTTATTACTAGTAGTACTATTTAGTGTATTGTGTGTATTCGTAGCTGTGTTTTTCAGGGTAGGGTAGGGTTAAGTCTTTATTAAATGTTATATTAAGTGTATTTTTATTACTAGTAGTACTATTTAGTGTATTGTGTGTATTCGTGTCCCGCTGTTAAAATCGTAAATGCAACATCTCAGATGGGTAAATATATAAAAATTATATTTTTGGACCCTTCTTCGAAAGATTGATATAATAATACTGTTGTTGGCTTCGTTAGTTCATTTTTATATTTTAACTGTAATTGGTATGTTACCGGTACTCATGCGGACTTGCTAATCGAGATAATCTCTCGTTGACGTGATTCGTTCATCAGTAAATATTAGGAATGATTTATTTTGCACCATTCGTTTAGCGACGTTACCCGTGGTTGCATATTTCACATAAAAAAATAAAAATAAAAATAAAAATTCAAGCGTGAAAATGCATAAGATCGTTTAATTTAATCAAGATAGCCGATTACTTCATTCTTTACAGGTGAATAATGACTAGGAAATTTACGGGTGGTTACAATACCTACCCCTTATGGGAACCTCGTCCTCGAGGTTAACTTTGTGTTAGTCGCTTATGTGACAGAGGGAAATTTTTGAAATTTTTGAGTTTTGTTCGCAAATGTGATGTGGATAAATTTATTCGAATAAAAATAATGTTTCAAGAGGCACAATTTCTTTGGGATGAAAAATTGGGTAAGAGATTTTCATTCTCGAAGGAATCCTATAAAACCGGTTTTTACACGTGATGCAAATAAAACAATTTCGCAAAGGTTGATGTTTGATATTTCTTAGCATAAGAAGTTTTGATATGGTTTGACCAGAAAATTTTTGACTCGTTAGAATAAATCTTTGTAGAAAAATGTCACCACGCGTTTTATTGTTGACACAAATGCGACTTAAAGAGAGGTCTTTGAAAGTGAAAACGTTAAACAAAAGAAAATGTGGTTGGGTGTGTATAACCTCATGAGTTCTGAATGTAATATATATATATATATATATATATATATATATATCGAGAGAGAGAGAGAGAGAGAGAGAGAGAGAGTCTTTAAAATTTCAGAAGAGAGCTTGGCGTATGTAAAGAAAGTTGCTAAACCTCAGCTTTTGTGATGAAAACTTGTTAAATAAAGTTTTAAGCGACAACATGGATTCGGTTTCAAGTTGGAGGTTTACATGTGACTTCAAAAGTTGTTTCGCAATTTCCAAAAATTTCAAATACCTTAGCTTTTGTATATGATGAATCGGTTTTGTTTCCAAGAATTTCCCATTAAAATGTGTATATGTTGTTTTCAAAACAAAGCGCTTATTTTTACTCCGAGAATTCGTTCTATTTACAAAAGAGAATATCGAACATCCTTTAAAGTTTTTCAAGAGGAGTAAATAGTGTGTAAGGAAATTGTAGTAAAGTTCATGAAAAGGTTTGTAAAACCACTTTATTGAGTAAGAAAAAAATACTTTTGTCATGATAAGTCGTAATTTGCGGTTCGGTATTAAAGCAACAACTTGGTAAGGTGATTTTTAAAACAGCTTATAAAGTAATAGAAAACGATTTATTATTTCTAGAATAGTATTGAAATCGCAGTTAACTTTGTGATAACAATTCAGGTTATAAAATAACTCATGAAAATGCCTTGTAAACTAGCTTATAAGAAAGTACTTTATTGTTTGTCAAATAGTAGAAGATTTCGTAGTTCAACTAATATCAAGATAAAATAGTCAGTAAAGTAAAGGTGAATAGTTTGTGAGGTAAGAGTACCAAGTTTTATGGTTTTAAATCAGACAGTGGCTAAAACAGCTCACTAAAAGGGTAAAATAGTTTATAAGACCGTAATATAACTTGCAGAAAAAATTTGTAATATAGTTTACAAATCGATATCGCAATTGTTTGTTGTTTCATAAAATAGTAGTAAGGTAATTAATCGGTTTATCACTCTATAAGAAAATAGTATGTAAAGCATTAGTAAGGTCATTGTTTATAAAGTATTAGTAAAGTTGTAAATTTTTTGTTTAATGGCAAAGTAGTAAGATTTTTTTTAATGACCGTAAAATGGTTGAAAGCAGTTTACGTTAGATAATGACAAGGTTTATAATTTCATAAGAGGGTAGTAGGACAGACAATTAATATGTCAAAGGGATGAGTGAAAGATTTGGTATCTGTTCCTAGAAAAATTGGCTTGGGTTGCAAATTAACTCTTGGTATGTTTTTAGATTGTTTTAGTCATTTTATTATTTATGTTGAGCGAGGGGTTCCCTTTGTAGATGTCGAGGTATGTTGTTCCTAGAACGGCTAGTGATGTAATCTGGTTTATTGATTTGGTAGGCGTTTTGTGGTAGAGATGACGCTGTTGCGGCGGTGGGTGACGAGATGACTTCGATCTCAACGTCTAATAGAATGATAATAGGATGGGATGATGGATACGTGGGTTGCAACAACTCTGTAATAGAGGTTTAATGGTCCAGTAATGAAGACGATAAGTCGATGGGACGGGAAAATAGAAGGCATAGTACTATAGCAACCCAAAAAAATATATAATCTAAACCTAGCGTAATGTCGTGCGATATTTAAAATTTTAGTTAGTCGCGCATAATCTACTAAGAAAATCTAAATGGTAAATATAATCATTAACTCGCATCATGCAACATTTCACTAGTTATGTATTATCTGCTAAGTAAATCTCATACATAACGTAGGTACGGAGGGCGCGAAGTGGTGGCGTAAAGTGGTCCATTTCAACATGGATCACTGTGGTGTCCTTGCGCGAAGTGGTAGTGTGCATCATCTGCCAAGCAAATCTCCATGCACATTGCTAGTAAGATGTAGACGTGGAGGTGTAAGGTAGTAGTGTAAAAAGGTCAATTTAGAGAATGTAGTAATGAGAAAGGCATTCCACTTAGGAGAAAAAGTGTCGTAGTGAGAAAATGTTGTGACGCCGCAGGTGTGATGTAGGATGAACCTTTATAACTCTTATGATGAACACACATGAAGATTTTACCATTTTAGAAGTCAATCGAGGTCAACTGGACATACCACTATTATAACTACTTTCAAGATTGCAACATTCACCTCTCGAAGTGGACATAGGTGATCAGGCTATGTCCCACTGTCCCTGTCTGAATATTGGTGATCAGTCTATATTCACCCGAGGTTTAATGAATCTTGCAATGGTTAGCTTAGTTATACTAGTAACATGTCCTAATGCTTTTAAGATTTGTTATGAAATACTGAATAAATATTTAATTTATGTGGGGGAGAAGGCGTAGCGCGATGGTATGTAAACATACTGTGGAAAACTAGAAGGGGGGTTGAATAGTTTATCGATTAAAAACTTTGTTTCGAAACTTATTGAAAGATTAATTGATATTGATCTTAGATATGTTAGTGAATAGTAATCAACAATATGTAAAGAGTAGATAAGGAAAGAAACAATCAAACCACAACAAGTTGTTTATAGTGGTTCGGTCTACAAGGACTCTTTTTCCTTGCCCTACTCCACTCCCCGAGTCTCACACTCGAGAGTTTAACTTCACTAGTCAACAAGCTCCTTTCACCAAATGGAGAAACCTTTACAATTCGCTTACACACTATTTCCGACACTAAGCTAGATGTCGAGTTCTTTTCACGGGTACAACCACTCCCACACACAATGTATTTTAAGGAATAAAATACTAACCACTCACACTCACAAGATTATGATGGTTTGGTACAACAATGATGTATGAATCAGCACAAGATCATACAACAACAAACAAATAAGACTTCCAACTTCTTGTTGAAGCTTGAATGTATCTTGATCTTCTTTGCTACAAAAGAGATCACTAATATGATATGAAACTGAGTTAGAAATGTTAGAGAGAAGGAATGTATGAGAATATGATAGAAAGGGAAGAAAAACAACTTGGTTTGGCTTTGCTATTTATAGCCAAAAACATCAAGCAGCACCACGACCACGGAACCCTTCAAAGGGTTCCGCCCGTGTTGTTAGTTTTGGTGCCGCCGATGTCCGACAAAGAAGATCTCAAAATCTTACCAAATTCAACCATATCTATCCAAGATTGTGTAAGATATGTAGAGTCTAAATCTACACAAAGTATCTAGTGAAATCTTCTAAGGATTTCAATGAAGCACCACATGATGTCATGTGTTTGTTTTTTTATTTTATGTAAATACATATGTAATGTTTTGTTTTAAGAAACCAAAACATTCTTGAACTAAAAACTACTATCATACATTATGGTTTATAGTCATATCAAGATATGATTAATCACAATGTAAATGCTTGAGTGATGAAGATAATATTTGAAAAAACTTGTTTTAATATCTATTAGACTTGACAAGCTTTAAGCTTTATAAAAATTAAACTTACTTTTGTTGTTAACAAAACTTAGGTAAAGAACAAAAATATAAATAACGTTTAATAACGATATTTATATTAACAATCTCCCCCTTTTTGTTGAGGACAAAACATAAATTTTATTTTTATAAAAGATGTAAAGATTGTACAAGAGTTATAAAAATATTAGTTTAGAACTTGAAAGATAAAAATGATAATGCAATTATGTCCAATTTAGACATGATTTTGACTTTTTAGAAAGTCAAAGTCTTCACTAGTTGAAGCATGATGTTGACTTTTTCAGAAAGTCAAAGTGTGCAGTTGACTTTTTCAAAAAGTCAAATATAACCAAGTTCTATATATTTCTCCCCCTTTTTGTCTCAACAAAAAGAAGATGCGAGACGGAATGTGTAATGAGCCCGAGCCATTATCTCCTCCTTGACCAATGCTCCCCCTAAATTTGGTGCCAAGAGAAAGATACATGGATTGTGAAAAAGCTACAAAAAATAAATTGTTAGTTATAGGCATCATCACAAGCATTTCCAAACACCATGTAACAAGCAACAACAATATAAGAAACACCATTCATTTGATAAAAATTTTCATGATTTAAGAATCATAAAAAGGGTACACAATGAAGTTTTTAGTACAATGATAAAATCCTAAAAAAGAAATTATCCTAGAAAATAAAAAATACAAGTAAGATCTTAGAAAATAAAAATGCTTAAAGAAAATAAGTTAGGACCCTCCTATTGAGGTGGTGGATGAGCAAAAGCATTGAGGTGCTCTAGGATGTGATTGAGGATAAACCTCATTTCCTCTTGGAGCTCATGGACCATCACCCAGGTCCTTTCGGTTATTTGGGTGGTTTGCTCACAATTGGAGCAACCATGCCTAGGAGGGTAGTATGGTTCATGGTTTTGTGGTGGTGGAATGGTGGAGGTGTTGGTGTTGGTGTTTGGAGTGGTGATTATGGAGGCTAGCAAAGCACTTTGCATTTGCATAGCATCACTAAGATGAGAATCTACCATATTTGAAAATTGGTGGAGATGATGGAGTTCGGCTTGAATCTCTTCTTTAGTGGGGTGATCTTTCCACATGGATTCCTCAATGTCCTCTATGTGAGGAGACATTGATGTAGGAAGTGGTTGATCCCCATACAAAGGACCATGGATTTCCTTGTGGATGGGATGGAAAAGAAGAGGTCTTGGCCCTAACTGGGCGTTTGGGTCAAATGATGGTCGCGGAGACTCATGAGCTATTTGCTCAATTGTACCAAAGGATGGTAGTGGTGGTGGATGATTGGGCCTAGGAGGCAAGTCCTCCAAGTCTTCCAAAAATGGATTTGGAGAAGTAGGTGGTGTAGAGAATAACTCCAATGGGATGAGTGTTGGAGATTTTGAAGGTGATGGTGATTTTGATGTTTGGATGGGAGCCGGTGGTGGTGAGCTAGGAGTCTTTGTTGGTGGTGGAGTAGTGATAGTGATAGGTGATTGTGGAGGTGGTGTAGGAGTAGCCAAATTGAGGGTTGTGTCATCCTTATGGGAGAGGGGATGGTTAGTGGAGATGACTCAGAAAAAGAGCTTATGTTGACAAAGCAACAAGGTCTTACGCTTATTCTAGCGGTTTTCTTGCAAGGCTTGGTTGATGGTGAAGATTTAGTCATTTTGACTTAAGCTTTTGCTAGTAGATGGTGAGAATTGAGAAGGTGTGAAGATGATCATGGTAAAGCTGGAATGGAGAATTATGGAGAAATGTGTTTGATTTGATGTTAAACCATAGAAGAGATGAGGTTTCTAATGATTTTGAAGTGGGTTTAATGCTAGTCATATCACCCAAGTCAATCCATACAAGAAGGATGGAGTGAAGAGACAAAGATTTGCAATAAATGTATTCTAATGATTATGAGATCCTAACAATCATATTACCCTCGGATTGCAAGGAACCAAATTTTTGGTTCCTTCCTTTATGCAAAAGGGCTCCTTGGGTGGATTTTTGAAATTTTTAAATTTTGGTGGGAAATGGATATCCTATGTGCCTAAGTGTGTTATACTAGTTCTAATATGGGTAATAACTAGTTAAGATTAACTTAGAAGCAATGTATGGCAATTTGGAATGTCGAAATAAGCGAAATTCCGAAAATTACCTGTAGGATCCACTGCACCAAAAAAATACACAGGCGAAACCCTTAAAAGGGTGCCGCCTGTACAGGTACGACGGTACCAAAATCTATAATAGACGGTACCATAAATTTGGTGTCGTCTGATCCGTGGACACCGGAAATCAAGACAGAGCAGTTTTTTAGGTGTCGTGGACTTTTTCGAAACCTGAAATTTTGCTCAAAACATGTGACATTAATCATTTCTAGTTAGGAAAAGTAAATAACATATATACAAACATAGTGGAGCATAGACTTTGACCAAGGGCTAACGATTTTCACATAAAAGTGAAAATGGGTAAAATTTGATAACACACTTGTCCTATCCCCCTGCATGAAATTGTTAGCATACATCATTGTTTTAAGTTATATTATCATCCTACAAATTAAAAACAACCAAATTGTATCATACATCAAAGTTATTGTCTTGTTCCAAACACTCCTTAAAAAGAACCTCACTTGTCCAACTTTTTGTAAATCTTATTCATCATCCTACCAAGGCACTTGAACATCCCCTTGGTTTGCTTGAACTCCACTGATTCATTATCAATCTCGGGGAGAGATGCATAGTACTCATGAGGTGGAAGGCGAGAATTTGGAAGACCATCCTCGGAGCTATTTGATGATGATGATGATGGAGTTGGAGGTTTTGCTCTTTTGCCCTTAGTCTTAGCCACTCGCTCGTCACTCAAGGGCACAAAAATGTGAGGGATGAGCTCATAGTCAAGCTTCAACCCTTTTGGATTTGGTGGAATGGGTGCAAAGTCTCTATAGAGACAGGTGAGAAGCATCCCGTAAGGAAGAGCAACCGAACCTTGAGTTGGAATGTCAATCATTCTCCTAGCAATGTAGTAGGCTAAATTGAATGGTTGACAGGTGGACAAGTTGTAGAGCATGTGAAAAAGGCAAGAATTGATATGATCCCTATTTCCTATGGTGCTAATGACGTTGGCTCTAAGTAGTTCCTCCCATTTCTTAAATTTGGGCTTAAGTTCATTGAGCTCCATTCCATATGGATCTCGGTTCACCTCCTTTCCCTTTCGGGTGACATGGGTTGGAGCGGCTCTTGGGTTAAAGAGGTGCTCACGGATGACATCCTTATCCGCTAAAGGAGTTTGGTAGGGAAGAGAGCGGTCATTGATTACATCAAGGATAGTGAGTGACCACTTATCCAAGTAGACACATGTCCCTCGGTTGGGAATTCCTAGTACTTGAGCAAACTGGGTTAGGGAGATGGTGTATTCGTTTTGATTGATCCTAAACCTTAGGCTAAATTCATCATCCTCATCAATGAAACCGGTGACACTAGCATAGAACTCTAACACAAACCTAGGACATATTGGTTCATCGATCTCAAGGAGACAATCGAAGTGAATGGCGGCTAGTTCTTGACGGAGATTGGTTACGTCTACAAAGGATGAGTGAATGGTTCTACCCTCATGGAAGTACCTTTGTTCTAGACTCTTAAATATTTTGACTTGTTCTTTGGAGAGGCTTTTGGTTTTGTGATGTTTAGGAATGTAGTTAAGAGTATCCTTGTGATCGTAGAATTTTGCGTTTACCATGGTTATTCCTATGAGCAAGAATTTACATGTTAAAAATAAGAACAAACTTAGCGTTTTGATTCTAGTGTGTGCCTATATGAAAAAGATTTAGAGTTGCGGTTATCTTGACTCATTTGATGCATAAAATAGTTTTTAGTGGGGGTGTTTGGCAAAAGGCATGAGATAACCCAAATGCTCCTAATTCAATGTGGCTTCATTTGAATATACCCGGGAATACATATTAGTTATGTATTACTTTTAGTATTCAAGAGCATGCAAGTGATGAAGATTTTACGTTTCTATTTGTATTAACAATGAAAAATTGTTTTCCTACAAGTGAGAAGCTTTTCAAAAAAATTTGACATGGGGTGTTTGGTTATTTGAATAAAACCTTATAGTCATTATCTTTTGATTAGTGGGAAACATGATTTGTTTATGCAATGTGACAATGTAGTACCTAATTTCAATGACTAGTTATGCAATTTGCCAATTAAATCCTTGTTTTGTACAAGAATATACATAATCCCCATGTAGTGATTTTGTGCACAAATTGGAATCCTAGACTCAGAATTAAGAGTTGAAGTGTAGTTAGGATACTTACAATGATGTTATCTTCAGTGATTAGTGGGTGAGAAAATGTCAACAATGAGTAAGGTCTAATGTTGAAACATTTTGGTAAAGTAAGTTGTGAGGAAGAAGATGTTTTGTAGGCTGTATTTTTGCTGCTATTGTCACCACAGACCAGACGGCACCAAAAAATTGGTTCCGCCTTTGTTGTCGTTTGGGGCCGGGAACGAGCTTTTTTAAACAAATTTGTTTTGTTTTGTTTGTTCTAAGGTTTAGACTATGTTTTACCTATATGTTTGGTTCCATTAACCCCAAACCAAGTCTAAGAAGATTAAATGGTTCTCGTTTGAGAGGCTTGGTTAGAATGTCGCAATGTTGTCTTGAAGGATACTTTCTCAATTGAGATGTTTCCTTTTTGAACATTGTCGCGAAGAAAGTGATGAAGGATTTCAATATGCTTCGTACAGCATGTTGGACGGATTTTTTGAGATCAAGAGCTCCTTTGTTGTCGCAAAATATAACGATATCGTTGAGATGAATGTTGTAATCCATGAGAGCTTGCTTCATCCAAAGAGCTTGTTAACATGCTTTTCCGGCGTGAGACGTACTGGCTTCCAGGTAGTTGAGATAGCTAAATCCGTTTGCTTCTTTGCAAACCATGAGGTGAGACAATGTCCAAAAAAAGTGCAAATACCACTTGTACTTTTTCTATCTGACATAGTCACCGCATGAATCCGAAGTCGGCATACACTATAGTTTCTACACCCGTTCCTTTGGGATACCATAATCCTAAACATGACGTTCCCTTAATGTATCTAAATATCCTTTTCAAGGCTTCTAAGTGTGATACCTTTGGATTTTCTTGAAAGCGAGCACATAGACAAACATGTAACATATTAGATTTCACAAACACATCAAACCATAAATTATATGGGGCGTATACTTTGGGTTTTAGAGAGAGAAAGTTAAGAGGTTTAGGAATTTAGTGAGAGAAAGAAAAATCTTATTATGAGCTCCAACCCTCTACCTTGGGAGGTAGAGGGTATTTATAGTACCTTACATAAAACACCACCTACGGGCTGTGGATCAGGCATACAGTGGGTAAAGACCCGTCCGTCCTCCACGGTGTTACTTAACTAAATACTAACTAATATAAAATAACTATAACTACGAGCTTTCTAACGATTACATATACTTGAGGTGACCGACACTTTAACGACTGGATTTTCTAAATCCTAACAATCTCCCCCTAAAGGAGGTCACCTCAAATTACATAGAATACAAACAGATATTACATTAAGATTGTTCTTGGATTCTTGTTTAAGTTCATTGCTCTGTAGCCCGTAGTCTTTGATTCTTCATGTTTTGCATGTATGGTTAATCCAAATGGAGGTCTTTAAATGATCCACATGATGATGAGTTTTGATCCAGCTTTGAGATCATCAGCTTCCATAAATCTCTAACTCTTCCATTGTAGTGTTGACATTATGTGATGTTGTGACTTTTTGGACCGACATGCTCACATTCTGGATCATGATTTCTTCTCATCAGAGTAGCAAAAGCTTTAGTTGATTCATGATATTTGTAGCAGCGTAGCTGAAGCATGGAGTGTAAATATCAGAGTTGTTGATGCACTTATCATGATTTCGAAGTGAATGTGATGTGTGAGCATGCGGCAATGGATTGAACTCTCAAATATGATCAGCTGCAAACGTTCAGAGTACCTGCATACAACAGTTAGCAATAAAGCACACGAAAGTGTCTTTGATCACTTTTGTTGAATTGAGGTACACGGCCCACGGTTCCCTGTTGATCAGAAAGTACGCTGTGATTAGGTATAATTCAGAAGAATCTCCTTGACAGGGTTTCGAATGCTCTAGCCGTTCTCAAACCGGAACGTCTCAAAGAAGACAACACGGAGTGAGTGAACCAGTAAATTGAGATTCACTGATTGATGAAAAGAGATTCGAAAAACAATCGTAAACACCTTTTATTTTTGAAATATTAATACACAGTCGATGTGCTAGAGAAAAGAATTTTAAGCACAACGACCGGTTTTTCAAAGGTATCCGTCAATCCATTACCTCAACCAGGATTGATTCATAATTTTGAATCGCCCCATTGTTTCTGTTCAGTTGTCACATGGTTGATCTATTGGATAGATCTCACATGCCACCTACCAAGAGCTTGTTTGATGTTGGCTCTAGAAGGCTTTCCATCTTCATTGTAAGTATGTTGGCATATCACTCAGATGTTCTGGTAATACCACAAGGATAATGAGTAGGACTCAAAAGATATATTCTCACTTTCCACATAGTATGAAACAGTGAGTCTTCATTGATTGTGTCCTAATGAGATTTATTAGATGATCTCGTGGCTCTAGACTCAATAGTGCACATTTGGTTCCTATGCCGGAGACTAGGGAGAGGGTCTCCTTCTTCAATATCAACCATCTCTAAGAGAGAGTCGATAGATAATGTAGGTTCCCCGTGAGAATGAAACAAGTCCTTTTTAGAGGAACTTGAGTAGCTTGGGAAGTTGCAGTGCAGTGCGTCACTAGGTCCATGACGTCTTGTCTTCAATACCGGTGTTACCTTAGTAACAACTAGTAGCATATGTATTGAACCCGGTTTCTGCACTAAGGTTGAATAATTGGAGGGCTATTTCTTTTCACCCTTTTCACATTCATTTCTTTTTCATTCTTCAACCCCTTCAGTGCTTACCGAGACTTCATTACTAGAACCTTGTTGGGTTTATTCCAGTTCTAGCTCTATCTTAGTCCGCACTCTTCCCATTTCTCACTTTTCTCCTCTCTTTTTTTTCATCATACCTAAGGACTCTACACTATCTAGTGGATTGTCCCTGGGTAGATCCCTCCCTGCTCAAGGGATCGTGGTAACAAATACCTAACCTAACCATCCTTATATCTCCATACATAAAGTAAATTTGGTCTGTCTTTTTGGTATTGTTCTTCTGCCATTGGAACCAATTGAAAACCATTTGAAAATCAATTTAGGTACTTGTGATATATTATCAAAGCATTTTGTACCTGAATTGTTTTTGATATTTCAGAAAAAGAGCTCCCCCTCAACATTTGCATCGTATATTTGAAATTGTTTTGGCACATGGAGGCAAGAGGAAGAATTCAATTCATTGATTAACATTTTCTAAAAATATCGACATCACCGTCCCGATCAAGATTAGTATTTTTCATACTTAGTTAAAGATATTTTTGGGAAATGATGAGGTTTTTCAAAAAGTTTCTCCCCCTCAATATGTGCATCGAGATTCGAAAGTGTTTTGCACATATTAGGGAAAACCTGCACTTAGAGACAAATCAATCACGTTTCAATCCTTTTTGGTTTCATATAGATGCTCCCCCTTAACATGTGCATGGAAAATTTGAAATCATTTGGCACATGTAGGGAGGAGAGCTTGCTAATCACTTATAAAACCATTTATCGAATTATCTGTTTAAATCCAATTTAAATCACAAATTCTCTCCCGATCACAATTTTCAAGTAATTTAAGATTTGTGATCTCTATAGATTTAAATTGATTTTGAAAGCTTTTGAGGAGAATTGTGACTTGCTTATGAAAACATTTAACCGATAAGGATCAAATCTGAGACTTTAAACTCCAACGATTAAACATGCTTGAGTATCTTTTGAAAACATGACATAAGCCTTGGTCTGAACCAATTGTATGACAAATAACCTTTTGATTTAATTGAAATCATTCTCCCCCTCAATCAATGACATAAGTTGTTGATTGAGAGATAGAGATTTTGACAAATGTCAAGTCCAGATGATTTTCAAAAATTGAGTCCGAGTTATTTTTCAAAGCTATTTAGTTTTCATTAGATAACAAATATTTTTCAGAAGAATTTATAGAAGGAAAAATATTTGGGAAGGAAACATTTGTCTTTTTTTTTTTTTTTGGTGACAAACATTTGTTTTTAGAATCCGAGCATGAGATTTGAAAAATAAGATAAAGCATGGCTCTGTTCTTTATTTTAAAAACAGGGTATAGTCTGAAATGACTATAAACCCTTTGTTTTTCTTTCTCTCAAAAATTATTTTTTTATTTTTATTTTTATTTTTGTAAATTATGTACATTCAAACTTCATCTAAAGACCCGTGTCACTCTTTGAATGACAACATAAAGACCGTAGATGAAATCGAATAAAAGAAAAGATGGGAAAAATATTTTTAGCTTTTTCAAAGATTTTCTGATTTTTATGGATTTTTTGAAATTTTATATTTTTCTATTTTCTTTTGTGGGTTTTATAATTTTGTATTTTGCTTTTTAAATAAATATTTACAAGATATGGATGAAGAAAACTTTTACTCCTCGTCTTCCTCTTGAAGACGTTTGAGTGTTTCCGGTTGTATACTCTTTAGACCAAGTCGTAGAAGGATAAACTCAAAACGTTCTCTAGGAAGAGCTTTGGTGAAGATGTCTGCTAACTGATATTCAGTCCTCACAAAATATAGTTCCACCACACCGTTCTCCACTTGCTCCCTGATGAAAGGATGTCGAATGTCGATATGCTTTGCTCTTGAATGTTGAACATTGTTGCATGAGAGAGCAATGGCACTCTTGTTATCACAATACAGAGGGATTTTGTTGAATTCAAAGCCATAGTCAGATAATTGGGATCTCATCCATAGGATTTGAGCACAACAAGATGACATGGCTATGTATTCTACCTCTGTAGAGGATATAGAAGTACTCATTTGTTTCTTTGAAGACCAGCTCACAAGCTTATCACCCAAAAATTGAGCACCTCCAGACGTGCTTCGACGTGTATCTTGACACCGCATGGTCGCATTTGCATAGGTGTTAGTAATATACGGTGTCCTTCGGTACCAAAGTCCCATGTTGATGCTTCCTTGGAGATACCGAAAGACCCGTTTAACCGCTTCAAGGTGCTTTTTGGTAGGCTAGCCTAGTATCTAGCACACATGCATACAACGAATGTATGTCGGTCTCTGGCATGAAGGTACATCAGGGACCCAATCATACTACGATATTTAGTTTGGTCAACCATGATCCCACGAGTGGTCCTCATCCAGTTTTGTGCGCTCCACCATGGGAGTGTCAACAAGGTCACAAGAATCAAATCCAAATTTCTTTAAAATTTCATTAGCATATTTAGATTGATTGATAAAAATGCCTTCGGGACTTTGTGAAATTTGTAATCCTAAGAAAAATGACATTTGTCCCATCATTGACATTTGAAATTTGGAGACCATCTCCTTAGAAAAACGGTCACATTCATTGGGGTCAGTCGAGGCAAAAATAATATCATCAACATAGATTTGAACGTGAATTAGGTGTTTTCCTGACTTTCTGGTGAACAATGTCGGATCAACCGCTCCTTTGATGAATCCGTTAGATAGAAGAAACCTTGATAGCGTATCGTACCATGCCCTTGGGGCTTGCTTCAAACAGTAAAGGGCCTTCTTCAAGCGATAGACATGAGTAGGATGCTCTGGATTCACAAAACCTTCAGTTGGTGACGATACTGACTTCTTTAAGATCTTCGTTAAGAAAGGCCGTCTTTACATCCATCTGATAGACTACCATGTTCTTATTTGCATCATTAGCCAGGAAGATTCTGATTGCCTCGATACGTGCAACTGGAGCAAATGATTCTTCAAAGTCAATACCTTCCTCTTGACGGTATCCTTTTGCAACCAATCGAGCCTTGTTCTTTAACACATCACCATGCTCATCAAGTTTAACTTTGAAAGTCCACTTTAGAGCAATGATCATAGCACAGTCAGGAGCGGGTACTAATTCCCATACATCTAGTCGATCGAAC
The DNA here is from genome assembly GCA_910596185.1 of Chrysanthemum makinoi. Lineage (NCBI taxonomy): Eukaryota > Viridiplantae > Streptophyta > Magnoliopsida > Asterales > Asteraceae > Chrysanthemum > Chrysanthemum makinoi. The sequence goes on along the minus strand of OU343221.1, from coordinate 119,522,729 downwards.
CCATGAATTTCTTCTTGCATGGCATTAAACCAGCTATCTTCATTCATGGCAGTTTTAACGTCTTTTGGTTCGACCTTGGATAGTATGGAGTTGAAGAAGCACCATAAGGCATCAGTTGCAAGTTGTTTACGAGTGGATACTGATGAGAAGGGTTTCCAATGATGTTGTCCAATGGATGGTCATGTGTCCATTTTCTAAGGTGTTCGTGTAGTAGTTGTTGAGGAACTGAAGTAGCAGAGTTTGGATCTCCTGATGAAGATGGTTCTGTAGTTGGTTCAGGAACAAATATGTTCTCAAATGGAGCATCTTCAGGAGTAGCAAAGGGGTTATCTCCATCATAGGTGCCAGAAACAATTCCATGATGTACATTTGATGATTGAGGATTTGATGATGAGGATGAGTGATCTGCAGTAGGCGCATCTTGACTCAATGACATAGAAACTGAAGGGTTATCTACGTTGGAGGTTAGGGGCACCTCTGTTGATGGATTTGGCTGATCATTAGTAATAGGCTCATAGTGTTCATCAAACATTGGATCAAACAATTTCTTCAAATCATCTTCGATGGGGTTACATATGGAGTTGCTGCTGAGGAATTTTGTAAAAGAGAAGAACTAATTGGACTACTTAATGAAGGTTGTGATGCGGGTCCAGAACTTGATTGTCCTGGAGTTTTGCCAAGACAACTCATCGAACGTGACGTGAATAGTTTCCATGATATCTCGAGATCCTTTGTTGTAGATTCGGTAACCCTTCTTGTTTGATGCATAACCCACAAAACTCCAATGTCCGCCTTAGCTCTTAATTTTCCTAAATCTAGACCGTCATTTGTTGGATAGCACAAAGCACCAAATACACGAAGGTAGGAAAGATCGGGTTTTCGTTTATGGACAAGTTCGTCTGGAGTTTTTCCATGAGTGGTGTGTATGAGGGAACGATTTTGGGTGTAGCAAGCAATGGCAATGGCTTCAGCCCAAAGAAACATTGGAACCTTTGAGTAAATTAGCATTGTTCTTGCAGCTTCAACAAGGGTCCGATTTCGTCTTTCAACTACACCGTTCTGTTGAGGCGACGTGGAACACTTATTTGATGACTGATTCCAACACTTTCATAAAATTGACTTAAGTCTTTGTTAACTAACTCCGGCCATTGTCTGTTCGAACAATTCTAACAATCATATTAAGTTCGAACCTCACTGTTTGATAAGTTTAATGATGACATATGGAGTTTCATCCTTTGTCCTCAAAAACTTAACCCAAGTAAATCGAGAGTAGTCATCAACAACAAATAATACATATTTCTTCCCATTTATCGTTTGCACTCTCATGGGTCCGCACAAATCCATATGAAGAGTATGAAGAACTTCCATAACGAGTTTGCGGTTTAGGTTTGTGGGCATATTTCCCTTTTCCCAATTGCATGTGAACAAAGATGATCTTTTTCATACTTTAATCCGGGTAATCCTCTTACAAGGTCCTTTCTGGAAAGATCATTAATGGTGCCGCAGTTCAAGTGATTGAGACGACGATGCCATAACCATGACTTTGTTTTCGAAGCCTTTAACAACAAGCAGATTAAAGAAGACTTCATCGTGTCTTCGATAGAGATGGTGTATAGGTTTGAACCACGTGTTCCTCTTAACAGTTCCACACCATCAAGTTCTCTAACGAAACAAGTATGTTTTCTAAAAGCCACCTCTAGATCGAATCACGAATTGACCAACAGAGAACAGGTTATGACCGAGACCTTCAACATAATATACCCTAGAGATTACACTGTCCCCAACTACATAATCTCCATAAACCATAATTGCACCAAAATGGTCGTTCCCGAATCTAACAGTCCCGATGAATTTACTCACGAAGTTCATGAGCCGTGAGCGATCTCCAGTCATATGCTTGGAACAGCCTGAGTCCAGGTACCACATAACAATTTGAACGACCTGTAGTTAATCACAGACAAGAATGGATAACTGGATAATTGGGATCCCCATGCAATAATGGGCTTCACTTGGGTAGACAAAGAGATTGGAACATCCACATCAGAAGCAGAGTCAATAAAATCATTAGTGGTAGATGCCGGGCTAGTAGAAACAGTAGATCTATTCAAAGTATGTTCACTTCTTAAAGGTATAGTTCTACCAGTGGGCATCCATTTCCTATTGGGGAATGACTTATATAATTTAGGGCATATCTCATTAAGATTAAATTTGCGGCCAGTAGGTATCCACTGATAACCTATATTACTAAATTTTCTTCCTGTGGGTTTCCAATGTTTTCTTAACCTTCTTCCGCCTTTGCTTTCTAGCCTTCTTAGCTTGATTTTTGGCATTAACAATTTTAACGGGTATTTAACAGCATTAATCAAATCATTCACACCACATACATGATTAGTAACTGAAACCAAGCAATCATCATTACATGTTTTGCCAAAAGTAGCGAATTGCATTAATTACAAGATGCTTAGAGCTAACACTAGAATCAACACGATTCTTTTTATTCAACATAGTTTCATTCTTCCTAAGGTGATCTTCTACTCTCTTCCACTGAACATTCCTAGCTTGCAAGGTCCTATCATTCATTGTGTTTCCTTGAGGCTTTGACCTGCTCGCTTTGGTGTCACTTTTTACTCCTGTAGAGGGAATGGGAACATTAGTTGGTTTTGCTACTTTTTGCATTTTAAGTTTAGAAGTACTGGGATCTGAACTACCTGAAGGCATATTAAAGTTCACTTTCTTAACACTGGGCATAGAGCAAGGCATCACTGCTTTATCTTTCTCACATAAGGATTTAGGACATGTTGCTCTTAAACATTCTAACAGCTCTTGAGATCGTTTGGCCTGAATGCAAGCAAACCTAATTTCAATATCAAGTGGCTTATTTATGTGATCCTCTTCTACAATCTCACGGAGACATTCTAGACTATCCTTAAGGTGAAAGAAATAGTTATGAAACACAAGTTCATTATTTCTAAGATGAGAAGGAATGTATTTAACAGCCACAGTATATTTAGAGTCTGCAAATGACTTTGATGCAACATTCTCATTAAAGACAAGTGGCATTTTCCCTTTTACCTGACTCTTAAGATTCTCAATTTCCTTTTGTAACGAAGTTATTTTTTCATAGTTTTTGTCACGAGTGACTTTCATTGAATCGTATAACTCTTTGAAGTGTCGTTTGACCTTTTCATTTTCTTCTAGAAAACTCTCATTTTCTTGTTGTAATACGTTAATGATGTTTTGAAGATGAAATTTTTGAGAATATTGAGAATCTAAAGGAGGAGGCATTTGGGAGCCAGTCACATTGTTCTTTTCACCCTTTAATTGTGAAATTTGAGCTTTCAACTTTCTGACCGTGTTACAGTGAGCTTGAATCTGTTCGTCACGTTTGTTTATTTCAAAAACTGCATCAAACTCTGGAACATTTGAGGATGTCTTGATGTTTGAGGTTTTGACATTTTCTTTGAGATGTTGATATTTTAGTTGCAAATCAAAATGTTCAACTTCTAGCTTAGAAAAATGTTTTACCAAATTATCGTGATCATCCCGGTCAATTTTCTCATTTAGTTTTGAGTTTTTGTTTTCAAGCTCAATGACACGATCATGGGAAACTTTCAAAGCAAAGATAATTAATGAAATTGAGAAGCGAATAGAATGCTTAGTAATGATAAAACACATCTTGAGCCACACAACTCAATACTAAGTTTTCATTTAAGATATGCGATTCTTTTTTCAATTTCATTATATTTGAGTTGCCATTCATAATCATTGACCTCAACTATCATTGCATCAAATTCCTTTTCCATTTCTTTAATATCCGAGTCTATCCCTTTTTGAAGACTCTCAAATTGACCTTTTAATTGTTTAAAGAAAGGTATGACCTCAATTAAATAGCATTCTTTAGTTTGCTCAAAACCCCTTTCCCTTCAGTTATCCCAGTAGGTGTGATTCTCTTCTTACATGTCTTCTCAAAATCAACGAATAGTTGATAAACAACATACTTAATTTGACTAAGGTCTTGCTCTTAGTGGGAATAGTTCTAGGAACTAAATGCATTGGTGTATTCGAGGATACACAGAGTCGGAGGCATTTTCCTAAGGAGAGTGGTTGTTTCAACAAGTACATTTGCTTTTTGCATATCTATGTCCTTTTTCCAAAAAACTTATTCTGGGGTTAATTGAGTTTGATGCTTAAACATGTTCAGGGAGATCCAATTTTCTTTTGCGTAATCATGGGGTTTGATCGTTATGTTTTTCTTTTTACACTCGGGATCTTTTAGCTTCTTATCCATTTTCTCCCTAGAGGCATCTTCTAATTTTCTATCCTCTTCCGTGCTTAGATACATGATGGTGTTTTCCTAGGCTTGAGGATCTCATTACCATCATATACAATTGTATGGAAAGCTTTAGCCTTTTACAAGACTTTCGGATTTGGCTCTCTCTACTAGGGGAATACTGTGCTTATCGCTTAAGACTCTATGCTTAGTGATCATGTGAGCAGTCTAAATGGTATTCCCTTGTACGTACAACTTATTTTCAAGCTTGTTTTTAAGAGTTTTCAGGTTGGAAAAATCAGTTAAAAGTTTTGATTCCTTAGCATTAAATTCCTGTTTAAGCACTTTAACATTTTTTTGAAGTTCTTGCTTTTGCTTAACAGTTTTAGTTAGTTTGTCTTTTAAGGAATCTAGCTCTTGTTTTAATATTTCTTCCCTAAAATTACTTTTTCTAATAATTGTACGCATTTGGTCATCCATTTCCTGCTCATGGGTAGTTAACTCAAACTTAGCACATTATTCATAAATAGCAACTTGTTCTTTATATGCATTCAGTTCAGATATAACAGAATCATCAGGGGCACATGCAGTGTATTCATCAAAAATATAGTCATCATTGACTGCAGAAGATGCATCACTTGGTACAATCTCACTTTCACTTTGTATCACATATTGATCATATGGGACAATATTACTATTACCCACATTATCTCCGATTCATCAATTTCATGTGATTGTACTTTGTTATGTATCTTTTGCTCATCAACTTCATCGTATAGTTTTAATACCTCTGAAATGAGTGAATCTTTGGATGGACTAGCACTTTGTGATGAGTCCTTTGGAGAGACCATTGGTGAAATGCTAGCCATGAAGATTGTCTGGGCAGTAGGTTCATCGTCGACATCATAGTCAAATGCGACCATCAGCAACTTGAAAGGCATTTTGATGATTGTGACCTATTTCCTGTATTGGCTACTCATCCACATCAGATCATATGTTTTGGCATTTCCCTCGAAAACAAAGAACTCTTCTTCATTCAAAACCGCTCCATTGTCCTGAGCTTGTACCAGTAGCATCTTATCCCTTAAAATACTCTGCATTTTGAGGGCGTTTTGGAGATGTGCAGTTACTTGCAATATGTCCTTCACCACCACAGTTGTAGCACTTGATTGGTTTACCTTGTCCTTGATTGGCATTCCTTCCACGATTCTGATTAGCCACATACCCTCCACTGTGACAACTCGCAATTTCAGGTCATTTTCAAAATTTACTATTCATCTCAGGAATTTACTATTCATCATTTTACTATTCATCGTTTTTTATGTCGATTTGATAATCTGAGAACGTATTTCAAAATTTTACTATTCACAAAACACTATTCATTCCCGGAGAAAATCACGATTTATGAGTCACTATTCATCATTTTTCGTAAACTAGGTTTACGAGTATCAAATTCGCGTAACCTTAATGGTTTAGCTGCGAATTCATGAACATTTCATCAAGGACATTTCATATAGACTAGGTTTAGTCTACATATCATTAGCATCGTTATCATCATTTCAGTTCATGCATGGTTTTGCATTTTTCATTAAACGTTTATTTTCTATTAAATAAACGCTATCGCGTAAACATTATTTTGAATACTTGATCCAACAATTCCAAAAATTATCCTAATATATTTTTATACTCATTTTAAAACTATAAAAATTACATTATTAGTTTACCCGGTGTTTTAAATTTATTTGGTATATAAATTGTTATATTTATATAATTACGACGGTTTTCGTAAATACTACACGATAATTATTGTTTCACTCAAATTTTGCAAGGAATGTATTTTTATAATTTTTATGACTTCAATACATTTTATTTTGTTTCGTTAAAACTTATTTTTAGTTAACGCTACAATTAATACCTATTTAAACCTACAAATTACACACTATACTTAACAAATAATACACTTAATTATCAAAACTACCCAATCCTTGCCCAATTAAACCCCTAGCCGACCACATGCCCCCCTAGTCATCAAAGATGACCAAGTTGATCTTTGCTACTTGAAGATATTAGTTATATACATGTAATATAATAATCACAACACATACATACACAGAATATCAAGGTGAAAAACTTTATTATTCTTCCTCTCTTCACGTCTATGGCCGGCCATGGCAAGGACAAACAAGAAGAACCATATTTTTTTCAAGATCCAAGTATTTTACAAGTCCTAGGAATAATCTAGTAAGGGTTTTGAAATAAAAGCCTCAAGATTTTTAAGTATTCTTTGCTAAAAAAAAAACTCTTAAACCATTCAAGTAAGTATTTCATATATATTACTAATCTTTCTTGATCATTCATGGGTTATTTTTATGATCCTACGAGAAAACATGCATGTTACATATGAGTCTATACCACTTTCAATGTTTTTATTACTTATAATTAAGTTACATCATCATATAAATTATCCCTTGTATCATATCATTTTTTATGATGTCTAGGAACCCATGACACCCTAATAAGGTGTATGGTAGGATTAGAATAGCTTCGGAGTTGGTTTGAATTGGTTAGAATAGGTTTTGCGCGAGAAAAACTCATTTTGACAACTTATTTTAAGGGTCTGATCAAAATTGTGAATTCTGGAATTCTCGACAGTTTGTAAAATATTTTGGGCTAGATATTTGGAAAATATACTTTAAAACGAAAACGTGGTCGCTTGAACGGGTTAAAACGGAGTTATAACGAAGAAGTTATGCTATTTTCAAGTTTGACGACGAAAACTATAAAATCCAGAAATTTCAGCATGTTATTTTACCTTTTTACGAGTCAAAAGTGAGACTCAAGCGTTATAAAATGTGTCGACTTATCAAAAATATATTAGTATACTTTAATACGAATCTAAGGATGTAGAAAACGTAGAAAACGGACTTGTAACGATTAAATTACACTCGTTAAACAAAGTTGCCGTAACTTTATTAAATAAGCAAAACTAGTATATTTCTATTAGACAAATATTACGGCTACAAGGGACCATGTTGAAGGTCGCTTTTAACATTGACGTAGTACTTTTTATAACATGATGTCTTCTAGTAAAAGTAAGTTCGCCTAGCATATTTTCCAAAATGTCCGACCGTTCGTCAAGCGGAGTTGTAATGAATAAAATACGGTCACTTAAACTTTGCCGAAAACCACCCTTAAACGATATTTTGGACACAAGTACCATACTTTACCTACATTTTTCTCCATGATCGAGACCTCTAGGATGAAAACTTAAATGGTAAAACTTTGAGATAATGATACAAGCTTCCCAAAACCGTTGAGTTCGTTTCCTAACACTCGACGTGCACCATTTTACGACTAGCTTTTCGAGGCCGTTTTAGTCACTTTCATGAAATTTTCAACGACATTATTTTACGACGAAAAGTTATAATTTCATAATAAATCACTAAACGACTATCGTAGGATGTTGATTCAACTTATATACTTGTAAAGTATTTTATAACATGACGAGATGTCATAAACATATATTTCGACGATAAATTCTATTTTCAAAAACGTCCAAGTGGTACATATTACATGTGGATTTGCATGCACGACATTGTTTCATGATTTACATTAGAACATATCATTCATAATAGGTCACGGTCGGAGGTTGCGCCTCATTTTAAATTGTCATTATATCATCATTATCATTGCAACTGGTGAGTTTTCATAGCCCCGATTTATTCAAGTTTTTACTTTATTTCAAACCTACGGGGGAGAATACATTGCACATCATTTTTATTACGATTCCAATTATATCAAATTCATTACATTGCTTAAGTTACCTCATGCCAATTGAATGTCCCCATTATATAACATGAACCGTTAATTTCATAGAAGCGAGGGTGAGTGGATAGATCTATCGAGGGTGACTCCTCCATCCGGGTTGGTGGATTCCAACTGGTTAAACGGATGCATTTCCTTTAATTTCGTTATTTGAGTTGTTTGGCAAACACTCTGTTGGGGCGAACATCATAATCAGTCTAGTTTCGATGTCATAGACTTATAGCAATTGTAACATTTTTGTGATATATTTGTCATACATAATTTTATACTTGTGGTAGTCGTATTAAACATTTACCTAAACTCTATGAACTCACTCAACCTTTGTGTTGACACTTTTAGCAATGTATTTTCAAGTAACTAAGGCATACACATCATGGCATACATAAGGACTTATCATAGAATTAAGTCGGTGACGGCGTCTCATAGGATTTATGTACTTTAAAACATCGTTTGAATTGTAACAAACTTATTTCCGCATAAGTTGATTTTCATTTGGGACCTATACTTTGTAAACTCTGATTATTTTATTAAATCAAGCGATGTATTTTCCAAACGACACTTTAGGTCGTTCAATATAACTGTGATTGTGATGCTATGACCAACCAGAATTCCATTCCCCACAAACAGGTAATTTGGGGGTGTGACATCCACCCACTCCACCTTTACCTTGTTCATATTGTCTTCCTTGCACTGGTTGCACCATGATCTTACCATCTCTGACAATAGCATGATTGTGTAGATTGGAAGCAGTTCTGATATCATTGTTAGTGTTTGGAGTAAGGTTCAGATTTTGCTTAACCATAAGAGCCAGTTGATTGATGAAATGTTCCATGACCTTCAAAGATCGGGTTGCTTAAACCTTGGATCAGGAATGAGTTTGTGGTTACCATTTCCAGTAGGTATGACTTGTGAAGCTTTGGTAGTAATCCCTACATTGGTGTAGAATGCGGTTGAGTCATTTGATGAGCTTGCCTCTCCCTGATTAGATTTGAACTTTTCAAGAATCATTCGTTTAAACATAGCATGCTTCTCATTCTGAAGTAGGAAGGCATACAATTGTTCATAGTTGGTGTGCCTTAATCCTTTGGTTAGCTTGACAGAGGTGACAAATTTGTGCCATTCGGGATTCATGTTGTTCACAAACTTTGAATTGATCTGAATATTTGGCATGGTCATTTTGATATTCCTCATATCATTCACAAGTTTGTGGAACCTCACATAGTATTCGGTGACACTTTCTCCAGGGTTCATTTTGAAGTTCTCAAAATCATCATACAATTAAGATTCCCTGTCTTCTTTGGTCAATTGAACGAGAAAAGCATCTTAACATTGTCCCAAACTGCTTTGGGTGTTGTGATTGATTAACTTGTAGATGTCTTTTGGAAGACCCGAAGTATAATGTTTGAAGCCACGATATCAGATCGATCTCTTTTTCTCCTTATCATTGAGCTCATCATACGTCTTTGGTCCGTCCAAACCTAAGATCACTGTACCATCCGCAGCAGTTTCAAGTATGTCTCTTGTAGTCTCAATCTGATAAGGTCCTTCATCAATTGACTTGAGAATGTTAACGCCATTTTCCTTTCCCAAACAATACAACCTAATTCGTTGAGCCCATGAGTCATAATCGAACTTATGTCACGCATAGGTGGACGAGTATCGATCCAAATGCTTGAACGTCCCTACAAGAGATGATTGTAGGCACGTTGGTAGACATGATTATAGATTTCATGGGATTTTATAACTCTATGATTAAACTGGGAAATAAATTCTTTCACGGGATTTTACTAAATCAAGAGAAACCGTAAAATGTAACAATCAGAAACAATAATTAACCAAGTCGCTTTAAACCTTGAAGACAAGTTGCTTTAACCTAAATCGCTAGGTATACAAGTCGCTTCAATGGACAAGTCGCTAGGCACACAAGTTGCTAGAATGACAAGAGACAAGTCGCTTCGAAGACAAATCGCTAGTGACAAGTCGCTAGACACATAAGTTGCTAGAATAACAAGTCGCCAGGGACAAATCGCTAGACACAGAATTTGCTAGAGTAACAAGTCGCTATATGTTCAAGTCGCTAGGGACAAATCGCTAGACAAAACAGTACGGCCACTACTTTGTACTATTTGTCGTTTTGTCTCAAAAGACAAATCGCTAGAGCACAAGTCGCTTCCCACAATAAAGACAAGTCACTGAAGAACGTAGAGACAAGTCGCTACGAAGAAATCTATGCACAAATTGCTTCCCACAACAAAGACAAGTCGCTAAAAACGTAGAGACAAGTCGCTACGAAGAACTCAAGTCCGAGACACAAGTCGCTAGATAGAAATATTCAAAAGCAACACTTTTCAATCCAAAAACTACCCAACCACACTGATTCAAGCCTTCCAAATGAAAACCTAAGCACTTATGATGATTCTAAACACAAAAGTACAATCAAAATTCAAACTTTAACACTAGAAATGGTCCAAATGATGCAAATACCACTAAACTTTTTCAACCCCAAAAACCATATAAAACCACTAGAAATCCAAGAACATGTAAGAGAGATGATCAAACCATGGCTCTTGATACCATTTGTAACATATTAGATTTCACAAACACATCAAACCATAAATTATATGGGGCGTATACTTTGGGTTTTAGAGAGAGAAAGTTAAGAGGTTTGGGAACTTAGTGAGAGAAAGAAAAATCTTATTATGAGCTTCAACCCTCTACCTTGGGAGGTAGAGGGTATTTATAGTACCTTAAATAAAACGCCACCTACGGGCTGTGGATCAGGCATACAGTGGGTAAAGACCCGTCCGTCCTCCACGGTGTTACTTAACTAAATACTAACTAATATAAAATAACTATGACTACGAGCTTTCTAACGATTACATATACTTGAGGTGACCGACACTTTAACGACTAGATTTTCTAAATCCTAACAAACCACTAAACATAATGTCGGGTCTACTAGCCGTAAGATAGAGTAAGCTACCGATCATTCCTCTATATTTAGTGTTATCTACCGATTCACCTTCCTCATCCTTGGTGAGTTTAGTGTCCGAAGACATGGGTGTCTTAGTTGGTTTTGAGTCTTCAAGACCAAATTTTTTAAGCATATCTTTTATATATTTAGATTGATTAAAGAATATGCCATCTTCTAGTTGTTTAATTTGAAGTCCTAGAAAGAAGTTTAATTCACCCATCATACTCATCCCCAACTCATCGTGCATGATTTTAGAGAAATCATCACATAGCTCTTGACAAGTTGATCCGAATATGATGTCATCAACATATATTTGAACAACAATAATATGTGATTCCTTTTTCTTGGTAAAAGAGTATTATCTACTAATCCCATGGTGTATTTTTTTTCAACAAGAAAAGTCTTAAGTCTATCGTACCAAGCTTTTGGTGCTTGCTTAAGACCGTATAATGCTTTCTTGAGTTTGAAGACGATGTGGTTTCTCAAAGTCGGTAAAACCAGGAGGTTGAGCAACATATACTTCTTCGTTAATAAACCCATTAAGAAATGCACTCTTAACATCCATTTGAAATAATTTAAAGTCATAAGCACATGCATATGCAAGTAAGATTCTAATAGACTCGAGCCTAGCTACCGTTGCATAAGTTTCATCATAATCAATCCCTCTTGTTGATTATAACCTTGTGCGACAAGCCTAGCTTTGTTTCTAGACACTACACCATTTTTATCCATTTTATTTCGAAAAACCCATTTCGTTCCAATTATAGTTTGATCTTTAGGTCTTGGAACTAACTTCCAAACATCATTTCTAACGAATTGGTTTAACTCTTCTTGCATAGCAATTACCCAAGATTCGTCTTTTATTGCTTCATTTATGTTTTTCGGTTCAATGGTAGATACAAAACAAAAATGATTACTTTGATTTTGGGCTTGTGATCTTAAGGTTCTTTGATTAAGTTGTCCTATGACCTTTTCTAAAGGATGACTTTTGGATTCTTTGATGTTTATAATTTCATTATTTAATGGTTCATCTTCCTTGTCATTTTCAATTATTTCTTGACTTTCTACAAGTTGACTTTCAACTAAGTCATCATCTACCAAAGGTGATGTCTTAGAGGGAGGTGGACTTTCGTCGAATGTTATGTTCAACGATTACTCGTCTCTCATTGTTTCTTTGTTTAAGACAATGTAAGCTTTACTAGTTTGTAAATAACCAAGAAATACACCTTCATAACACTTTGGGTCAAACTTGGTGAAATAATCTTTAGTATTAAGAATGAAACATTTACATCTAAATACTCTAAAATATCCTAAAGTTGGCTTTTTACCTTTATATAGCTCATATGGTGTTTTGTTTAAGAAATGACGTGTTAAGACTCTATTTAAAATATATTTTGAAGTGTCAACGGCGTTACACCAAATCTTTTGAGGAATGTTTTGTTCATTAAGCATTGTTCTACTCATTTCTTGAATGGTTCTATTTTTACGTTCTACAACTCCATTTGATTGAGGTGTTCGAGGAGCCGAGAAGTTGTGTGTTATACCATTTGTATCACAAAAGTTTCCAAATTGTGTTTCATTGTCAAATTCACGACCATGATCCGTTCAGATCGACACAATGTTAACACCTAGTTGATTTTGAATTTTCTTGTTAAGAATTTCAAATTTATCAAAAGCTTCATTTTTGGTTTTCAAAAACAACGTCCAAGTAAACCTTGAATAATCATCTACTATGACTAAAGTGTATAAGTTGCCTCCATAGCTTCTTATATCGGATGGACCAAACAAGTCCATATGCAAAAGTTCTAGACACTTAGATGTGGACACCATGTTTTTAGCCTTATGACTACCATGGGTTTGTTTACCAATTTTGCAAGCGTCGCAAAAGTGTTGGTCTTATTTAAGTTTAGGTAAATTTCTAACTAGCTCTTTTGAAGATAGATTTTGTATAAGTCTCATATTAGCGTGACCTAAGCGTCTATGCCAAAGAGTTGACCTATCATCTAAAGTTGTTAGACAAAGTTTGTCATTAGATGTTTTATCTATTTTCATGACGTATATATTATTTTTCCTAATTCCTTTAGCTATGGTGATACCATCTTTCAGTATTTTACTACCATTTTCTTCAAATAGTACTTTATACTTTTTATCACATAATTGGCTAATACTAAGTAGATTAAATCCTAACCTATAGACATGAGCAACATTTTCAATAGTTAGAGAGTTATGAGCGATCGTACCTTTGCCAATGATTTTGCTTTTGAGATTGCTACCAAAAGTGACATTACCTCCGTCATACTCTTGGTATGTTGAGAAGAGGCTTTTGTTGCCGGTCATGTGTCGTGAGCATCCACTATCTTTTATCCATTCATCAGGTTCCAATCCAACTTTCAAGCATACCTAAGACACAAATAACTCAAGCGTTTGGTCCCCAATATCTCATGGGTCCGTTTGGGTTAAACATACCATTTACTTGATTCATCTATGGAAATGATGGGTAAGAGTTCCATGGCATGTAATCTGGAGTTTGATATGGTCTAGGGAAGTTTTGATTCCAACCGTTATGTTGATAGTTGGGTTGTATGTTGTGGTTGCTTTTAGGAAAGGGGCGTTTGGCAAAAGGTGTTTTATGTCGTTGTTTAGTAGTTTTATATCTAAATTCATTTCTAGCAAGTCCTACTCTTGATGTAACAGCAGGTTTTTGTTTAATACTATCCTTAGTTTTCTTTGTTACTTTGAAAAATTCACTACGGTCCGTGTCGCAAACATTCTGTCTCTGCAGTCCCCACGGCACCATTTTTTACAACGGACGGATCCTTGTTTTTGGGGCTCCGATGCCGGTCCGTGTTTGCAGCAGATTTGATGAACTTATTTGTCTTTTTTCAGCCGCTTTGGTTTGACTCTTTGGAATTAACACCTCATTAAATCCTAGTCCATTCATGTTTCCAGGAGTTTTTTGAATTCTAACTATTTCATCGGCACAAGCGATGTTTTTGTTAAACCTTTTAAACTTAGAATTATGTTCGATTAGAACATCTTGTGTGAGCTTTAGTTTTTCTATTTCAAGATTAAGCTCTTGACATGATTTGCAATCATCGTCATTTCCTTTTCCCTTTTCTAATCATTTTGCCTTTTCTTTTAACTCATAGACTTCATTTTCTAAAAATTCTTTTTTAGTCTTTAAAAATTTATTTTTAGTTATGATTTTTAGACTAAGCTCACACAATTGATTATATTGTTTTTGCAAAGTGTCATCGTCAATAGAGGAATAAGATGAGTCGGAATGTACCTCGTTTGACTCATGTGCCATTAGAGCGATCTCATCCTTGCTCGACTCTTCATCATCCTCACTATCACTCCAAGCACCACTTACAAAAGCTCGTTGAGTTTTGCTTTTAGGAGGCTTGGGAAAATCTCCTATTAGATGACTTGCATCACCGCATCTAAAACACTTTCTTTCACCTCTACCCTTTTTGTCATCCTGATCTTTTCGGAATGGCTTCTTTTCTTCTCGAGGTTGTCTTACAAACTTTCCACTTCTTCTAAAGAACTTTTTGAAATCTCTAACGGCCATGGCATACTCCTCATCTTCACTACCTGAGCAAGATTCATCATCATCACTTGAATCCGTTCTTGCTTTTAGAGCAACGGATTTGATTTTCTCTCTTTTTCCTTTGATGTTTTCCGAATCTTTCTCCATCACCATTTCGTGTACTTTGAGGTTTCCGATTAGCTCGTCTTGTGTCACTTTGAGAGATCTTTTGATTCCTCAATAGCCGTCACTTTAGCTCTCCACTTCGGATGGAGTGCTCTAAGAAATTTCCTGACAAAGTTCTTACTACGAAAAGATTCATTAAGTGCTTTAAGTGATGTAATAATAATATTAAAACGAGCAATGCCACAATCAATGGTTTCATCTTCAGGGATAACAAATTGTTCATATTCTTGAACAATAAGATCAATTTTGTTATCCTTGACTTGTGAATTTCCTTGATGTGTAATAATCAAAGATTCCCAAATATCTTTAGCGGTTTCACACATAAAAATTCTTTCATATTCTTTTCTAGGCAAAGCATTATAAAGCATCATTTTAGCTTCATTATTTTTAGCAATTAATTTCTTTTGTTCATCAACAAAAATATCTTTTGTTGTAGAACTAAAATCCCTTTAACAATAACAAACCAAAGATCTATATCTTTTGATTTTACATATGTTTCAAAACGGTTTTCCAATAGATAAATCCATTGGTTTCAAAGAGTGGTGGTCTTTGCATAGATTGCCCTTCTTTAAAGTTTTCAAAATCCATGGATCATTTCAAGTTTATAAAATACAATATATTTTAGAAATTCTTGAGCAACGAGGCTCTGGTACCAATTGTGGAAAACTAGAAGGGGGGTTGAATAGTTTACCGTTTAAAAACTTTGTTTTGAAACTTATTGAAAGATCAATTGATATTGATCTTAGATATGTTAGTGAATAGTAATCAACAATATGTAAAGAGTAGATAAGGAAAGAAACAATCAAACTACAACAAGTTGTTTATAGTGGTTCGGTCTACAAGGACTCTTTTTCCTTGCCTACTCCACTCCCCGAGTCTCACACTCGAGAGTTTAACTTCACTAGTCAACAAGCTCCTTTCACTTGCAGAAACCTTTACACTTCGCTTACGCACTATTTCCGACACTAAGCTAGATGTCGAGTTCTTTTCACGGGTACAACCACTCCCACACACAATGTATTTTAAGGACTAAAATACTAACCACTCACACTCACAAGATTATGATGGTTTGGTACAACAATGATGTATGAATCAACACAAGATCATACAACAACAAACAAATAAGACTTCCAACTTCTTGTTGAAGCTTGAATGTATCTTGATCTTCTTTGCTACAAAAGAGATCACTAATATGATATGAAACTGAGTTAGAAATGTTAGAGAGAAGGAATGTATGAGAATATGATAGAAAGGGAAGAAAAACAACTTGGTTTGGCTTTGCTATTTATAGCCAAAAACATCAAACAAGCACCACGGACCACGGAACCCTTCAAAGGGTTCCGCCCGTGTTAGTTTTTGGTGCCCGTCTGACAGCAAGATCTCAAAATCTTACCAAAGTCAACCATATCTATCCAAGATTGTGTAAGATATGTAGTCTAAATCTACACAAAGTATCTAGTGAAATCTTCTAAGGATTTCAATGATGCACCACATGATGTCATGTGTTTGTTTTTCTATTTTTAGAAATATGTTAAAATGTAAATACATATGTAATGTTTTGTTTTAAGAAACCAAAACATTCTTGAACTAAAAACTGCTATCATACATTATGGTTTAGAGTCATATCAAGTTATGATTAATCACAATGTAAATGCTTGAGTGATGAAGATATTATTTGAAAACGCTTGTTTTAATATCTATTAGACTTGACAAGCTTTAAGCTTTATAAAAATTAAACTTACTTTTGTCGTTAACAAAACTTAGGTAAAGATCAAAAATATAAATAACGTTTAATGACGATATTTGTATTAACATCTTAGATAATTCGCAATTATCTCTTGGGGGGGCAATTTATTACTTACACCAGTAATTAGGTGTATGCAGTTGAGTCTTGGTGTCATGAGCTTAGTGCAATAATATCAATTCTCTTTTATCGGAGTATAACAACGTAGCCCATGGCTTCTTTTAAACTAAAATATCTTGTGATCAACTGCTTTATTACTAAACCTATGAATTCACTCAACCGTTGTGTTGACTTTTTAGCATGTATTTTCAGGATGAAAAGGCGATAGCTAACTCTGAAGGCGCTTGGGCATTGGCATGGCATGGTCATAGATGACTCTGATGTACGTATGGGGACCACATTTTATTAATGGGCCATTTTTCGGCAACAATTCAACTTTGTAAACTTTGTTTTACCGCAATAAATGAAATATTTTACGAAAAAGCTATTATTTTTCGCTTTGTGTTATGATCCAATTGAGTAGCATCCCAAAAACCTTTTCTTCCGCTGCAAACCATTTTTGGGGGTGTTACAGTGCTAGCCTAGTTATGATTCTTTAATTGTTTTGTTTACGTTTACATGCTTCCGCATAATTGTTTCTAGTGTATGCATGCATAGTTCGTTGGTAGCTACCCTAGTTTCGGTAGTTTTGAATGGTGGTAGTATCTAGTTGCTTAGGAGAATTGACCAACTGACCCTAAGTAGGTAGATTGAGTGGGAAGGGTAAGAATTGACCAACTGACGACCCTTCCTCGCTTGTGCGAACTGACCAAATGATCACCTGCCGTTTGGATGAACTTAAGAAGTTAGGGATGAGTGTCTAAGATGCTAGCGCCCGGGCACTCATTGTTACGAATCTTGCATGTAGAGGTGCTTAATGACTTGGCTTAAGGCACTAAAACAACTGGACTTTCAAGGGTAGTAGCTTGATCTCCGGTGGAAGCCTTTGTTGATAGGTTAGGACGAACTGACCAAATGTTGTCCTATCGACTTAAAACCCCACTTGAAACGATTGGAAGTAGTAAGGCGCGAACATAACATGATAGTATGAGTAACTAGGTTAGCATACTTTACCCCTGTTGATCACATCCACTATTTTATTTCGTGTTTATTTTTTATTTTCTAGTTAATTAATCATTTCAATCTTTAAAACAATTAAAACCAGTGACACCTAGACTTGATTAGAATCCGCTCACATAGCTCTTGGGACGACCTCGATTTTACCGATTACTACACTACACACGATCGAATACACTGCCCGTGAGTGCATAAGGTGGACCATAGGTAAACGAGACTTTATAAATATTAAAACATGGTCAGAAAACCTACATCAGTACATATCGGTTTAACGAAATTATTAATGATTTTAAAGATAAAGACGAATAGTGCTACCGAACTTCATTATAAGGATTGTTCATGCAAAAGAAAAAGTCGAGGGACAGGACTAGTGATTTCGGCAAAACCACAAAGACGAATGATGTAATTTACTATAAGTACATTAGTAAACTCCAAATGGGTTCCGACATAGTGGTAAGAGCAAGGGGTATGGTGAAGAGCTTTGGCATTTAATTTTGGCCCCCAGTGGGTGTCACCTCATTTCAAAACTCACACTTCAAAATACCCTATCACTCATAACACAAAATAACCTCTTTATATGGGCTCCACCCACCCCCAATTTTATTTTCTTTTTCACTCTTCAAATACAATACAGAAAAAAATGCAACAAATTACGACTCGATACAAAAACACAAATTACAATACGAAAACACAAATCATCCAACGGATTTTGAGCTTTTAGATTGCTTGGTAATTGTTGATGAATTCCTGCTTCTTATGTATGTTTCTCATCACTTCTTCCCTAGAGGCCCTCAAGTAGGTTGTGATACGCATATCTGATTCCGAGTAGCATAGTATGCAAGCCTTAGTTGTTAAGTGGCTGGTCGAGAGGCAGCGAATGCACCCTCGTTTCCTCCTCAGTACGGCTACGCATCTGGTTAAGATAACGAGTCATCTCACCCAACAAATTGTTAGCCAGCGTGACCTCCGCTGCTTGTTCGGTCCGTAGTCGCTTAATGATAGCCTTTCACATCTCGTTTGGTTCGTTAGCCATAGTGTTTATGTGAAAAAAGATGAGGTATTTTGAGGTTGTGTGTGAAAATGAAGACAGTTGAGAGATTTTAAATGTGAAATATTTTGGTAAAATAAGGTATTATTTATAGGGTGGGGGGTTTAAGTTTATTAAAAAAAGAATAAAAAAATTAAATTATTTTAAATAACCGGTTGATTCAAACGGTAAAATTTTAAAATGTGTTTTGTCCTTTTCTTCTTCACTTCCCTGGCGAGCTTACAAACAGCGAGTGGTTGTGGTGTCACAGCGAGCGAACGGCGAGACGTGGCGAAGTGCCACATCGAAAACGGCGAGAGTAAATTTCATCATACCCCTTGCTCTAAGAACTATATTCAACTAGCAGTACTAACTCAAATTATTAATAGAGGTTTTATGTTTGGTTCATGATGAAGACTTTTGGTTTGCCTGATGTCATAAATCTTACGAGTGATCAGTGAAGGGTTAGATTTACCTTTTTCATTATACAAGGTGACTCGTGTGAATTTTCCCATACAAGCGAGATGAAGTAAACTACAATGATGCGTACTTGCATGCGATGTCTGTAATACTATAAGATGCGAGTTTTATTTGTCAAATTCTATAACGCTACGGATTTCTTTTATATAACTTTTATGTGAATCGTTTATATGACAAAAGATCCGTGCAGAACATATATTTCCCATAGAACATTTCCTCCCATCTTGACCGTGCGTTTCAATTACATCCAACGGATAAGAAAAGAAGCAGCTTTTCATTTATTTTGTGAACAGGGGTAGGTTGGGTATATCATTTCACCCAAATAAATTCCTCATATCCCGATCATAACTCTCATTATCAACACACACAGATACACACACACTCTCTCACTCTAGTAAACTCTCTCACTATCCCCAATTTATCAAACCCTAACCCCCAATATTTCGATTGATGCTTTTCAATGGACATACGAGATGAGATATCAACCACAAAAGGTGGGCCATTGCTCCAATCGTCTTCATCGACACCTGTTGATCAAAGTAAACCTGATTAAGTACAGTACTGATTCTGTTTATCAAACCCTAACCCCAATATTTTCTTCTTCTTTTTTATTTTTTTTTATTTTTTTATTTTGTAGGTTTTATTGTTTTTGTTTGAGTACCGATTATCTTGTAGTTTTCTATATACTTATTTTTTTGATTATATGTAAGTTTTATTTTGATGAAAATGGATTTTATATGTTATATTAAGTGCAGTCTTGATTCTGTTTTATTTTGATGAAAATGGATTTTATTTTGTTTACTGTTTTTGATGCAAATGAATTTTAGTTGATTTATATGTTATATTTTGATGAAAATGGAGTTTAGTAGTGTTGTTTGGTTGAGTATATGAAGGAGCACATGTGATTCTATATATGAAGGAGTTTATTTTGATGAAACTTGAGTATATGAACGAGTTTATTATATGTTTAGTTTAGTATATGTGTAAAGAAAATGTAGTTTGTGATTGATTTTATTGTTTGGTAATGGTTATTTGTTTAGTTAAGTATATATATTTATTTTGGTATTGAAGGAGCACATGTGATTCTGTATATGAAGGAGTTTATTTCTGTATATGTAGTTTGTGATTGATTTTGTATATGTATATGAAGAAGTTTAGTTGATTAGTTAAGATTTTTGATTTGTTTTGAGTTTGTATATGAGTTAGCCTGATTCTATATGTTTTATGCTTTTGTTTTAGGTGTTTTACTGCGCCGGATACGGGAGTTGATCTTTATTAAGTGCTGCTTCTCGGTCCTCGATTCTCTGGTCGGGACAACTTCGGTCTAGTATACTAAACCGACAGGTTTTGAATCCCAAGGATATTGCGAAGAAGAAGGTGTCTGAGGCTAATCCCAAGGTTAAGGTGTCTGAGGTTGTGAAGGAGCAGGATAAGGCGAAGGTGGCTAAGGATGTGGCAAAGGAGAATGTGACTGAGGTTGTCAAGGAGTAGGATAAGGAGAATGTGGCAAAGGAGAATGTGGATGTTGCAAAGGAGAATGTGGCTGAGGAGGTGGTCAAGGAGAAGGTGGATGAGGTTGTGAAGGAGAAGGATAAGGTGGCCGAGGTTGTGAAGGAGAAGGATAAGGTGGCTAAGGGTGGTATGGAGAAGGTTGCGGATGTGCAGAGGTCTAATGCTAAGGCTAAATTGAAGGTGGATGTTGTCAAAGATAAGGAGAAGGTTCTTTGAGGTCCGAAGTCTAAACCAAAGGCTAATCCCAAGCCGAATGTTCCTAGACGTAATACTTCGTCTAAGCCAAAGGTTGATGTTCATTTGTCTAGTAGGAAAAGGAAGTTGTCTGAAGAAGAGGATAGTGGTTTGGCTGCAAAGAAGTCGAGGGGTTTGGCTGCAAAGAAGGTGAGGGGTTTTGATAGTGATGAAGTAGGTTCAGAATCATCGAAATTTAAGAGAAAGAAGGGTTCCGATGAAGGTAATGTCAAGTTAGTTTCATCGAAATTTAGTTGATTTATTTGTTGATTTAGAATAACATTTAATAGATCAATCTTTTTGAAAAGGGAACATGTACTGTTATGGTTCTTCTTTGGTGTGGACAAGAAGAAATTCAATCAACGATTGATTTTTAGGTCTAATTAATCTGTCACTATGCAAATTCTTGTTTTTTGAAATGAAATTATTTTGTATTTTGAGGGATCACATGTGATTCTGGATAAAAATCACATATGATTTTTACAAATTATTCTCTTGCAAGTATATTAAGTCTGATTCTATATTAATAATCACATGTGATCTTTTCATACAAATCACATGTGATCTTTTTTACTGCTTTGTTTGTGTTAGAATAACCTACTGCAATCACATGTGATTTTTATTCAAATCACATGTTAAGTCTGATTCTTTATTAAGAATCACATGTGCAATTTAGTTTATGAAATTTAGTTTATGAATAACATGTTTAAGTCTGATTTGTATATTTTTATTTTTGATGAAAGTGTTTTTGTCTCTAAGAAGATTAAGAAAAAGAAAGGATCTGATGAAGAAAGAGGTTCATCGAAGCTTAGGAAGGGTGACAAATTTCAGCGTATGTTTGAGATGTTTAAGGGTTTCATGAAAGATGCTTCTGATTCTGAAGATGAAGGTATTGTGGAGAGGTCGAAAGTGAAAGTTAAGAATCAAAAGGGTAAGGTGAAGAAGGTGAAGAAAGAGGTTTCAGAAACTGAAGATGAAGATATTGCGGAGAGGAAGAAAGTGAAAGCTAAGAATCAAAAGGGTAAGGTGAAGAAGGTGAAGAAAGAGGTTTCAGAAACTGATTCTAAAGATGAAGATATTGCGGAGAGGAAGAAAGTGAAAGTTAAGAATCAAAAGGGTAGGGTTAAGAAAGAAGATGCAGATTCTGAAAATGAAGATGTTGGGAAGTCGAAGAAGTTGGGAAAGAAAAGTATATTGTCACAGATTTGAACAAGAGCGGTTAGAGTATCTTGAAAAATTTCCAGGTTTGAGGGTAAGGAATGCTCCTTCTTCTCTATTTTCTTCTATCCGTGAATCAAAGGTCGACATGGGTCCATTTCTTACTGAAATAGGTTTTCAGTCTTTTCGTAAAATTTTCATTGATCAACTTCCATCGAAGTTGGGTAGGTTTGTTGTTGCCAATTTCAAAGCGACAGCGAATAAGATTGATTTGTTGAATGGTTTGTCGATTGATGTCACTCCAGAGAAAATTAGGGATATGTTAGGGTTCCATTTGGTGGTTCTTCATTGTTTTCATTTGAGGAAAGACCTATTGACCATCGTTTTGTGAGATCTTGGGTTGGCGTTTTATCCAAAGTCGTTTAAAGACATACGGACGGCGGATGTTGCTAGGAAGTTGGTTACAGCAACGGTAGTTGATAATCTTTTCAAACTTAACTTCGTCATGTTGTTTGCCAACACGATGGGTAGGTGTGAAACGATGAAGGGGCAACTTTGCTTAGATGTTGTTAGATATATTCCTGAAGATCTTCCGATATCGACATCGACCGGTGTGGTTATATACATTCGTGCCTTGATATAGTAGCAACCCGAAAGGAGATTGCCATTACACTGGTCCGTTAGCTGTCCTCATGGTAAGTTTATAGATTTATTTAAATTTAAAAATGGTTCCTGGTTCTAGTGATATGTAGTTTTTATTGTTTTGTTTTTCTTTTCAGCTTTTGTATCTAGACTCTACTAAATTTGAGAAGTTTCATGATGTCCGTTTGCGTCCGGCCATCTTAAATTGGTCGACAACGTTAATGAGACAACGTATGGAGCTTGAACTGGCTGAAAGGAAGTTGGGGTGTTTAGAGCTGAATGGTGAGTGCACTGAGGTGGAGTCTAAAGAGTCAGAAGGGTTCATTGATGCTGGTTTGTCTGAATCTTCTGACAAAGAGGTTTGTATAATACATTTTATAATTTTTCATTTGAATGCATTAAAAGAGAAATCACAAATCATTACTCAGAATCACATGTGATTCTATGTAGAATCACATGTGATTCTATGTAGAATCACATGTCAAAAACTTCAATGTTACTTTTCATTGACATCATTATTGAATACAGGTTTTGTTTAACAAACTTGAAGAAAAGCTTTCTTTGATATATTCTGAAAGACGTGCTCTTGAAGCTGATATGGTAGAAGCATATTTGAAGTATGCTGATGATGAAAAATTCATTGAACTTAATGAGAAATATTGTGAGCTATTCAAGAAACCTGTTTCTTTCGGCAAAAATGAAAGTCATGATAAAGATGGGTCTGATGCTGATAATGATGGTGTAAGTGATGACGAAAATGATGGTACTGATAATGCTCGAAATCGTAAGGATGCCAATGTAGAGGATTTCGGATTCAGGAAAATTAGTTTAGATGATTTTGAAAAAGATGCATCTCAGGAAACGAATTCTCAGGTTGACAAGGAAATGAATTCTCAGGTTGAGAAAGAAGCTGTTGTTCAAAAGGAAACAGTCATTCCTGCTGATATTGAGAAGCCAGCTGAAAATGTGGCGGGTGTTGAAGATGAAGAGTTGGAGATCACGAGTACGCCAGAGACTTATACTCAGTGGCTAGAGAAGAATGTCGATATGGTGAATGAGGTGATTGATTGTATTGTAGATGAATACCTATATGTAATACTCTAACGAATCTGCTTTGATTAGTTTGTCTTTTAATTATCGTTTTTCTTTTTAATTTAAATTATGTTGTTTTGTATCAGGGTCAAGCAGTTGATGAAGAGATGAATCTGAATGTGGTCGTCCCGAATCAAGGTCCGTCTACTCCTGATAGATTGGCTACTCGTGCATCGAACGTTAGTCCTGAGGTTGTTCTTCCTGAAAAACGAGCTGTGAAACCGTCTTCGTTCCTCTGCTCCCCATACATGAATAACAAGACCAAAGTTGTACCAAACATTACAATGGTGGAATTTATGGTCGGCAACAGCTTGTTTTCTATGCAGGGTGACAAGATGTAAGTTTATTTGTTTATTATCTTGCAATTTTGAGGTTGTTTTACCCTGATCACATGTGATTCTTCACAGATCACATGTAATTCTGCACAGATCACGTGTAATTTCACCCAGATCACATGTGATTTTACCTAGATCACATGTGATTTTATCTAATTACATGTGTTTTTTTGTTTTATATAGTGAAACTATTTTTGAAACTCATTCTGGAATCATAGTTTCATCAGTTCATTTAAGTATGGAAACTTTAACTCCCGTTTTGTGGGTCGATGCTAATGTCGTTGATTGTTGGGGTGATGTTCTCAATTATGAAGAGAGTTTTAAGGAAGTTGGAGCCCCGTCAAGGCATTTCTTTCCGACTGGTTGTATTGTAAGTGTTTTTGTTATTTTTTATGAACTTTATTGTATAATTATATATTTTTGATTATACATTTTATGTTTGTTATTTTCATGAACACAAATGATTGATGGTAGTTTGGATTCTGAGCAGCAATGGAAAAGTTTTGAAGCAGAAGTTTTGGGTCATTTCGAAGATAATTCCGATAGAATTAGCCTAAAAGACGTTGATTTGGTAATGTCATTATTTTTTAAGAATTATAATTGTTAAATCCTGTATTTTTATTAAGTTTACTTTTTTTTTTGTTAAATCAGGCATTTTTTCCAATTTGCAATGGTGGGCATTTCTATGTTGTTGTGTTCAGCCTTTCTAAAACAATTGCGATGACAATCCTTGATAACATTAACAGTGGTGAATCTTATGATAAAAAGTATAAAGGAGCATGTGATGTTCTTGTAAGTTTGAGTTGATTTTACACAGATCACATTTAATTTTACACAGATCACATGTGATGTTATTCAGATCACATGTGATTTTACCCAGATCACATGTGATTTTACCCAGATCACATGTGATTTTACACATATCACATTTGACTTAACATGTTCATTATTTTTTTGTTTTTTGTAGAAAAAAATTTTTTCCCGTCATCTACAGTTGCATGGCAACAAAAAGCATGCTAGCATCATTAAATTGAAGCCAAAGATCCCAAAGCTGAAATGGAGGACTAAGTCAAACTACCGTGATTGTGGTATTTTCGCCATGTATCATATGGAAAACTATATGGGTGAAGCTGCTACAAAGTGGGATTGTGGCCTTGTTCCTGAGTCCAAGTTACAGTTCGACATGTTGAGGAGGCTGAGGTTCAAGTATTGTACCGAGATGCTGTTACATGAGCTTAACGTGTATCGGGAGAGGATGCTTAGGGAGGCAAAGGAGTTTGACAAAGTTGATCCTGCAACAAAGTTCATAACAATTGTGGAAGCGTATAAGAACAGGAACAAACGTGAAGATGTTAAAGACATGCGCTTGATACAACAGTGAGTGTGATTGTCAAGACTTGGAGAATCGTCAGTTGTGCCTTTTGGAGAATCGTCTTTTGTGCCTTTTGTGAAGGTGTATAAAACATTTCTAGATCAGTAGTTTTAGTTTTAGTAATTTCGTGGTTTGAACAGTAAGTATGTGAAGTCTAGTAACTTCCCGGGTTTGAACACTAGTAAAACTGATGCTAGAATAGTTGTTTTAACATAGCAGGGTTTTCTTTTTGTGTTTTGGGAAATCAAATTAAATCCTGCTTTTGTTATAACTGATTTCAACAGTAGTTGTTTCTTTTTAGTTTCTCTCTAGTTCCTTTATTATTTATTTTGCATATACTTACTTAGGAATGAAACATTAATCACATGTGATTTTGTATGCAATCACATGTGATCTGGTAACAATCACATGTGATCTGGTAACAATCACATGTGATCTGGTAACAATCACATGTGATCTGAGTACAATCACATGTGATTTCGTATATAATCACATATATTCAACAATCTTTTTGTAAATATTCCATAAGTAAACAGGAGTTTCATAAGTAAACAAGACTTTCATAAGAAAGTAAACAATCATTCAATGTATTATAGATTTGTAAAAATTCTAAAGAAAATCATTATATTTTTTGAAGTAAATATGCTCAACCATCAACCTCAACATTCAACATCTGGTTAATGCACTGATGTTGGCTCACTTGGCCCAGACCCGCCAACCTTAACACTAACGCCAACCTTATCCGCTTCACGAGCCACAACATTTACTTGAACGGCCTGACCCACCACCGACCTGTCCCAACACCAACATCAACACCAAGACCTGACCCACTAGGGTTATCCACACCAGATTGGAGACGGTTATGTGGCCTTTAAGCCTTGCTTTAGGGTTCAATGGACAAGTTGTTTTTGTATGTGACTTTTTCTTCTCCCCACAATGTCCACAAGGCATCATTTGTTTCTTCTTAATTGTAAGTGGTTTTTCTCTTTCACTCTTTCGCCTTTTATTGCGTTCCGCTTCTGAAATATTTCCTTTGTTACTTGCTTTTGTTGGATTGTTAACTGTTTTTTTCTCAGGTTTAGAAATAGCAAAATGTTCCCCAATCACATCTTCCGTTTTTCCCGAAGGAGCATTTGGCACCTCATCCTCCACTTCTTTCTTCAATTTCCTCATTTTTTCAACAAATTCACCCATCTTTACTACATCACTGCCCAACCGAAATAAACAATCATCTAATAGAAAAGTTGCTTCATTTGTAAGTCTTTCAACTTCTACGTTTTTTCCCCATATCTGTTTCTTTTTCTTCTCAAGTCAGGTGGAATTATATCCCTTGTCCACCGCCTCAAAATATATTGATTTGGAATGACATCAATATCACGATTCTTGAAGACACAAAATATGTGTCGGCATAGGAAACCGTATCGAGCAAAATGTCTGCAGGAACATACAACCGACCCATCTTCTATAGTACGAAGTACCTTTCCAAATCAAAATAATACAAGAATTATATTCTGTAAATGTTATTTATATGAGATCACATGTAATTCATGTTGATATCACATGTGATTCAATAAGAATCACATGTGATTAAACAAGAATCACATGTGATTCTAGTAAAAGAAACAAATATTTTTATAATTCAAGACAACATACCTTATAGTCTACAACTGTTTGTGCTTCTGTTTCACTTTCGTCTTCAATTTCCTTGTTAAGTTTTCTATAAGGCATTGCATTTTTGTCTCTAACCGTGACAATCTCACAAGCTTCTTCTATTTTTAGTTCCTGTATCGAACAAGTCCAGCATGCTTCTTTTATTTCCGTTTGAACAAGTAGAAATATTGTTCTAGTATACACTTTTGCTGCATGACGCTCAATTTTTAACCATGTTTCACACTTTGGAGCTGCGTCTAGTGTTTTAAAGTCTAAATGTTCCTGCCTATAACGTTGCCTTTCCATTGCTGCTTCATAGGACATCATAAAACCAACTAGTGTTGCTCCTGGGCTTCTGAAACTTTTGAAGAACGAGTTTTCACTCTCAGACCTTGATGTGGTTCTCATCAATCCAAATAATGGAGAGTCTATAAAATAAGCTGGAATCCACATTTTTCTAAGGTTAAACATCTTTGTCATCCATTTGTGATTTTTCAAACCAAAATCTTCAATCAACTTGGCCCATTTCTCTTCAAATTCCAAAGGTTCTGTTAATACAAATAAGCCATAAAAACGTTTATTTATATTCTTCGATCTTCTATTGTTTTGTCGATAACAAAAGTAAAATCATTTTAAAGAAACAAATAAAATAAGTAAATGGTTTGGACAAATAGTTTTCTAACACACTTACGCTTTCACATAAAACACTAAAACAAGTATAAGTGATTTTATGATTTAGATACATATATACAACAACTAGTGTTTACATATTGGGTTAAACATATACTTAAACTAAGTATGCTAAAATGGGTAAAAACTAAGTATATGCTAAAATGGGTAAATACAAGTATATACTAAAAGGGTAAATACTAGCAATTGGTTTTGACCCACAACCCATGGTTTTATATATACCACTTAACCAAGTTCATTGTATCTAGAAAGAAAACCATGGATCAACCCATAACCCATGACCCATGACCCATAACCAAAAATACCCATGGGCAAAGAGGAGCGGACCACGGATCCCTAGCTTTGTGCTAGCCGGATCCCTTGTGGTAGGGATCCGTGGGATCCGGGAACAGAGGATTTTTCCTCTATAAATAGTGAGCCATTTCTTCATTATTTCCAACCCCTTTCCAACATACTTTCCCCCCTGAGTTAAATCTCACTAACCTTAGATCCAAGAGATCTATGTTTGTAGTTTTGTTTTTGTGTGATCTTTTAGGTTCCTCTTAAAGGCAAGATCACCACCTTTGAAGTCGAGCAAGCTCAAGTCCATGAGTTGCCATGCTTCCTCATCATCAAGGCTACTGAAGTCTTCTTGTTGATGATTCCTTTCTTTCTTCAAAGAAGTGTAGTGTTGAAGACATTAGTGAAATATGTCTCAAGAGTC
This sequence comes from Chrysanthemum makinoi, assembly GCA_910596185.1. NCBI lineage: Eukaryota > Viridiplantae > Streptophyta > Magnoliopsida > Asterales > Asteraceae > Chrysanthemum > Chrysanthemum makinoi. Next base: position 119,494,187 of record OU343221.1, on the reverse strand, counting down.
AAGACGAAGATATTAGTGAAGGGTATCTATCGTCTATAGGATAAAGCACTTGTGGTAGGTGCTTAGAAGTCAAGACAAAGAAGCATTAGTGAAAGGTGCTTAGAAGTCAAGACAAAGAAGCATTAGTGAAAGATGCTTAGAAGTGAAGACACAAGACATTAGTGAAAGGTGTCTTGTAGATCTAGTCAAAGGCATTAGTGAAAGGTGCCTTAGATGTACATTCGATTTGGTTGTTTCGATGTACAAGATAGACTAGTATTAGATCCAAGGATACTGATATCCTTGTTGATGTTGTAAAGGAGTAGATCTCCTTTGGGATTAGTCATTGGTGTAGTGTGGTAGTAGTTCCTCCATTGCAATGGAACTAGGTGCTTAGCCTAGTACCTAATAAAGGGTAGGCGACGTTGTGAAAGTGTAGTTCTCCTAAGGTGTGAAAGAACTAGGTACTTAGCCTAGTACCTAATAAAGGGTAGGCGACGTTGTGAAGGTGTAGTTCACCTAAGGTGTGAAAGAACTAGGTACTTAGCCTAGTACCTTATAAAGGGTAGGCGACGTTGTGTAGGTGTGGTTCGCCTTGGTGTGATAGAACTCGGTATTTAGCTTTGTACCGGAAAAAGGTTAAGCGACGTTGTGAAGGCTTCTCCGCCATAAGGAGATTGGTGTAGTGATTACGAACTCTCGAGTAGGTGACTCGGGGAGTGGAGTAGGGCAAGGAAGGTGACCTTGTAGCCGAACCACTATAAATACTTGCGTTGTGGTTTTGTGCTTCTTACTCTTATCTTTTCATTACTTACCTTTATATGTTTGTTTATCAACATCCAACACACACATCCAAATAGATTGACATAAGTCTATCTAAATAGATTAAAAGGAAGTTTTAAATTGGTAAAACTATTCAACCCCCCCCCTTCTAGTTTTCCACAATTTGCATCAGAGCTTCGTTACCAAGTTCCTTGAAGTATATTGTACTTTAAAAACTTGATACGATCCATGGTTAATTGAAAACTGCAAAGAAGGTTTTTCATAAAAGCAAACACCATGTATTTCAAAACTATATATTTGGATGTTGAGTTGATAACAACATTTTTTTTTCATTTAAATGCACTAATCTTCTTTGTCATGTTGATTAGTCAAAGCTCATACCCACCAAGCTTTAGGAGTCGCTTAGTAACAAGAATACCTTTCTTAAGAAGGTATCTTAAACGCAAAGGAGCCGGAATAGTCTAAGTGACATTTGTTGTGTCATTTGTAAAGACATTCCTAAGTGCGCTAGAGGTATGACTTTCTTTTTACATTGCTTGATAATTAAGTATACCTTTTTAGGTATTTATATGATTATCTTTTGTGCAAATTACATGGTTTACATGAAGCTTCGTTAGGAAGCCTTTTTCTCACATACGTGCTATATTTCTCGTCTATAGTCATAGTATATTAAACTTATGTTTTATTTCTTTTTAATCTAATAAATAAAACACGAATTTCAAAAATTCCTCTTTCCCTATAAAAACTCCCACCGTCGACCTATCTATCAAATCCTTACCTTTTTCAAATCATCCAATTTCAAAAAATTCCTCTCACTTAAAAACTTCATCTTCCTCCTCATTCCATCTCAACCGAAACCAAGAAGATCCGTCATCAACATGGTTTACATCGCACTCGTGCTCATCGCCATAACACTCATCGCACTTGTGTTCCCTATGATGAAGTTCACATACGGAGACATTTACTTTGTGTTGTTAATCTATATTGGGGTCATATACCCAATCCTTTGTATCATCCTTAGTATTGAAATGCAATACTATTAATAATCTAGTTTATCTAGGTTACTTTTATCATAATGTGTTTGTCACTTATTTTGATTTATATGTTTTATATTTCTTTCGTGATACATTAGAAGTCATGTATGCATGCTAAAGGAAAATGTAGGATAAAACATATTTTCGTGGTATAAAAACTGTAAAATCTATGTTTTATAAAATCTGTTTCTGTTACTACAGATCCACGGATCCCGGAAGTTATACTAGCCGGATCCCTTTTGAAAAGGAACCGTGGGATCCGTCCTACTGGTAAACAGTTTTTCATGCAAATCAAAAACCTCTTTTCTTCTAAGAGTAATACTCTACTTGTATGTCAAAACCATAAGTGAGTTAAGTGTATTTCTTGTTATAAACCATTGTTAATAAAAATCTAGTAAAAACATTAGATTATCATAAGTTGACCACAAACATCTCCTTTTATCAACTTGTCATTTTTATAGGTTCAACTATGACGCATGAATATGAGTTTGATTTTTCACTCACTAGCGTCTACACTCCGAACATCTCTCTCTAACCCAACACGCCTGGCAATCATGTATGTGGGTTCAATAATCTCGAAAACCGTCACTTCCATGAAGGACGTATTGTAGACACCTCTCTACAATTCGAACAAGGTATCAATACCTCCTTCCGAGCCATAGGACTAGAATGCCTTCTTGAAATCAACGAGAAGATATGTCCAAGGTTCATAATGGAATTCTTCCGTCAAGTCGAACTCGTTCGTAACGAGGATCACTCTATATCTCTTTGGTTTTATATCAAAAACCAAAAGTTCACTCTAACCCTTGGGCATTTTGCTCACATCCTCCGGATTCCAAATCATGGACAATGTGCCTTCATCGAAGATTGGTCTCTTGATTCTCTCTTCAACTTTCGTGAAGAAAATAGTCCATATTGTTCACACATACCCTCTCCGGAAGATTTAAATCGCATAATATGCAAACCTCGACCATATTACTCCGATCCAAACATTATCTTTACAAGGGATATCCGAGAAGAGTACAAGCCTCTTGCACTCATCCTACGTGAAAATGTTTGGAGTCTTAGGGGAAATCGAGAAATCCTTCCCGCTTGTTGTGCTCACATGTTGTACTGTTTGCTAACACAACAACCATACAATCTCGCCTACTTCTTCGCAAGGCGAATTGCAAATCTTCAAGGCTCCAAGAATAAACTCATCCCTTATGGAATGTTCTTGACACGCCTCTATCATAATGTTATGCACTTCCATCCTCAATTTCAAAGTTCGTTGTACGTACTTGTGAACAAGATGATGGAACCGCTAAACATATCCCTCATGAAGACTTTCTTCATTCTTGACTCCACCAACACTCATCAATCACATAATGATCCTCCTAGCGAAAACACTCAAGGAAACTAGTAGTATTCTAAAATAGGATCAATTCTCTTGTACTCGTGCTTTATCAATGTAATCCAATTTCTTTCATGAAATAAGACATCTTACATTTGATATCTTAAAACTCCTTTTAGACTATCCTTGAGATATAATGCATTGTCAAGATCATTGCACACCTTTAGTAAAGGTCTGCTGAGCGGATGGGCGATCCCAAAGATTACACTAGACGGATCCCTACTCTTAGGGAACCGTGGGATCCGCAAGAAAATGCAATTACAAGAATTGTATTTCAAACACATTCTTAGAACACCTCACACTAAGCTAAACATAGTGTCTTAAGGCAAATTAAGTCCTTATCAAGATAGGTTAATCTTTCCCATTCATACATAACTCACCGAGGTCACACTCTAAAAACGCTTGTAGATATACCGTTTCGTTTTAATCCATTACTCTTCCGCTCTTAAACTCACACCTCATTTTCTACTTGATCCCTCACATCTAGTCTTAGAAATCTTTCAATTATGGCAAAATTGATCATAAATCATCCTCACCTCCAAGTTGATCAAAGTTGATCAAAATCTAGTTTTCTCATCTCAAAGCTTCTAGGATATTTTCCAATACACTATCCTAAGACACAACCTGATCTCTAGGATCATTTAGCTTCAATTGACACTCTAAATCTTTAGTGTCATCCTTGCTTATCCATTGGTACTCTTGAAAGTTCCAAATCCTTCCATAAATGACAATCATTAGCTACATCACTCATTACCTTCAAGTACTCAAGCATCCCTTCTTTTAAAACACGCAGGAGGACTGAAACACTCAAGATGATATAGGTCTTAGATCTTAGAAACATCATTTCCACTCTTTCATAGGCTGGAGAGCGGATCCCTAGGATTAGCCTAGACGGATCCCTTGAGGAGGGAACCGTGGGATCCGTATGACAGTATAGGTCAAATCTTGCTAAAACAATCATTTCAACTCATCTTCCTAAATCAAACACTCCATCTCATCTTAAATGAGTTCCTAGATCAGAGCAACCTCTGAAGTTGACTCTTGTGCATGTCAATCATCACATTTCAATGAATCCTAGTGGCTTAAAGCTTAAATGCACTTGCCAAATCTCTTAGTTTATAAACCACCTTGTTAGGACCTCCATAGTCACCACTCTCATCCTAACTTTCAGCTTTTTCAAACTCTTGAAATCATCTCATCATGAGGAAAACCCCAAGTAGTAACTTATCCACCAAAGAACCACCCATTAAAAGAGCTCGTGTTATACACGAAATTTCTTCAACCGAATCATCTCCCATCAAACCAACAAATGATAGAATTCTTCATCATCCAATCAAACCAATTCCTAAAAGGATAGTACCCACAAAACTACCTATGCCAAACACCACCATACCTCCTAGGCCAAACAATATCATCTCCACCAAACCATCACCATTGGTTCCTAGAGCTATTTCATTTACATCTCCACTATCATCACCACACCTCTACAATTTAGAGGACTTGCCTCCTAGGCCGTCTCATCCACTTCCGCCGACAACATTCTCCTCATTAGGAGGAATAATGGTTCAAAATCAAGGTGTTGAGTCAACACTTGCTCCGGCTTCCTTCTCGGCGTTTTCATCATATAATCCCATTTGGATTATGACAAATCATCAAAGTCAACCACCCGACCATATGGAAGTTGACACTTCTCTACCACCAACATCCTTCTTGGTTGAGTCATTCTTAAATGCACCTCCACCAATCCCTCCATCGTTTGAAGCTCCACAAGCCACTTCACTTGATCCTTCGCATCAAGCCATTTCATTTCCTCCACCACCACTACCTAGCCATGACAAAGATTGCTATCATTGTCAACATGTTGAAAGTTTGATACATGAAGTACGAGAAGACCAACATTTCATGTTCTATCATCTCCTCGAACGTTTCGACGAGATCAAACCTAAACAAAACTTGAGCTAGAAGATTTTTAGTGGTGTCCTAGCATCAAGTGATAGTTGGTTTAGAAATTCCTAGTAATGTATTTTCCTATTTTCTTAGTTTCTAGAGTCATGTGTATCATATCATAACTCTAGTTTTATTAAATGGAATTACATGCTACTTGCTATTTTTCTGAGAATATGATTACCTTGTATTCATATCTCATTTTTGTGATAACATTACTTGTTATATCACCTTTCTTTGAAATTTAACGGCTAAAACGGATCCCTCAGAATTGCCTAGACGGATCCCTACTAGGAGGGAACCGCGGGATCCGTGAGACAGAAAGCTTTCTTTCTACTAACTTGAATCACATTTGCAGGAAATTGTGAATTATACTTGATTTCTAACCTTTGTTTTGTAGTTATTCAATTTACATATGAAGACTTTGACATCATAAAGCTAGGGAGAGCTTTATGTCAAAGCAATACATTGCAAATTACTTGCAATACTAGGATTACATTTCGTGACATCCCTTTGCAAAAATTGCAATCATCAAGGGGAGCACATTAGTCTCAGAGACGATATCTTTTGCAAACTTATTTGCAAACAAACTAGATTAGTATCATTTACTTGGCGCCTTTACATAGGGATGGACTCGTCAAGGGGAGTAAAGACGAGATCCTTTCCCGTTATTTGCTCTCTATCTCTTTTAACTTTTAATTCTTTCACATGTTTTTCTTAAAAACAATGTGTTGCCTTCCTTCAAACACTTTTGTTTCGACAAAAAGGGGAGAAGAAAGTAAAAACTACAAATTCAAACTTTTACGAATTTTAGCTTTTTCTTAAAATAATTTTATGTTTTGTCATCAACAAAAAGGAGGAGATTGTTAATACAAATAAGCCGTAAAAACGTTTATTTATATTCTACGATCTTCTATTGTTTTGTCGATAACAAAAGTAAAATCATTTTAAAGAAACAAATAAAATAAGTAAATGGTTTGGACTAATAGTTTTCTAACACACTTACGCTTTCACATAAAACACTAAAACAAGTATAAGTGATTTTATGATTTAGATACATATGTACAACAACTAGTGTTTACATATTGGGTTAAACATATACTTAAACTAAGTATGCTAAAATGGGTAAAAACTAAGTATATGCTAAAATGGGTAAATACAAGTATATACTAAATGGGTAAATACTAGCAAATGGTTTTGACCCACAACCCATGGTTTTATATATACCACTTAACCAAGTTCATTGTATCTAGAAAGAAAACCATGGATCAACCCATAACCCATGACCCATGACCCATAACCAAAAATACCCATGGGCAAAGAGGAGCGGACCACGGATCCCTAGCTTTGTGCTAGCCGGATCCCTTGTGGTAGGGATCCGTGGGATCCGGGGAACAGTAGGATTTTTCCTCTATAAATAGTGAGCCATTTCTTCATTATTTCCAACCCCTTTCCAACATACTTTCCCTCCTGAGTTAAATCTCACTAACCTTAGATCCAAGAGATCTATGTTTGTAGTTTTGTTTTTGTGTGATCTTTTAGGTTCCTCTTAAAGGCAAGATCACCACCTTTGAAGTCGAGCAAGCTCAAGTCCATGAGTTGCCATGCTTCCTCATCATCAAGGCTACTGAAGTCTTCTTGTTGATGATTCCTTTCTTTCTTCAAAGAAGTGTAGTGTTGAAGACATTAGTGAAAAATATCTCAAGAGTCAAGACGAAGATATTAGTGAAGGGTATCTATCGTCTATAGGATAAAGCACTTGTGGTAGGTGCTTAGAAGTCAAGACAAAGAAGCATTAGTGAAAGGTGCTTAGAAGTCAAGACAAAGAAGCATTAGTGAAAGATGCTTAGAAGTGAAGACACAAGACATTAGTGAAAGGTGTCTTGTAGATCTAGTCAAAGGCATTAGTGAAAGGTGCCTTAGATGTACATTCGATTTGGTGTGTTTCGATGTACAAGATAGACTAGTATTAGATCCAAGGATATTGATATCCTTGTTGATGTTGTAAAGGAGTAGATCTCCTTTGGGATTAGTCGTTGGTGTAGTGTGGTAGTAGTTCCTCCATTGCAATGGAACTACCTAATAAAGGGTAGGCGACGTTGTGAAGGTGTAATTCACCTAAGGTGTGAAAGAACTAGGTACTTAGCCTAGTACCTAATAAAGGGTAGGCGACGTTGTGAAGGTGTAGTTCACCTAAGGTGTGAAAGAACTAGGTACTTAGCCTAGTACCTTATAAAGGGTAGGCGACGTTGTGTAGGTGTGGTTCGCCTTGGTGTGAAAGAACTCGGTATTTAGCTTTGTACCGGAAAAAGGTTAAGCGACGTTGTTAAGGCTTCTCCGCCATAAGGAGATTGGTGTAGTGATTACGAACTCTCGAGTAGGTGACTCGGGGAGTGGAGTAGGGTAAGGAAGGTGACCTTGTAGCCGAACCACTATAAATACTTGCATTGTGGTTTTGTGCTTCTTACTCTTATCTTTTCATTAATTACATTTATATGTTTGTTTATCAACATCCGATACACACATCCAAATAGATTGACATAAGTCTATCTAAATAGATTAAAAGGAAGTTTTAAATTGGTAAAACTATTCAACCCCCCCTTCTAGTTTTCCACAGGTTCCAAGAACATATTCCAAATGATCTTCTTAAAACGCTTCTTGAAATCAGTTTCTTTGTATATTGCTTGACAAATCTGTTTTATTGTTAAATAGAGTTTTAGTGCCTTATTTATCAGCACAATTCACATGAATCACATGTGATTCATATCATTTTATATACAAATCACATGTGATTCATGATTTTATATTCACATTAATCACATTATCATTTGATCCACATTTAAAATGAATAAAAAACATATTGTTTAGAGAATATATTTACCTTTGCAGGGATTTTTTGATCAATATGCCACATGCAAAGTCTGCGTTTTGAGTTGGTGAAAACGGCTTCAATAGCTCTTTTCATTGCTCCATCTTGATCTGTTACAACCATGGTCGGTTCTTTCTTGAATGCAGTCATAAATGCGGTTAGTAGCCACGTGTATGACTCAGTATCTTCTTTTAAAAGCATTCCGGAACCAAAGGTGACACACTTTCTGTGATTATCTACGCCAGTGAATGGTACAAACACCATGTTGTACCTAAGAACATTACCTCATATAATTAGTGTAATGTAGAAGTAAATCACATGTGATTGCTATTATGATCACATGTGATTTTATATAAAATCACATGTGATGTTATATAAAATCACATGTGATTTTTGTTATAAATTAGTTCATATAAAAAAAATTCTTACTTGTTACTCCTGAAGGTTGCATCGAAAGAAACTATGTCTCCGAACTCTTTGTAGTTGCATTTTGCAACTTCGTCGGCCCAAAACATCGCCACTAACTCACTGTTTTCTACCTTATATTGAAATGTAAAGTTCGGCACATACATCATTCTGTTTTCCATTTTGTTTATAATCATTTGTGCATCACTTTCCCCTATGAAAGCATTTATATTCCTTTGATGATTCTTAAAATCATCAGATGTGCCGTGAACGTATTCATACCCTCCTTTCAAACTGGTTAAAAAATTGTGTGCCCGTGTTGCACCAATCTTGTTTGTTGCCGCTTTGACAATAAACATTTTGTCTGCTTGAGTCATTCTTCTTTGTTTTTTTGTAAAATGTTTGTACTCTTTTGGTATTAGGACATGGTTGTGTTTAGCAATAAACTTCGCTAACTTGTATCTTCCAGAAACTTGGTCCAATTCTAACCTTATACGAGCTTTACAACCTGTTACATGCAGAGTTGTATTTCTCTTTTGTTTGTCACTGTTTTGAGGATCCAAAGTGTCGATATTAATACGTCTTGGCATACCTTCTTTATTACACATGATGTATTTGTGTTGTACCATTCCAGATTTTGTTAATCGTTGCCCTGACTTTTTAATTTGAAAACCTCCTGCTTCAGCATAAGTACTATACATCTCTATAGCTTCCTCTATAGTGTCATAGTATTTCCCCTCTTCTGGTACACGAATTCCTTCTACATGAGGCTCCCAATATATCGATCCATTCGGTGTTTCAGTATGCTCATATAAGGTTGGTCTTGGTGATCTCATAGAATCTGCATATCAAAAACAGAATTACTAGGAATCACATGTGACTTAATACACATTTTTTTGATAAAGATTTTATTTACTGTTTTTTCTAAATCCCATGTGATTTATAACAAAAATCACATGTGATTTTCATATAAAATCACATGAGATTTATAACAAATTACATCTTTGTCTACATTCAAAACAAAACACTAAAACAGCTGATTTTGAATATAAATCACATGTGATTTACGAATTATTCAAATATTTTTTTTTAAATTTAAATAACATTTTTTTAATAATCATTTTATTTACTGTTTTTTTTAATAATATGTAAATCACATGTGATTTTCATGTGAAATCACATGTGATTTATAACAAATTACATGTTTGTTAGACTATTTTTGTTTTGTCTACATTCAAAACAAAACACTAAAACAGCTGATATTGAATATAAACAACAAAGATCAAATCACACGTGATTCACCTTCAATTTCTTTGTCAACTAAAGCTGTTGTGTCTTCAACTTCTGGAAAATCATCTTCCAGATCTGGTAAGTCATCTACAACAGATGTTGTGTTTACAGCATCTAATGGTACTTCGATTAGATTATTTTCATCTATAACGTCGATTAAATTCTGGTTTTCATTCATTTTAAATCGACGGCAGTGATAGGGTGGTTTTTATGGTGATACGGCGGTGATACGGTGTTTTATGAGAGAGAAAGTAGATGAAGGTCATTTTTTATGGCGGTGATACGGCGGTTTTATTTTTCTGGCGTGGTTAGAGAAATCCGACGAGGAGAGTGTTTTAGTTTTTGAGAGTTGAGTGTTTTATGAAAGGTATGTGCATATATTTTTCTTTTTATAGGATAGACGTAAAATTACAATCATGCCCTTGTTTGTAATTTTCAGATATCATCTCCACCATTGGATGAAAAAGGAATGGATGGTGGGGATGTTGTGGTTTGTTCTTTAGTAAATAGTGGGTTGTCATGGATCTCACATTGTAAACATTTGTTTGAGATTTGATAAGGAGACTTTTAGTTACCCCCCGATCACAAAAAAACATATTCATGGGTCCATGTAAAAGAGTAAAATGCGGAGAGTGCTCTGAAAAGGAAGGGGCCTATTTGTTAATGTCAGAAAGTAAAAGGTCGGACCACATTTTGTCTGGTTTGATTTATTACCATCAACTATTATTATTTCCATGTCGGGGTCTTCTACAACAATTTGTCAAATTTAACTTGTTATTGTTTTACCACCTATTTGTGTTTTATTATTTTCTGCCATTAACTTCTTTGTCTGTTAAATGAAGACGGAACCAAATTGAGTTTTGAAGGGTCGTACACTCGTAGGACATCCATGAATTCTTATAATGTAGTGTTAACTTTTATAAGAAAAAATCAGAAGATTGTGCTTTTAATACACCTAATCGATTTATGTCACGACTGCTTTTAATACACCTAGTCAAATATGTCACGACTGCGTCCCAGATGTTAGATATTGCTCAACGATTGTTGAAACAATTTTTCGTAACCGCTTTTTCAGCTCTTCGATTTAGGAGATTAGTGCTAACTCCTTCGTTCTTTGAGATGAAATAAGATAGAACATTGTTAGCTCGTTTCGAGGTTTTAATCCGAAATCAAGCTCTGACGTGTGAATAAGTATATGCTTAGTATGAAATACGCGATAATATAGAGAAGGAGAGATAGTCTATATCGAAGTATCAGAGTGTGTGTTAGTCAATTGAGTGAAAAACTCTATTTATACCAATGTTTTGAAACCTGGGTCGATCCAGGCGGGTTAATCGGTTTAACCAGTTTCTGTCAAAAAAAGGGGTAAGAAAACCAGGTTTTAAAAAACGAGTTAACCGGTTAGACCTGTCGGGTTTTAAGTGACCCGGGTCAACCCGGTTCTCGAAACCCGGTCGGGTTTGGTTTTTTTCATTTTTTTAGACCCGCTAGTCGAATCGGTTGACCCGGTTGAAAAAAATATTTTTTTAATAGAAAACCGGTTGACCCGCCGGTCGAATCGGTAACCCGATGACTCGACCGGGTCGATTAAAAATCCGGTTTTCAAAACATTTATTTATACTACCTGGCATTGGCTCCACGACACGAGTATTGTGAAGGTTGGATTGTCGTCTAGGCACAAGGAGTAAATCGTTGTTGATGGTCATGTGTTGCCTTCGGATGTTATCGTGTCATGATGTCGCACGTGGTCGTTGTAAACCACTCTTTATTCAATTTGTACGCTATCATACAGTAGTTGTCAGCTAGTGCGTCGTTAACTACAAAGTAGTCTTAGCTCCTAGGTCATTGCCTCCGGACCTTAGGTAACCTTCGTTACCCCAGCTACTCATGTTCCCCAAGTCTAGTATCAACGTATTCCTCATGAGTTGGTACTAGACTCTAAGGATTTTTTTCTTGTTCCTTTAGCACCTTGCTTAGTGGCCAAAGTTTCCAAGTGCTGATCTGAGAGTTTTATTTTTCTCGTTCGAGCCTCTCGTCCGGAGGCTAAAATATATTTCCCCAAACGAAAATATTTTTTAATTTTATTTATCTTGCCAAAAAGGTTAGTGATAGAGAAAATATAATTTCATCAACTTTGATGACGTGGCCAAATCACCCCAACCACGTTGTGAATTCTGGTAGGCCACGGAATGACAGGTCATGGGCTTGGCATACCCATATGACTCGCTCATTTTGCAGCTTGATTTTTTCAAGAGCCTATAAATACATCCTAATCTCGCATTTACAACTTCTAACTATCTAATGGACAATTTGTTCTTTGTACTTTGATCAGAGCTTTCCTGAGTTTCTTGCTCATCCTGCCTAGCCGTTCTTGCCAGCCGCTTCTACTACACACTCCGGTATATGTACTGACACTGTCCTTTAAACTTTTTTCATGGCTAAGAGGGATATGCATTTGTTTTCATCCGAACTAACGCAATATGAACTAGATTCCCTAGTTCAGACCTATAATATACCATTAGAGTTACACCCGTGGTTGCCTGCTATGGGGGTTAGGATGTTAGAGTTTCCTGACGACGCTATAGGGTTATATCACCGAATTTTTGACTTTTCCTGAGTTAGAGTACCTTTCTCTTCCTTCCTATTGGCCGTCCTTAGACACTTTAGAGTTCACCTATCCCAACTTTGTTCCTTAAGGCTTAAATAAGGTGATTATCTTTGAGGTTATATGTCGAGCCTTAGAAATTTAGCCCATCACAACCTTGTTTCGAGTTTTCCAAAAACTTTCCAAGCATGGCATTGGTTCTATTTTTCTAAACGCATGAGGCCTTCCCCAATATGCATGGAAGAAAACATGTCCGAGATGAAATTTTGAAAGAATATGTTTTTCTTCATAAACCGAAGGGCTATTCCTGAATACATGACTTGGAGATACTCTGATTCACGTATCATGGACGAGGTCCCCACTAGAGGGTGAAACCATGAAGACATTGACAAACAATCACTTCATTGTATTAAACTTCAGGATTTTCCGGATGGTGTTTTAGTTTTTTCTGGTCTGAGCAATGTTTGGAGGAATACAACGACTGATCCGGTGTTAAGACGTCGAACAATGCTGGTACGTAGGAGGGTTTTAGCTTAATACATACGAAATGTTTTCCGTTCTTGAATTTGCAATGGTCGTACTTTTCTTTCTTTTTCAGTCATGGGCGTGTTTGATTTTATGATAACGCCAAGCTAGAACGGAACCGAGCTTCGTGAGGAGCCTTATAATCAAGATACAACTATTCTAGATCGAACTCCTAGTCATACTACTCCACCTGCACATGTGGGCTCCACCGTTCCTCCTCCTACCACAAAAGACCTCATTGTTGCTACCGACACTAAAGTTATTACAAAGGCCAGGGCGGCGGAGAAGCGAACGGTCTCTACCACTCCATACAACCCTTTCGATACAACATTGAGAAAAAAAGGTTATGAAGAAAGGTTTTGAGGTGGGGTCCAACCAGATTCATCCTGACGTTAGTCGAAAAGATGAGGATGGTCCTATGAATGACCCTGTTGATGCTAGCTCGGACATTAATGTTGTGGATGATAGTCTTGGCCAGGATAATATGGATGAACATGTCAAAAGGAGACCAAGCAACCGCTACCCTGAACGTGATCCCACTTCACATTGTTAATAAGCGGTCAAGATGTTAAGACAGTTTTTTATAGCGCCAGTGGTGCAGCCTGTCTATGTGGGGAGCACCGTTGGTGCTATGGAAACTGCCTTAACCAAGTCTTCTTTTATTCATGTTGAAGGTGTTGAAAAGAGGCCTCCGTAAGGGCTGGGCGTGAAGGTATAAACACTACACTTTCCCCTTTTTCTTTTTAGGGCAAATGACAAAAAAATACACCGAACTTGACACTTCTTGTGATTGTGTGTAGCCAACTATTTTTTTTCTTATTGTGTGTACTGAACTTTCAATTTCCGATCATTGTGTGTATTTTGTGACCATTTTACCCTTCACTTTTTAAAATTTTAAAGGGTAAAATGGTAATTTTACATGGCTGAAAAGTTACAAAATACACACAATGATCGAAAATTGAAAGTTCAGTACACACAATAAGAAAAAAAATAGTTGGCTACATACAATAACAAAAAGTGTCAAGTTCGATGCATTTTTTTGTCATTTGCCCTTCTTTTTACTATCTGACCCTTCCTTTGTTTCATTCTTTCGGTGAACATCACTTGTTCTTTATAATCCTTTATAGGTATCAAAGCAACTTTAGAGAGTCAATATAAAGGTGATGATTGCGAGTTACATGGAGATGTTTATGCAAATTTAGCTGATGGAACCGTTTTGTTTTTAGTTTTGTTAATTTACTTGTGTTGTTGTATAATGACGATTAATCTCCGCTTGTTGTCGGATATCGTCATCAAAATTAATTTTTGCTTTACTGTTTTTCATTTGCTATCGCTTTATTTTTCTTTTGCTGCTGCAGATGAAGATTTGTCTCCGTTTGTTGTCGAACGTCTTTATCAACAAAAATTTTATTGCTTATATCTTAATTTAGCTTTCTCATCAAATTCGAGCTTTTGTGATTTTGCCACTCATATTGCGGGAGAGTATTAGTGGATAGATATGGCCCAAACCTGATTATGGGTTTGGATCTATTAGGGTTTCATTATATCATATGTATTATATAAATATTTTGCATTATAATACAATATACTAACGGGGTTTTATTAATTTAACAAAACATAGTTTTAGTAATACACCATAAGTGAATCAAGTTGGAAAAAAAATGTTATCTTCGGTGTCATAAATGCACATTTCATTTTACTTTTTTATGGTCTTATATTTTGAACTTTTGAAGAGGATGTTAAAAACCCGGTCACGGCCTTAGAGCACTCCCATCCTTAACGCCCCAACGGCGTTATATGCCCAAACCACCGGCGTTATTGCGTTAAACCCGTTGGAAGTGCAAATCAATCACGCCGTTAGTCCCTGGGCGTTAAGGGACTAACGCGCGTTAAACCTTAAAAAAAAAATCATTTCACCCCCCTAAACCATTTCAAATAAATTTTCACTTACACCCCTCAACCTATTCAAATTCAAATTTAAATTATACTGGTCAATTCTGGGCGGGATAAATTCAAATTCAAATTTGAAATTTAAAAATCAAATATGAGCGGGATTTATTCAAACTCAAAATCAACTCTGCCTATATATACAACTCTACCAGAGTTGTTTAGAACACACAACACACACAAGTTACACACACAACTCACACACAAAAAATGTCTCGCAAAGATTTTTCTCAGCAATTCCCCAGCCCAGAAAAGTTGCCAGAAACCAGCTTTACAAATCTAAATCACTTTTCCGGAAACCAGCTTTCCAACTCTACCAGAACATGATGTTTACTCTACACCACCAGAAAATGTCTTTCCGGTGGGTTTTGAAAACATCCCGTACCTCCCAATTGTTCCTACTCCACCTGTGAATAGCCCACAGGTGGATTTTCAAAACCACCCGAGCGGGTTAAGTGAGGCTTCCCTCCGGCAACTGGAACGAGATGAAGAAACCGTAAGGGAGATTATGGAAGAGCAGGCACGTGAAGAGGCTGCTCGCCGTGAGCAAGAAACACGGGAAGCTCAGTACCTCCAAGACAACTATTTCGACATAATGGAGAGTCGATACTTTAATGGGGAGTTTTATTCTCCGCCAACCAGTTCTGATGGTTAGGACTCAGATGATTCGTTTTTTTAAGTTGTAGTAGTTTTAATCTCGTATTGTAATATGTTTTTAGTTTTAATGAAATGTTTGTTTTAGTTTAATGAATGAATTGTTTGTTTTAGTTTAATAAATGAAGTTTTTGTTTTAGTGTAGGGGTTGAAATTGAAAATATGAAATATTATTGGTGTTATGGTGTTATTGGGATGTTATGGATGGGAGTGTTTTTTGAGGATGTTAATGTTAAATGTTAAAGCTGATGTGGCGCTGACGTGGACGGTGTTATTGGTGTTATGGTGTTATGGATGAGAGTGCTCTTATTGCGATCCGGGTGAGTATTGCTAATTAATCTTGTCTGTTACTTTTTTCATTCTCAAATAAGTGTTTATTATTGACTTTTAAAGGGTTTTTTTTTTTTTTTTTATATAAAAAAAGCTTTGACCTTAAATTATTTTATTTGTCTTATGTAATACTTGATGCAAAATATAATTTAACGTTAAAGTTAAAAAACAAAAACTTAAAAAATTAACGGTGAATATTTATTTAAAAACGGATGGACTATTAGTTTATGGAGGTGATTTGTACACTCAAACAAATGATTGGTACACTTCAAATTATTATGTTTGGACATTTATACTTTTACATTAGTGAAATTGTAAAAATAACTGTAAGGGTATAAATGCTCAAACATACTGTAATAATTTAGAGTATACTAATCATTTGTTAGAGTGTACAAATCATCTCCGATTAATTTAGCAGTAGAATGGAAGGTAGCAAAGAAATGAATAACACCAGTAAAATAAAATAAATCGTACATGGATAATAATAGTGCTAATTTTTTTTTTGACAGTTGATACATCTTTTTATAATGCTGAATCAACCCACCCCCATGACATGGAGGGGGCCAACCAAGAAACCACGACATAACGTCACCACAGGCACCCCATATCACCCCCTAAGGGATGGGATTTAATCCAGGCCGTTCCCCACTCATTGGTGGGTTTCGAACCTGGGCCTGTGGGGAAAACTCCCGGTGCATCAATCCAACTGAGCTGGACATCATGGAGTGAGCATTGAATGCAAAGTTTGTATGGTTTTGATTGAAACTCTTCTTGTGTGTCTTTAATAAGATTCTTCATCACTCAATATTTGTTTATTCCAATTTCGTTTTCTTTTTCACCTTTTCCCAACTTTATTAATCGTTTTCAAACAAAAAATAAGAATTTGCGTATTTCATATAATGCAGTAAGATCAGGGACGGACCCAGAATTTTTATGAGGGTGTTGCACAAAAAAAATATTTTGTTAACTAAAGTTACACCGTAAGAAACAAAAGTAGCAAAAAAGATTTTGAGAGTTGCACATACCACAAAAACAACATTTTTGAAATCTTTTTGCACTTCGTGACCTAAAATTGGGTGTAGCCCGTGCCACACCTGCCATACATGTAGGGTCCATGAGTAAAATTGGGTGTAGTCCATGCAGGGTCGTCCCGTGGATTTTGGAGGCCCTGTGCGAAAACCTCGAATTAGGCCCTTGATCACCAAATTTTTTAAGACCGTAAAAGTGGTTAAGCTTGATTTAAGCACACATTAGTTTAGAGATATATAACGATAGCAAATCTTTGCATTTTTTATTCATTGAGTCATACTACGTGAATCTTTTTAGTAACAATTTAGTTTAAAATTATTATATTTAGACAAAAATATGTGGGATGCAAACTATTACTTAATATTTAAGAGGTCATGTTTGTTGTACAATGATTAATTTTCAAACACAAAAATAGTATTTCGGGAAAGTGTAATACTTTTTTGTAGAATATGCCAATATGGTCAATGTACTCATCAATTGGGTTTGGGTTTATCAAGTGTAAAAGTAAAAGGGGCTAAAACCAAATTTTACATATTAAAACGTTCAACACTTGTAGAGAAAAAGTTTTACGCTCTGTTCCCGAGTTTATTTTTGGAGAGTAAATGAAAGTTTTGGGATGTTAATAAAAAAAAATCGTGTTCCTGAGATTTTTTAGGAGAGAAAGAGAGAGTAAAGGGTAGTAATTTACACCAAAATTACTCTCCAAATTTTCATCCCAAATTGGAGAGTAAAGGAGAGTAACAAATATGGGACGTATTTGGCTTTTTGTATGTACCCAAAATACCCTTAACCTAATACATTCACTATATATACTACATTCTTTTTTCTTCTCAAACTCTGTTGCTGCAGCCGATTCTTCTCAAACATTATACATAAAAATAATCACAGGTACACATCATTCATCATTTTAGTATAATACTCTTCTCAGTTGTGGAAAATATTATTGAAACATACTATATTCAATTGGGTTTTGTTTGCATGTATATACAAAAAGTACTCTGGTCCATCAATGTTTGGTATGCATTAGTCAATGTCATGTGCATTAAAAGTACTAGTGTTTTTTGTGCATGAAAAGTGTTTGTTGATTTTAAGAGCACGCAACCTCATTTACCAGAAAAAGATTATAAAAAAGGTGGGCATGATGATCAAGCTGATCAACATTAGGGATGCCTTTACCAGATATGTATATTAGTCTAAGAAACCAATATGAACAATGTTTGTGATACAGATCGAGAACACAATTTCATAGGCTAGAAGGGTCAAAGCAAAATCAAACTATTTGCAGTTTTGCATAGAATATGTATTTTTATTGGCCTTAATTACCTGCTAAAAGAAAACTAGTGAACGGAAAAAATTGATGACGATGATATTATCGTAATTCAAATTCACCAACACCACAAAAATAGTTCAATGGATTAAACTTTTAACAATCATGCATTTTAACGAACAAACATTTTATTGGTGATACCTCACAAATATATCATAAAGTAGCCAAGACTAGTTACAACTTTGGCACAGATGTACATCACCACAAGAACAAATGCAAACATTGTTACAACACATGTAAGTCAAACTAAACGAACATAATAACAAAAACCATATGAACCAAATCTAAATAAAACAACTAAATACTCAAATTCTATATATGCACAACAGTTGCTATACATAGTTATTTAATTAAGTTAAAAATGTTTGATTATTATGCAGAAAGTATTCAAGTAACAATGAGCAATTCGCGAAGTTATTTAACAACAACAAAAAGGGAGCTTCTTATTTGGACCACCCAAATGGATGTTGTGTTCATTGAAGCGATGATTAAGGAGCAAGAAAATGGTAACAGACCCGATGGCACATTCAATAATCAGGCATACACTTACATGGTGGAGGAGCTAAGCAAGTTCAAAGCAGACATAAATAAAGAACATCTAAAGAATCGTATGAAAATTCTTAAAGCAAACTTTTCTCGATACTATGAAATTTTTCGAGGATTAAATGGCTTTTCATGGAACCCGGTTAGCAAGTTAATAGAGGCAGAAAACGAGGTCTGGGAAAACCTTATTGAGGTATGAAGTATATATTTTTGACAACCATGTGGTCGATTTCTTTGGTCAAATCTGGTCTAAGTATGTATTGCAGAAGCCTTAATGCTTAAGTTTATTTAGTTTGTTGTTTGGTTGTGCAGTAGCTTTTTGTTGCTACTGTCTTGTATCTTGGATGTACTCTTTTTCTTGTTTGGCTCTCATTTGGAGCTTTGTTTTATATTATTTCCAGCCTTTCTGTTAATCTTATTATTTTTATTGTTTATATATAGGCAAAGCCTGAAGCTGCAAAGTGGAGGACAAAACCGATTAATAATTACAATGAGATGCATCAGTTGTTTGGTAGAGATAGGGCTGTGTGATGGCAATCTGGTGCATATCGTAGGCTTACCAATAGAAACAGTTAGCTGCAATTTACTCTATTTGACTTGAGCATATTTAAGTTTTGTTTTAATCTTGATGATGATTTTAAAGTGCATGTTTGATTGGATATTATAAAATCAAGTTTATTTGCCTATGAAGGGTATTATTGTAAAATAGATACTATTCTTTTCTCTCCTCTCCAGCTCAGGAACACAAAAAATTTATGTCTTCTTTTATTTCCTCCTTAACTCGGGAACACAAAAAATACAATACTCTCTTCTTCTTGCCACTCCTCATCTTCTCATACACTTACTCTTCTTTCCTCATTAAACTCGGGAACAGAGTGTTACTGTAGCCACTGATAAAAAGTTACCAGGTCATCTTCTTCACAAGAAAGTATAACCCCATTAAAGCATAACCCATGCTCTGTATTTCTACACCTTCTGTAAGTAGTTCATGAATATATACAAAGTTTATTTTCCATCCAGAACACCATTTGATTCACTCAAATCATCCCAAACTTAGTTTTTTAAATCTTTAAATTTCAGAATTTGGAGGCCTTAAAAAATCGGGGGCCCTGTGCGGTTGGGCACCCTGCACATGCCCAAATCCGGCCATGAGTCCATGAGTAAGATCGAATACAGAAGAAAGAAAAAAAAAAGATCTTAGATATAGATAGGTTAACGAGGAAATTTAGGGTGTGCATGCAGTTGTCCGGTCGATGCATTTTTTTATAAATTAATGCCCTATGCTTATCCAGGAAATTATAAGATTATAAATCCAACAAGAGATTTTTTAAAATGTGACTCAAGACACGCATTTGTGTTTTGATAAAAGTAAAGTTAAGATTATTAAATTCAAAATTAAATTTATCTATAAAAATTTGTGAGTATATTTAATGATAATTAAATACTACCTCCGTCCCTAAATAAATATCCACGTTTGATTTTCAAAGTCTTATTTATTCAACTTTGACCTTAAATATTTGTGTTTATCTTATATAATATTTAATACAAAATATATGAATGAATTGTGTTTTAAATGTACTTTAAGTTGGTATAATTTTTATCAAGTATTATATAACACATACAAAACTATTTAAGGTCAAAGTTGTACAAGAAAGACTTTAAAAGTCAAAAGTGGACATTTATTTAAGGACGGAGGGAGTATATTTTTTGATATAAAAAGGAAGTAAGTTTTTAATGAACATACACTACAAAATAAATGACATTTTGTGACCGATAAGAATAGAGACTGCTAATGCAACTGTAAGTAAAGATATAAAAAAGAGTGTTTAAAAGTTACTCCGTATTAAAAGAAAACTTAAGTTGGTAGTAGCGAAAACCAAAACACACATTCACCACTTCATTTCCTCTCAAATCTCTCATCTCGGATCAACTCTGGTCATATCACTACCTCCGATCATCTTCTCCGATTATCTCACCTTTCCCCGTTATCTTCACCGATTATCTCACCATCACCGGTCATCTTCACCGGTTATCTCACCTTTGCCGATCATCTTCACCAGGAATATCACCGTCGCCGAACTTCACGCCGTCACAACTCATGGCGGTTACGGAAATGGCGGCGACTCGGTGGATCACCCTATGCTCGTTCACTCCGATCTATCTGTCATTATGAATCAGGTATATTATTATGTATGTTAGGCTTTGGATTTATGTTTTTTGAAATTAGGGCACGTATTGTATTTGTTATGTATGTCTATTATTTCGTATCAATTGATTACAGTTTATTATAAAAAGTAGGTTTAGTTAGGTGTTGATACGTAATGAACTTAGGTTTCATATCAAGTCGTAGTCACTTATAAAAAGTAGTATAGTTTAATTGATACTTGAAAGCGTTATATACTTATTTAGATGTTTATTAGTGTTGATTGTGGATAATGTGCGACTTCGTTTGTAGAGAGGATATTCTATACATGGTATTGAGTTTGATTGTATATGTGATTGTTTCTGTAGTGATTGTAAATGTTTGTGAATAAGAGGTAAATGTGACTATTTTGAAAGTTAACGCTCACAAATGTGGTTGTGTTGTTTGTATATAGGACTTCTGCTTTTGTGTGTATGAATACAGGCTTGGTTGACTGTTACGTTGATTTTATAAGTTTATTGAGCCGTTTTAGGCATAGGCTATCTGCAATTCTGCATACTGTTGGTTAGAGTCCGTGGAGACGTATTAGTGCGTACATTTGCTTTTATATCATATGATTTTATAATGTCTTCATAATAAGTAGAGACACGTGGTAGCATATATGAGAAGCAGAAAACACAACTACTAGTGTATGAAGTAAAGTGTTGTTGGGAGTCATCTACATTGCATTCATTTTTCTTCCAAAATTCGTATATTCACATATAATTTCACACCCTAATCCTTTCTTTACCAAACTCCTACTACTAGGAAACATACATACATACATATATATCATCACAAATACTATTAGGTTTAGTTCTTATAATTTTAACAGAAATTGCATCATCAATCAATGAACATCAGGATTCAACCACCGTGTCCTCCTTCTCCTTCTTCTACATTCCCTTCAGGATTCAACCACCATGTCCTACTGCTTTGTAGGATTTCATGAAGTACAATGAGCTAATGCTAATGATCCTGCCTTGTTAAGCAAATGATCCTATACCACTTGGTGAAGGTGTTGGTGTTGGGAGGACTAGAGATACAGATACAATGGACATGCCTGAAGGTTCAACTCTGTATGCCTTGGTTCAGTTGGGGATCACTAACACACATGCCTGTGTTGGAGTTGTAGTTCGTTTGAGAGAAGAGTTGTCACTTGTTAAAGATATTCCTATTCTTTTTGCAATCGACCAAGTGAGTTGCCTTTCTCTCTGCAAATTTGATACTTTATTTGTTACTTCTGACCAAAACTCCTTTTTGCTGTTTGCAAACAGTATAATTGTTGGTTTACGTTTACTGAATTCTTGGAGCCAGTGACTGAACGGTCCGCCCATCCAATCCATGCTAAAGAAGTTGCAACGGTTATTTGGTCGTTTTCTACTTCACTCTATTACCATTTTATATTTATTGAATATTGATATCTTAAGTTACTTGGTTTATGATAGTAGCTACCTTCTTACATTTAGTTTTGTTTAGTGATTCCCTAATTGTTTGTCTTCGGGTTAAAGCATTTAGGTCAATGATGCATGACAACATGATGGTGGGCGCCTTCTCTCATTCAACAGCAGTAGGCAAGCTATATTAAGAAGGCGACTACAATCGGAGACGAAGGCGACGTGGGCTTGCCATATAGATGTAGCGCATGGCTGCATAACATCACATTATCAGAAAATTCAGTCACAGGGTACCCGTCACCGCATCGCGCGAGTACCCTGGTAATCAATAATAACTAAAGTAGATAAATGTTGTTAATCAAAAGCACTTCAATCAATAGTTTGTATGATAGCAGTGACATATGTACTTTGAAATCATAGCCTTCCAAATAATTGAATGCTACAATTTTCATACGTCGTTCTAGTTTCTAACATCGATTGGTACTAAATTCATGTGATACTTAACTATAGAAAGTTTAGTTAACTTAATTCATTGTAGAAAAAATTACACGTTTGGTCCTTGTGGTTTGCTCAGATTTCATATTTAGTCCCTAAGTCGTTTTAATTACAATAGAGATATTTATTTTTGAAATCTTGCACTCATTTAGTCCCTATTTTGGATGGGCCGTAAGTTTTTCCGTTAAGTGTTTGCACCGTTAGTCCCTCCGTTAATAATTTTTGCACCGTTAGTCCAATTTTTTCAAATAATAGTTTTCGCCAGTTAGTCTCTCTGTTAATAATAGTTTTCGCCCGTTTGTTTACGTTTGTGTCCGTTTTTATCCGTTTTCGTTCATTTTTTATCCGTTTTCTCTAGTTTTTTTATTTTTTCGTCCGTTTTTTACGTTTTTATCCGTTTTCGTTTGTTTTTATATGTTTTTTCCGTTTTATCCGTTTTCGACCGTTATTTTTACCTTTTTGTCCGTTTTTATCCGTTTTTGTTCATTTTTATCTGTTTTCGCCTATTTATTACGTTTTTGTCCGTTTTTATCTGTTTTCATTCGTTTCTTATCTGTTTTTGCATGTTTTTTTTATGTTTTAATATGTGTTTATTTTTGTTCGTTTTCTTCTGTTTTTATATGTTTTCGTCCGTTTTTTACGTTTTTGTCCATTTTTATCCGTTTTTGTCTGTTTTTATCCGTTTTCAACCGTTTTTTTTACTTTACTTTTTTGTCCGTTTTTATCCGTTTTTGTTCGTTTTTTTATCCTCTTTGCCCATTTTTTACGTTTTTGTCCGTCATTATCCGTTATCATTCGTTTTTTATCCGGTTTCGCACTTTTTTTACGTTTTTATAAGTTTTCGTCTGTTTTTTTACGTTTTTGTCCGTTTTTATCCGTTATCGTCCATTTTTTAACATATTCGCCCGTTTTTACGTTTTTGTCTGGTTTTATACATTTTCGTTCGTTTTTTATCCGTTTTCACCGTTTTTTTACATTTTTCTCCATTTTTATCCGTTTTCGTTCATTTTTTATCCGTTTTCGCCCATTTTTTTAAGGTTTTTCTCCGTTTTTTCCGTTTTCGCACGTTTTTACATTTTTATATGTTTTCGTCCGTTTTTATAGACGAAAACATTTAAAAACTGATTAAAACGGATAAATACATAAAAAACGGATAAAAACGGACAAAAACGTAAAGAAAAGGGGAAAATGAATAAAAATGAACGAAAACGGATAAAAACGGACAAAAATGTAAAAAACGGGCGAAAACTATTATTAACGGAGGGACTAACTGGCGAAAACTATTATTTGAAAAAATAGAACTAACGGTGCAAAAAATATTAACGGAGGGACTAACGATGCAAACACTTAACGGAGAAACTAATGGCCCATCCAAAATAAAGACTAAATGAGTGCAAGGTTTCAAAAATAGGTATCTCTAGTGTAATTAAACTGACTTAGGGACTAAACATGAAATCTGAGCAAACTACAGGGACCAAACGTGTAATTTTTTCTTCATTGTATTTTGTAAGTTTCGGAATGATAGTTTGTCTTTGACAAAATATTGCCACCAAGTAGTTTACTTGAATGAAGGGGTATCTCATGTTGTGCTGCAAGCGGAGGCGTCTTATGATGTTGGCAACTCATCTATTACTGTTTCTAAACATAGATGTACATTTGGGTGGTCTAAAAAACAATCGTTGCTATTAAGAAAGCCGCTCAACAAAAATTCAAAGCAGTTGAGGGCGTTATTGACATCAAGTACACAAGACACATCGACTTCTTTTGTCAATGATGGAAAAATAGGAGTGTTGTTCCTCAACCTTGGAGGTCCTCAGACTCTTGATGATGTGCAACCATTTTTATTCAATATTTTTGCAGACCCGGTATTTTCCTATTTCCTTTTGTCTTTGTTTTCATCTTGGTTTTGCAGTTTATGTAAAGTGGAAGGCTTTTCCGTTTGAATAGAAGTGTCAAGTTCGAACTATTAATTACAGAAGAGTTCATTTGGTATGTTTATATCTCAGATGGGTTAATTCACAAAAACCCGTTAAGTGCAGAATGAGTCGGTGAGTTTAATGGTCAAACATGTTGAAAATTGTCTGAATAATATTTAAACATATAGAATATACTTTTTTATGGAATCATAATTAACACATTAGTTATTTATTTTCAAAGTTGAATTGGATTAGAAGTTCTTGCAGGTCAACCTAATTTCGCTTAACTCATACTTAGAAATTATATATTTTAACCTGAACCTGTTTTGACCCGTTATCAAGCCCTCCTAACCCTATCATACTGCCCCTAGGTTTTGAATATTTGAAAATGGGTGCTTGGGCTTCTTAATAGCACTATAAGGAACTGTTCTGTCTAGTGTATCTCTATTTTCTAGATATTCTAATTTTTGAAGTGCGAAAGTTTTGACAACTTAAAACTACACAGGATTATTCGATTACCGAGATTGTTTTGTTTTCTTCAAAAGCCTTTGGCACAATTTATATCTGTTTCTAGAGCACCAAAAAGCAAGGAAGGTTATGCTGCGATTGGCGGTGGGTCTCATCCTTGGAAGATGTTTTTGTGTCCGTATCTCATTATAATAGCCTGTAATATGCAACATGTTTATTTAATTTAACAATTTGTATGAATTAACATTTAAGGAAAATTTTAAAGCCTCTATTTAATACAAAATGACCCAAACGGGGCACAAATAAATCCTTAAATGACTAGGATGTAAACGAAAAATTCAGTCACTGAAACAGGACTTTTAGAAAAGTAATTTGTAACTCATGGACACACGGAAATATTGAATCAAAAGAAAGACGAGGGTACTGATTGTTTTTATATGTTGATTGAGTAAATAATTTGTATGATGGTTTTATATAAGCTGGTGACTAGGAGTGTCAAACTCTTCTAGATTTATCTAAATATGTATTGTGTAGGTTTTCCGTTTATCCGAAACTGGGTTAGAAGGTGCCACAATTCGTCTTTACATTGAGCAATACGAAAAAGATTCATCCAAGACTGGAAGAGACTCCCATGATGCACTTGCTCCTCTGGTAAATCATCATATCTTAAGATTTCTATTTTCGTTCTTTATACACAATGAAAATGTGCTCGAGAGTCTGATTGTAGATCAATACACAGTAGTTGGTGCATCTTTTCTAACAAAGCGTGCACTTATATTTCAAGAAACCTGCATAAGTATTATTTAATTTTTTACGAGATTGGGTATGACAAAGTTCATTTAATTTTTTGTAAAATATAACTAACTTGTGGTTATGTTTGGGCACAGGTGGAAGTCGCTCTAAAACTGTCAAAGATGCAAGAATAGACATCCGCTCTGCCCCAACTGTCATCACATAAATATACGATACATGTTGCGGCTGCTGTCCACAACATATGTATTTTTCGAGCTTTTATAGCGATAAAGTTAGTGTTTCAGCTGTCTGGGCTTGTTTGTCAGTTTCACAAGCGTCATCTTTCTTTTTGAATGCTTGATGATTTGCAATTTGTTATTGAATTTATGACTTTGAGTTGTTTTCAACTTGTTTTATATAGTTTGTAAACAAATACAACATATAAAATGCAATAGAAATGGAAAAAATGCGGTAGAAATGAAAAAAACATTGGTCAAGACTTTTAGTGACTGAATAATTCAGTCACTAACAATTGTTTTAAGTTTTTGTTTCAAGACCTATAGTGACACATTACAATCAAACATAAGTCTAACAGACTTTTTGTGACTGATATTAAAAGCGTCAATAAAGACGTTTAGTGATGGTTCCTCTAGTGTCTCTTTTTTTCAGTGGAGAGAAGACCAAAATGCCTTTAGTGACTGATTTTAGGCTTTTTCTGACAATTTTTTTCAGTCACTAAATAGCATTTATCTTGTAATGATAGCTTAATATGTGCTTGTGGGCACATGTACCCATGATCCAACCCTTAATTTCAATTAAAGTCATCGTTATTGAAATATATAACGATGTATAGATTTTATGGGATTTCGAAATCGTGTTTGTTTTGATGTTAATTAAGCCTTCAACATTGGATTCGAAATAGCAATAGCAATTTTGATTTCGATTGAATCGAATGGATCCCGTTCTTGCGCTTGTAATAATGTTGATGCGTAAACCTTTTTGCCTAGCATATTACTACGTATGTTCTTTCTTATATATATGGTTGACGTTAATAAATAAATAAAAAGAATCTCTCAACGGCATGCACTTAATTGTGTCTTCCAAATCGATTCCTCTAAAATAATGTACGAACTATATGTAACTTATTTGTGTTTCTTTATAACTATTTTAGCCAAAAACTCTTGTGACCTAAGATTCTTGAAGATCATGTACATTGTGTTCTCGTGTATCACTTAACGAATGAAATAAAAAACATGAAGTGAAACAAAAAAATGTGTATTATCGAGTATCACTTATAGAAGAAAAAGAAAAAGAATGATAATTTGATTGATTTTGAAATAAAATATTTCATGTTAAAATTGAACTGAAAATGTTTACTTTGTATTTGTTTACTTTTCCTTAATAAAAAAGCACTTTTATTACACTATATGTACGCCAAGTTAATTCCCCGTAAACCTTTTCTTAACCAAAATTGGATTCTAAAGAAGTGCATATTAGATAGATTGATATATATATCTGGAGATGATATTAGGAGAGAGTAATGTTCATTTTTTTCAAAAATACTTTTCGTAGATTTTATGCCTCATGTTCGAGTTTTTATACGTCCACCAAAATAAAATATTAAATGAAAAAAATAAAAAATAAATAATAATTATTAGTTAAAGGGTATTAATATGCACATTATTTTATTTGATAAATACACAATTCTGTACAACGTATATAACACACCGTACAATACCATAATAATGCATAAAATATGATACATATATTAAAAGAAGTGGTGTATATATCATACTTCATAGTTAAAACTTGACAATGTCCTCTATCAAATAAAAATAATAATAGGATGAGAAACGGTGGGCTATCGTATATAGGTGATTAGGTTATCTCTTGTTACCCACGTCACTATTATACTTATTTTAATTTCACGAAAGAACATAAAATATAATTTGCATACGGTCTTACAATGCGTCACAAAATCTTTGTTAGACACGCTAAAATATGTAAGTTTCAGAAAGTCGTTGCAAAATTTTGGTTTAAAAAGTCGTGTGATCACTCCAAAACTTAGGTATTAAAACTTTATAAAGGCAAGGGCTATAATTTGAAAAGTAATACGGAGTAGTAAAAATAAAAGACCAATCAAACAATAAGGCCTCACACACGATCAATATGTGTGTCTTTTCCAAAATAACGTAACCTATGTTCCTTTATTAATAAGCACGTCAAGTTTTTTGTTTTTCTATTAAAACAATCTTCCATTTCCATCCTAAATCTTCCTTGAACAATACTAAAACCTCCACAAATAATTACTATATATATAATGTGCCGGTCAAAACGACGTAGTATTATTTTGGGCTTTTCCCGCCAAAAGTCGTTGCCATTGGACGGTTTCTACCAAAAACAGCTTCATACATATTGGGCTGTATAATTTATGTTACAAAAAAAATGAAGCCCAAACCAGTTACAAAAAGCCCAACTTTTAAAAAATAAAAAAATAAAATAAAAATAACCTTACATACTTAGCTATATGAACCATAAATATGAAATTTTTTTCCTGATATAACTATTATTGTATAAATATTGTAACCAAAAAAATCAGTTAACCAGTTTTCCAACCAAATACTACTCAACAATGATAAAAACATCTTTTTGTACACACTTAATATATAAAAAGTTACGTTCTCTTAGAACTACCTAACCGCCAAAAAAAAAATAACAGATTAATCCGATACTTCACGTTTTAAAAAGTAACCCCGCGGCATCGCGCGGGTTACCACACTCGTAATATATAATTTTACGGCTAAAACGCTGCCGTTTTATCACACAACTTTCCCGCCTTATTTAGCAGGCCATTTTTAGCCCATCACTTTGGACCCACTGTCCTTTTGGTTTTAGTGGCTGCCTTTGTAGCTTACACGTACAACATTTACCTTTATAAGAGCCATAGATATTTTTTCTAGAAAAGACGGTGCACTTTTGTATTATATGTGCCTTTGCGATATTACTTCTAATATACAGACTTTAGTTACAACATACAATCTTCGACGCCCCGCCGCAACGCGGCGGACCGATGCCCGACTCGTTATATAAAATAACAAAGAGCGTTATCTTTGGTTACAAAGTTTGTAGCCCATTTTCTTTTTGTTAAACCCATACCCGAGATACATTGTTTGGGGCCCGACCGGCTCCTAAACGTAACCTCTTACATCACTGCCTGATTTTATATGTTTTTGGTTGTAATTCGATGGGCGAAAAAAAAATTTCCGATACAAAATAGCCCGATCCGAGACCCATCCATCTATAGTACTTTTGTGAGGGGATCCACAGTCAATTGTACGATAAAATATTATTCTATTGTGTGCGCAATTGGTTTGTGAGAAGATGCACGGACACCTATGGGGAAGGATTATTTTATTATGTTTTGTGGTTCTATTGCTGCCATTTGTTACATTGTATAAGAACCTCTTTTTTGAGTCATTTACATACATCTTCAAAACTCTAACCAAACTTCAATAATTATATATTTCTTCAAAGCATGTTTTAATAGCATTGTTTATGATGCATTAAAAATTTATGTTTTGAAAAAATATGTAATTTTTAAAGTTTCTTAGAGTATATATGAAATTCCCCCTTCTTTTTTCCCCAACCACAAATTAATTTTTCCTTATGTTTGAAAGTAGTACGGGATTAGATAGATTAGTTTGATCATTTTCATTGCTTTGTTTCATCAAATAAGCCTTCTTACTAGGTTTGGATATTATTTTTTTTTATTATTATTTTTTTTTTAGCTTTCTCGAATTTAGAGTTGCATGTTCAATATCTAAATTTAAGGGTTCATAAGTTTGATAGTTGCAATTTTAGGATTAATGACTTTTAATATAAACAATGGCTTTAAATAGAGGATGTTTAAACTTTTGGTGTTAAATTATTTTAGCTGTTTGCTTTATTTCATATGAATGTAAAAACATAAATTAGAACTACTAGCTTTTCTCTTATATGTTAGTTTTAGTATCTGTTAATATGTTGGTTTTACTCTTATTTGTTACTTACTTTTAGTATTTGTTAATATGTGTGTGACGCAAAATGTTCATATGATAGGGTACATCATGTAAGATGTAGTTATATGAAACAATAGTTAAAATTACTAAGCTAGCCATTTAGATTTACTTCAAATTATATTTAGTGTTTGAACTTGCTTATTTTAAAAGTGTAAAAGTTACTTATTTTAATTTTTTTTAATTTCATATCGCCTTCTAACATTTTACTTTGGTGATACTGTTTGCAAAATACTATTTAACAATGTTTCTGTGGTTCATAATGCTTATTATTAAAATGCTATTAGC
This sequence comes from Chrysanthemum makinoi, assembly GCA_910596185.1. Classification (NCBI taxonomy): domain Eukaryota; kingdom Viridiplantae; phylum Streptophyta; class Magnoliopsida; order Asterales; family Asteraceae; genus Chrysanthemum; species Chrysanthemum makinoi. The sequence goes on along the minus strand of OU343221.1, from coordinate 119,463,997 downwards.
TGTGAACTTTTCAATTTATGCTTTTGGTGACAAACGTGTGTATATTTCTGTTTTGGAATATGCAACTGAAATTAAACAAAAATTATCACAATAATAATATTCAAGCCCACTCCAAACAAACACCAAACAATGCTCAAAGTACATGGTTTCCTTCTACCTATGATTAACAAAACGGTAGCAGTCATAATTTATGCACCAACATGCAAAGAACAACATTCTTTTCCAATGTTGATGATGCAGAGCTCGCGAGAAAAGCTATTCTTAGTACTCAAGGTTACTTCAATTTAATTAGAATTATTAATAACTTAAATAAATTTCAACTCTCACATTGAGTATTCATTTTATACTGGTGAATCTTCATTATTATATATATAATTTACCGGTCAAAACGACGTAGTATTATTTTGGGCTTTCCCGCCAAAATTGGTTGGGCTGTTTTTTGGGCCTATTTTGGTCCACATTTGTAGAAACAGGAGCCGACACAAAAAATAAACACAAGCTTGCACCGTAGAACCCCACCTCTCATTAAATTAAGCCGACCCTACCCTTTTACTCCGTATTATTGGACAACCGCATATTTTTTATTCATTGAAAAATGCAATTTTCGTCCCGGTGATACGTAGTAATACAATTCGTTTGGTGTAATTTTAAAATACAAAAACACAAAAAGCGGGCCCATCCAATAAAACCCCACATAACCATTTTTGTGTTATTCCATTTTAGTTGTTCCTTGTATATATAATTTGACGGCAATTCCCTGGCATCGGTTGCTTATTGGTTGCAAACTGTTGCTTTTATGGGCCGAGATTTTTGGGCCGTGTTGGTACTGGGCCGGTGTCCAAACATATGCCGCCTTTACTTAGATAAGTGTATACACAGTTACACACACTGAAAGTCGGCAACGTCTCCAGAACCTACCGACACACACTGAAACTTTTTCATTCGCAAGATTAAATTTTATATTACCTCAGGTTTGTTATATTTTTTTTCGTAAAAGATTGATTCATTCATTGATAGTATATTAAATGTTTTTAGAATAGGTGGAATTGTGTAGGTTTTTGCTTCTTTCGAATGTTTTTGGAGTATTGATTTTTGGAAGATTGAAGATGTGATTTGGCCTCTAATTACTATATATATAATTTACCGGCATATATAATTTACCGGCAATTCGGTGCCATCTGATTGGCTGCCAGCCAATTTGGGCTACGCCAAATTTTGGCCCAGTTTTTTGTCTTCGATGTACTTGATAACTTGATTCATAACCTCGCTTTAATTATGCCAGAATTTGTATACAATCTTCGATGCCCCGCCGCAACGCGGCGGACCGATGCCCGACTCGTTTACAGAATTGGTTAAAAAAAGGCTCTAGAGAAGCGTGATATTACAAAGTGGGATGTAGATTTTAGACAACCTCTGAGTTTATCAGTTACCTTTGCCTACTGAGAATTCTGTTGATACAAATAAACTATAAAAACGTTTATTTATATTTTACGATCTTCTAATGTTTTGTCAATAACAAATGTAAAATTATTTTTACGAAGTAAATAAAATACGTAAAAGCTTTGAGCCAATAGTTTACTAACACACTTTTATTAAACATATTAAAACCATCAAAACATATTTAGTTAAATAAGTTATATAAAACCAAAACCATTTTTATAAAACACTTACAAGTAATATTGTTTATTTACATTTTATAAAAATGTATATGTACTTTGTATATGCTGTAATGGGTAAAAACTAAAGTTCATAACCCATGATCCATTGACTAGGTACAATGAATCTTGTTGGGGAAGAACCAAAGTCCATAACCCATACCCATGGTGCATGATCCATAACCCATGACCCATTGCATGACATCATGCATGAAGTCATGTTTGATATTATCCATGATCCATAACCCAAAGTCCATAACCCATGAACCAAGATCCATAACCCATTGACTAGGTACATTGTATCTTGTTGGGTGTCAATGATCCAAAGTCCATGACCCATGGTCCAAAACCCATAACCCATAACCCGGTTTGCAACCCAAAATCCGGACAAAGCTAACCCAGCAGCCGGATCCCTGGAATTTCACTGGCCGGATCCTTTGGGTGAGGGATCCGTCGGAACCGTGGAATAGTAGGCTTGTTTTGCCTATAAATAGTGAGTCATTTCTCTCTTGCTCACTAACCCTTTTATACATACTTTCTCCCTATGCTCTAACCTCTCTAACCACAGATCCAAAGGATCATTCTATGTAGTTTTATCTTTGTGTGATTCTCTAGGTTCCTTTTAAAGGCGAGAACACAACCTCTTGAAGACGTGCAAGCTCAAGGTCATGAGTTGCTAAGCTTCGTCATCATCAAGACCACTGAAGTGTATCTTGTTGATAGTTCTTCTCTCCCTCCATAGTGTGTCGTGTTGAAGGCATTGGTCTGAAGTGCCGAAGGTATAAATTCGACATGGTGCGTCGATTTACAAGTTGTGTAGTTTGGGTTAAAGGATATTGATATCCTTTCTGGTATTGTAAAAAGGAGTGTGTCTCCTTTGGGTTGTTGTGTTGGGTAGTATTTCCTCCTTTGTAATGAAACTCTGTTAGGTCACCATAATATAACACAAGGATCAATATGTAAGAAACATAGATGGAGATAGCTCGGTTGAACAAACAAAACACACACACGAATGAATGAGTAAAAGTTATGCGTAGATATGTATTAAGAGTGAACAACCAACCCTCAAATGAGGGTTTACAAGACTATTTATAGGGGAAGGGAGCTAGGGCAACATGTCTAGTCCATTCCTTTCTTATTGGGCTTTTGCATAGGCTCATGGGCTTTCTACATGAGCCTTGCCATAAATACTAACATAAAAGCCTAATTAAGCAACCTATTACATATTAATGACTAACACTTGAAATACAAGTTAGGAGTGATTCCAACAATCTCCCCTTAAGTGTTAGTGATGACTCCAGCAAACTTGAATAAGTTGTTGGTGATGATGTAATAGAGGTTACTTGACGTCTTCTAGCATTCTTCTTTCTTGTGAGAAGAAGTGCCTTGATTCCAACAATCTCCCCATAGTAAGGATCTTGTTTCTTTTGAAGTTTTCAGCTTTGACGTCTTTGTATTCTTTGTTCTTTGTTCTTTGATTCCAACAATCTCCCCATAGTAAGGATCTTGTTTCTTTTGAAGTTTTCAGCTTTGACGTCTTTGTATTCTTTGTTCTTTGTTCTTTGTTGTGGATTTGGTGATAGTATGTGTTTGTCTGCCTCCGGTCAGCTACGTTGCTCAGGTGTCTCCACGTCTATCTCTAACATGCTCACATGCCTTTTGACTTTGGATTTCAGATGTGATGTAGTTCTGTAGTCTTTAAACTTTGTAGATTCTTTGGCTTTGATGAAAAATCATTTTGACTTTGAGTTGCCTTTTGAGAGAACTTCATTTGTGTTGTTGTTGATATGAGCATGTGGAGAGTCAGCACGATCCTTCCTCCCAGGAGCATCCATAAGAAAAAAACATAGAAATGGGTTAGTGAAAAACACCAATCGATCACGGTGGGCTTTTCTTAGAGAATTAACCACTACGATTGTTTTACTGATGAATGTCTTGATTCCATTCACCTTGGTCGGGCGAATCAGCCGTCCGAATCCCGTGGAGGGATAGTTGGCATTATATTGAACAAGTTCAAGCAATGACCCACATTTTCAGGACTCGATTCTTGAACGGAATCTCCTTTGCGGGATTTCCAGCACTTACAAGTTCGAACTTCGAGGGTGTTAACAGCATAGTGTGAAAAAACATCTCTAATTTTAGCAAAGGCTGTTCCTGAACTGGAGTCCATCAAGTAGGATAACACGATGTACCGAAGTACACCTACAGTTCAGGTGAGTCGCTGAGGTACACCGAAGCATCACCCCACGACTGTAGACCATTTGAGACATCACTAAGCGTAACCCACAAGGAGTTACCGAAGTGACCTGCTGTCAGGGCTGTTTGATGTTGACCCTGGCAGGAGTTATGCAATCACTGAGGATCACAAGTGTGAATCCCCTCATAAATGTTCTCAACAGATTGCTAAGATCTGTGAAGGACTCTAAAATGTATCACTTGCGTCCTTAATGTTGAACGACAAGTGATGAAATGTCAAGTGTTCCTAAGAGATCTTTTGATGAATCTCGTGGCTCTAGACTCAATTAGTGCCCTTTGGTTTTCTTGAGCGGAGACTAGAGAGAGGGTCTCCTTCTTCAATACCAACAATCTCTAAGAGAAAGTCGATAGTTTACGTAGGGTTCCCTGTGAGAATGAAACAAGCTTCTGTTGAGAGAAACTTGAGTGGCTAAGAGGGTTTAGTGCAGTACGTCACTGGGTCCATGACGACTTTAATCTTCAATACCGGTGTCATCTAGTGACAACCAGTAGCATATGAATTGAACCCGGCGTCTGCCCTAAGTTGAATAATTTGGAGGGCTCTTTCTTTTCACCCTTTTCTTTACTTTTCTTTTTAATTCTTCAACTCCTTCTTTCTCCGATTCTCATTTTCTCCTTTTTATAATCATACCTAAGGACTTCTAAATACTAACTATTGGTGGTATCCTTAGGTAGATCCCTCCGGCTCTGGCGGATCATAGGATGTTTATCCCTAAACTTAGTCACCTTATAACTCCATGACTATCCTATGTTGCCATAAAACAATTTTCACAAAAATCTCTCAAAGTGTTTATGAATGAAAAACATGTTTGTAACACTTCGAGAGTTTTGTATTTTCATAAATTCTCCCCCTCCACATGTGCTTAATTGTTTTGACGGAAATCTGCACTGTGAGGGTAGAGCGCACACTTTTGAATTGATCGACACAAGATAGACAATTCCTTGCGAGACACGGTTACATCACTGACTAGGCCAGCTTGAAGTTGTAAACACTTCGTGGTGAGGAGGTTTGACCCGTCAAAGTTCAAGTCTATCAAGAGTTTCTCGAATAGGTACAATCTACTCGGATAAGTCTTGGAAGACAAATCTTTTCGATTTATGATAGTTCAGATCTCTTCAATTCATTGGTTAAGTCTAATCACACGAAGATTCAATCACAGTCAAACATATTTGTATCATACAATTTTTCTCCCCCTCAAAAATGGCATATAAATGCTATTTTTGATGAAATTTGATATCGAATATGACCATTTCGAGTTTTGTGGGAAGATTTCCACTAAGAACATTTTGTGAACAAATATATTTTTGCAAATACTCCCCCTCAACAAGTGATATTAACTTTTGAGGTTTTGAAAACATAAGGGGAAGTACTTGTTCTTTTGAGCAAAACTTTGAAAATGATTAAAGTTTTGATAAGTTTTACTCAAAAGTAAGAAGCTTTCACTCCTTTAATATGGATTGTGGCACTGATGCGTACCACAGGGTCCTTTCATTACAAGTACGGGTTGTACACTGTTATGTGTGCACAAGCCATAATGAATATACAAATCAAACAATCCAAATATCAATCAAGAGTTTTTAGGAGTACCAAACAATTACTCAAGTAGACCAGGAGTTCTCTCTTCTTGTTGAAACGTTGTAATTGAGAAACTCTGCCTTCCACCCACATAACTCTCCAATCTCCGCATCTGATCCCGATGAAACATCCTTTCATCTAGCCTCTTGATTATCCTTTTAGCTTCCTTCTTTTCCTCTGTATACCTGCCTCTTCTTTGACCCAATACCTGCCTTAATATCCTTTAACCGGTACGCTAACCCATCTCTAACCATCTTCAACGTGTGATCGCAGAACTTATAAATCTTGTCGTACGCCATGAAGCAATTATGGTGTAGTTCACTACGTTAAACAACTCCAAACTTAGGTTTCTTCACGATGGTGTACTGAGACAGTTGGTTGATGTTGGGAAAGTGTAACAACGGTTGTGTAAGGTTGATTCGCTTCTAGTAAGATTCGACCGCGAGCTGGAGATCTTCAACACATTCTCGAATCACCCTGCTTCAAATGAATATCAAAAGGGCTGTGATGTACTGATGCTGAACATTCGTGGAGAATTGTCTCATCCGTCCTTGTACCTTAGCAAGATACATGTCTTCGATGTCGTTGAGTGACAATCTCAGAAAATCAGCCTTAGTAAAGTCATATTCTTGTTCGTCTTGACGTTTGACTTTGATTTCCTTCAAGAACGAATAACCCCATTTCGTAGCCAAAGAGACATTCATAATAGAAACGATCTTCTTATCACTGTAGACCTCCTTGTTCGACCTTTGAACTTGGCAGCTCCGGTAATACAAGCTTCTCCTTGATGGCCAATGGTGAATCCCATATTTAGCATCAATATCATAGTCTACCACTTTGTCAACGAACAGTTTGGTGGCCTCTTCCTCAATGGCAACATTGGTAGAGAAGATTGCAGCTGGAATGTTGAAGGTTAGTGATGTAGCGTACTTCTTGCTGATGTCGCTACCGTGTTGTAGAAACTCGAGGTCATTGTTAAAGAAGAAGTGGTAAGGAATCTTTGGTTGCTCTGGTCGGCCAATGGTTGGTAGTGGTTTGGTCCAATTTATGTAATACAGAGTGTTATCCTTTCTTGAGAAGTCGATGTTTGACTAGGGGTTTAGCCAGTCAATGTTGTTAGACATGGCTCGTGCAATGTTGTCGAGATGGTATTCGACTTCAATAGCACTACCGGATCTATCTTTCAACAATTGGAATGCGCCGTTCTTGATCTGGCGTAATTCCCTCTTTGTCATCTTCTTGACTTTAAACTCATCCTGGATAATCTTGACTTGCTCCATAGTACGACCATCTACCGGTTCTTGATCTTCCGGTAATCGAGGCGTTGCATCAACAAGCTTACTAAACCAGTCATACTCTTCCGTGTCATCTTCGTCTAACCAGGAGACGACCGAATCTGATTTCTTCGTTTTTGGCTTGGAGGAGGATCTCGGTTGTTGCTTGGATGATGGTGGAGGTGATGGTTGTTGTTGGGGCTCAGGATTTTCTTCGTCTTCACCATCGGTATATTGAAAATGATCACCGGTTTTCTCCAATGGTGGTGGAGAATCAGTATCCCGAGGTCTATCAGACGCAGGAGGTTGCTGAGTAGTAGATGTAGTGGTGGTCTTTTGCTGTGGTGGTGGCATAGATGATGAAGACTCGCCAGTTTTCTTTTGACGTTTTGCGTTTGGGTCTTTGTCTGTGTCATCATCATCTCTGTAACGCTTCTCTATACCAGCCGATTCCTTGCATGTAGTGTTCAGTTGATGAGCAAGGAGAACCTCAAGAAACTTCAATTCAACAGATGTGAGTGTCGAAGATCGAGTAGTCATCTGAGTTATCAACTGTGATAGTAGATCAGTTTCGGTTACATGAGGAGGCTGGATTTGTCGAGTCTGCATTGTCACCGGTGTTGTTGTAATTGTCTGTCTGATCAGTGTTCTCAACGTTGGATAATGTTGTTTGGCGAACATGTCTTTAGTTGTTCCAGGAACATATTGGAGAAGAAACTGATGAGTGTATTCCTTAATTTTCTCGTCCATTGCTCCTTGAATGTCTCTATTGAGGAATAGCTTAATCTGATCTCTCTCCTCAATGAATGTGTTCATCTCTTGACCAATTAAATTGATCTTGTCAGCCAGCAAGTTCAGTTTTCTGTCTACCATACTACGTTTTCTTGCTTGTTTCACAGCTTTTTGGATCTTAGCTTTAGTACGAAATGCCCATGTATCTGCAGTTTTCTTGACTGAATTGGATGATGATCTTGTTGTTGTATCTTTTGATGGTGGTGGAGATGAGTGGGATGATGATTCAGTTGTGGATGGGTCATTGGGTTGCTCTGAGTGTTGCTCAGGATTGTGTTCAGGATTATCTTTGATGTAGCTATCTGTTTCAATTCTGATCCTTTCTTCTTCTTCCTTCTTAGCAAGCTCCTCTTTAGCACGTGCTTCTTCAGCAGCCTTTTCCTTTTTAGCCTTTTCCACATCTTCATCAGTAATCATCTCAGTAGCTTCTTGTTCATCCTCTTCAAAATCGAACTTAACTTCATAATCCTGCTGCTTATGCTATGTAGATTCCTTAGTGGTGGCACCAGTTCCCTTATCGGGTTGATTAACCGCATCAAGAACTGGTGTAACTGGAACACCACCACTGGAACCTCCAGGGCCTTTCAACTGTTGAGCTTCAAAATATTTGGCAGCTTGCTGCAATATCAGTTGTTTCAGAGTTTTCTGGTATTCTCTGTCTTCATCTTTCGGAGCATTCTATTCATCTGAATCTTCTTCCTCTTCTTCTGTCACTGGCTTCTTCCCTTTGTCTGATGAGGGACTTGGAGGTTTGTCTTCTGAGATTGGTGAAGATGTATCATCTTGTTGCGATTCAGAGTAGTAAGTCACCACATCTGACTCAGTTTCAGAATCGTCGTCCTGTGGAATAGGTTCTGGTTTGACTTGTGGACGAACGATATGACCGGGGACTTTCCTCTTACGGGATGGGTTTCTTTTCTTATACTTATTTGTACTCCCCGTGCTTCCAGTGCTTCATGCTCTCCTAATCCTTGTGGTAGCCACTGCAGTAGACTTCTCATCCATAAACCCAACCTTACCAGCTCTCACTGCTTCTTTGTAACGAAGGTATGAGGGAAGACCCTTGATTGTATCAGTGATCAAGCAGTCAAGTAGTTCCGCACCTTGTTTACGTGTTGAAGAGTCCTTGAGTCTAACAATGTTTAAAGTAGGCTCATACAACACTGAGTGAGTCTTGGGGTCATTTATTCTCATTGGGATGTCCAGATTCTTCCCGAGAATGTTTTGGATCAACAACTTAGTATATCGGATAAAGGGAATCTTTGACCCAGGCTTCTTAAGATGCTGCATCATGTCCTCCCATATCAAACTTCCGTAGTCAATGTGTTGCTTGTTGACCATTCCCCAAAAAGTTTGAAGGTGCATCAATTTAGGATGTTCATGACCGCTGTCTCGTCCGGATACCGACTTGGCGATCATGATGTTAAGTGTCCTCCAGGGCTGAGGGATATTCTTTAGATCAACAGTGGAGTGTTTGGTGATGATTCCTGCAGCTTCGTCATATCCAATATCAACCATGAATTGCATTACTGCCTCTTCAGTGGGAGTTGGCACGTAATCGGCAGACTGAATGTCTGGTAGAAGAAGAATAGTGCGAAGTTCCGCTACCGTGACTGTGACTTTCTTGTTGTTAAGGGTCACTTTGACTGCATCTTGACCATCAATCTTCTCCATAGTATTCTAGAACTGATGGATGTAGATCTCTGGTACTATAGCTGAGTTGGATAGCATAAGGCGGTAGGGTGTTCCTTGAGAATGTCCACAGCTACTCTGCACGACGATTCCGAGCAAGTGAAGTTTTCAAAATCGACTCTGAAGTTGTTCTTTCCAATTGTTTTGCGATAATCCGTTGGGAATATATCTTCCATTGTGAGTTCATTTGAGGCATTGAGATTTTCCATGTTGACTTCCATTTCGTGATTTGAAAGGTATTGAGACAAAAGAACCAACATATCGAAAGACATTATGTTAGTCTAAGATTGATTTTATTGTCCCAATATTGATTGAAGTTGTCATGTTCATGAATGTTACGAGTCCAAAGTCACATTTAGTCCAATAGTCCGAAGTTGACATGATAAGTTACGTGAGTATGTTAATTTTGAATTTTAATGTCCAAATTTCACTTAATCACACAACATTTTAACTTTTTTTGTAGCTTATGAGTGACATTTTGGTTTTGTGACATATGAGTAACTTATTACAAGTTTTGTACGCGTAACATTTCAAAATAAAGTTACAAGTTGGCTTAGGCATAAGCAAGTGAGCTTATGCGTAAACATGAAGACCTTAGGCGTACGCGTAAGCTTAAGCGTAAAGACAACCCTTAGGCGTAAGAGTGTCTTATGCGTAGAAGTATACCCATAGCTTATGTGCTTACTCGTAAGCTTAGGCAAAGGAGTTACGCGTAAGGTTTACTCGTAAGAGTAGCCCTTAGGCGTAGACATCCAAGTTTATGCATATCCTTCCAGGATACGCGTTGTCCCACTGTAGACCCTTATGCGTAAGTTTTAAGCGTAAGATTGCTCTTATGCGTAACCTTTACGCATAAGGTATTCCTTAAGTGTAATCCAAGAACACCTTAATTCTGAACTTTACGCGTAGAAGCCTGTAACAAATTAAACATAACAAACTGATTACAATTTATTCCAAATACTTTCAAGACCACAAAACATGTCAAATTCCAAATCAGTTACGCGTAGTAATGCTTACGCGTAAACAAGTTTTAAACCCTAAACCCTAACATTACGCATAACAAATTTAAGCATGGAAAAATCACAAGATTGATTCTGCACAATCCTAGATGACTAATAAACATGTTCCAACAAGTTATAACACCAAATACTCAATGAATCAAAAGTTCATGTTCATACAACTCAAAAACCCTAGAAATCTTAATTCTACAATTCTGTTGTTTCTGGGTGGGATTCAAGAGTGAATATGAGTAATTGAACATGTTATGAACCTATCCTAAGCATCTAGTCATGCCAAATCATTCAAACAAAGAAACCCCCAAATTAGAACATAAACCCTAAAGTTCGAAAATCATTGAAACAAGTTTTTGGGCATATTTTGTTGATAGAAATGGGTATATTACTGATTTTAGAACGTTTTGACACTACCCATTTCATCAAAAACACTCTTTGGCAAATCACATGTTCATACGCTTATGCGTAAATCACAAAATCATCCATTTGTAAAGATTTAACCGTTGGATTTGTATAAAATTAAAAACCATTGTTTGTAATCATGATTAAAAGGTTTTACAACTTACAGATTTCGGATTTGAAACACGGATTTGGGTATTGAATCTTAGGCGTAGATTCTTGGTAGATGAAGAATTTAATGTAAGTAATAAATGAGTTTGAATATGTTAGGTGGAGTTTTGTTAAAATGAGTTTTCAAATTTGACAAGATTAGTCCCTCCACTATAGCAATTTTCAACCAAGACCCAATAACTTCCACTTTGGTTAGACAAAAAATATTTTTGGAAAGAAACTTGACGATACTCCCCCTCGAATTTTGAAATGATAAAATTTTAAAGCATTTGAGTCCGAGGAGAGTATTTAACAAGAAACGTATCCACCATTTCTGAAGAAACAACATATTATGGTAATATGCAAGTACAAGGTTTTATGAAACGGAAAAATATTTACATTCTTCCCCTCAACACTTGTTCGGGAAAAATGATGAAATGTTTGATGGAACAAAGTGTTGACGGAAGATTTGTACTTGCAATGTTTGAAAGAAATTTTGATAGAAGAATATTTTTGGATTTTATCAGATTTTATATTTTTATATTTTGTTTTTGAAAAATTTATTTACAAAAGAGATTTTGGTGTTTGACTGTTTTCAAGAATGTGTTAAAAGTTCGTCCAGTTCATCTGGAGTCAAACACCTCATACCAATCCGGTGAATCAAATCAGTAAACCTTGCTGGAGCTAAGGCTTTAGTGAGAAGATCCGCTAGTTGGTGTTCAGTACCTACAAAGTATAATTCAACGGTACCCTTTTCCACATGCTCTTTGATGAAATGGTATCGAAGATCGATGTGCTTTAACTTTGAGTGTTGAATAGTGTAGCACGAGATTGCAATAGCACTTCGATTGTCACAGTACACCGAGATTCTGTCAAATACATAACCATAGTCCTTGATTTGTGTTCTCATCCAAATGACTTGAGCACAGCATGCAGACATGGCTACATATTCTGCTTAAGTTGAGGACAACGATGTATAGTATTGTTTCTTCGATTGCCATGACACCAGTTTATCACAAAGGAATTGTAAACCTCCTGAAGTACTTTTCTGTGAATCTAAGCATCCTGCGTGATCAGCGTCTGAAAAAGCTATTAGTTCAAAACCAGAATCCTTCGGATACCATATCCCCAAGTTAATGGTTCCCTTTATGTATCAGATGATTCTTTTAGCCTCAGTGAGGTGTCGTTCAATTGGCCTTGACTGATAACGGGAGCAAAGATATACAGAAAATACAATGTCAGGTCTACTGGCTGTTAGATACATGAGAGACCCAATAATACTTCGGTATTTGGTAGATTCAACCAATTTCCCATGTAAATCAGCGTCCAGTTTGTTGGTAAGTGCCATTGGTGTTGCATAGGTGTCACAACTTTGCATTCCATGTTTGTTTAATATTTCAAGAGCATATTTGGACTGACTTAGGAAAATACCACGGGGTGATTGATGAACTTGTAGTCCTAAGAAGAACGTAAGTTCACCTATCATTGACATTTCAAAATGTGTTTTCATTAGTTTTGAAAAAGCGTTTGAGTACTTTTTATGGGTTGAACCAAAAATGATGTCATCTACATAAATTTGAACAATTAAAATGTGTGCCCCGTGATATTGAATAAACAATGTTGGGTCGACCGATCCTTTGACAAAATTATGAGAAAGGAGAAAGGAGGACAACTCATCATACCAAGCCCGAGGGGCTTGTTTGAGACCGTAAAGAGCCTTGTTCAGTTTGTAGACGTGATTAGGGAAGTTTGGATCAACGAATCCTCTGGCTGACTAACATATACTGTTTCCTTCATTTTACCATTCAGAAAAGCAATTTTGACATCCATCTGATAGACCATGATGTTCATGTGAGCCGCAATTGCTAGAAAAATCCGTACAGCCTCAAGTCTAGCTAATGGTACGAATGATTCTTCGAAGTCAATCCCCTCTTCCTGTCTATAACCCTTAGCCACCAGACGTGACTTATTTATGATAACCGTACCTTCAACATCTAACTTGTTTTTCCAAATCCATTTAGGACCAATGACATAGACCCCTGTTGGTTTTTCAACCAATTCCCATACTTCTAGTCGTTTGAACTAGTTGAGCTCTTCTTGCATGGATTCAATCCAGTTGTCTTTGGTCATTGCATCTTTTATGTTTTTGGGTTCAGTTTGACAAACGGTGAGGGCATAAATGCAGTGTTCACCGTCAGTCTGAAGGCGTTGTCTAGTTACGACTGGTTGGTTCGGGTTGCCAATAATGTTAACAAGAGGATGGTCTTTAGTCCAATGATGTGTGGAGGGTTGATTTTGATATACATTATGCAGATTAGGTGGATTCAGATGGCTGGTAGAAGATTCCGCAACATCTGAATTTGCAGTTTCAGTAGCAAAAGGGTTGAAGAATGCATTTCCATCATAATCCGCGGGTGCAGGTACATCTTGATTCAGAAGATCATCAGTTGGATCAGCGTCATTAGAAGGGGTTTGTTCGGATGTTGTTGTAGAATCAATTGGAGGTGCCACAACATTGTTGTTGTTTCGTGTATCGAGGATTGGAATATTATCAGGTTGAGCAGCGGAAACATTTGATACATATGGAGCACGTTGATCAATATCATCACAAAACAGGGGAGCAAAAAGTGTTTCCATTTGACGACGAGTAAGCTGTAAGCTTGGTTCAGCTGATGATGGGGATTGGGGAAAGTTGAGATGGTTATGTCCGGGTTCCAAGCTGTTTTGCTCAGAAGCCATTTCTGTAAGTTCATCAAAATTAGCATGAATCGTTTCCATAATCTCCCTTGTATGACGATTCCAGATCCGGTATCCCTTTGAGTTTTCACAGTATCCAACGAAGACTCCAATGTCAGCTTTGGCCTTGAGCTTTCCAAAGTCATCACGATCATTATTTGGGTAATAGAGAGCACTAAATACATGAAAGTGTTTAAGATTCGGTTTTCGGTTATGGATAAGCTCATATAGTGTTTTGTTGTGGCGTTTGATTATCATTGAACGGTTCTGAGTGTAGCATGCAGTTGACACGGCTTCTGCCCATACGTAATATAGAAGTTTTGCATTGATTAACATCGTTCTTGCAGCTTCCACTAACGTACGGTTTCGTCTTTCGACAAATCCATTTTGTTCTGGTGTTCGTGCAATTGATGTTTGATGCTCAATTCCCACTTTCTCATAGTATTCTCGAAGAGTTTGATTCACAAATTCAGTTCCTCTGTCTGTTCTTACTTGTCTTACTCTATTCCGGAGCTGAACTTGAATTTTTATGAGAAAGGTGATGATCATTTGTGGAGCTTGATCTTTACTTCGAAGAAAATAAACCCAAGTCCATCTTGAGTAGTCATCAACAATTACTAGAATGTAGCATTTGCCATTTATCGTCTACACACGCATCAGGCCACACAAATCCATGTGAAGAAGATGAAGGACATGCTGAGAGCTGTGGTCCTTCTTTGACGGAAAGTGAGCACGAGTGCTTTTCCCTTGTTCACAGGCTGAGCATAAGTGATCTTTTGAATACCGAAACCTTGGAAGACCTTCAACTAGCTTGTGTCGTGCAAGATCGGTTATGGTTTTATAGTTCAAGTGTGAAAGACGTCGATGCCACAACCAAGATTTTGTAGATGATGCCTTAGAAAGTAGACAGATGGGAGAAGAAGCAATCATGTCTTGCATTGAGATTGTGTAAAGGCTTGATGTGCGGTTTCCAGACATAAGATCGTTTCCTTGTAGATCACGAATAAAATAAGTTTTCTCCCTAAAAGCAACTTTCAAATCACCATCACAAAATTGACTGACTGAAAAGAGATTGTGACCAAGACCTTCCACATAATAAACCCTGCTAATTTCGATGTTCCCATTGATGTAATCTCCATAGCCCATGATAGCTGCGAAGTGATCATTCCCGAACCTGACAGTGCCGATGAACTTTGAGACAAAGTTGGATAACAGTTTGAGATTTCCTGTCATGTGTCGGGAACATCCGCTATCAGCAATCCAAAGGATGATCTGTATCACCTGCATTATACACAGAAGACACAGGTGGAATAGAAGTAGAGGTGGAACCCGAAGAGTGAGAGGGTTCTGTTACAGTTACAGTTGAAACACACATGTTAATGATTTTAGGAATCCATTTAAATCTGGGTGTATTTTGTAACCATCTCTGCCAAGTCCAATTAGTTTGTGCTTTGGTCTTAGTGAATGCACTAGGTGATATTCTCTTCCTAGGAGGTGAAGTGGGTTCTATTGGTACATTAATGATATTTTCAGAAACACTAGAAGGCGGTTTACCTAGCACAGACTTAGAAGCATTAGTGGGCCTAGAGGTATTTCGATTTCTATGTTTCCGCGTACGAGATAAGATAGGTTTAGCAACACATTTATCATGACAACCAGAAAACATGCTTTTACGACAACCAATACAAGAAGCTTCAAACAAAACATTCAAAGTACTTAGAAATTCATCATTCGTTAAATCACTTTTTCTTTTACATTTTTCTAACGCAATGTCTAAAGTGGGTGCAACATGAGTTTTATTCAAAGTCCTAAGGTGTTCTTTTACTTCAGATGTCTTTATTGTTTTTCTCTTACGTTGCAACTTCCTATTCTTTCTATTTTTGCTCTTAAGCTGTGAAGTGCTAACGTTAGGATTAGAGGCAATTACTCCAGTAGAATTGGAAGGAAGCACATTAGTATCTTGAGGTTTGTCATTAGGAATTCTAGTGTCAATTTTAAACATTCCAGGTGCAAGAAAATTTGTGTTACTAGACTTATCTTGTTCATATTTCCCTAACTTCTCTTTCAACTCAACTATAGTGTGCAACAAATCTTGATTTTCAGAGCGAATGTTTCCACTAACATTTAAGACATCTTTAGTGTATGCAAGATGATTATCAAGTTCTTGTGATGCTTTAGCACGAGTCTTTTTGAGCAAATCAAATATGACACCATATTCAGTTTTGACTTTGGCAATTTCTTGTTCATATTTTGAAACTTGACATTTTAAAGACACGTTTTCATCATCCAGTTGTTCAAGTTTTGGATCAAAAGATTTTGCACGCAACTGGTTGATTTTGTTTTGCAAAGCAAGTTCTCGATTTTGACACCATTGAAGACGACGTTTTGCATTCGAAAGTTCTTTTAACAAACGCTCATTTTCAATTTTGAAACACTCAATTTGAGGCACATTATCGATATTCTCAACATTATCAATAGAATCAACAGCAATATAATCAAATGCATATGCAACAGTATGTAATAACACAACATTTATGGTATCAGCACAGATAACATCTTCCAAGAGTCGATCAACATGATTTCATAATATTTTCTTTTTTCGTTTAGTGTTTGAAATCGATGTTTCTGTTTTCTCAAAAACTGTTTTCATAAGTCCAATCTCCTTCTGAAGATCCCGTTCCCAATATATTGCACACATTTTCAAAGTTCGGACATGGGGTAAAAGCCTTTTCTGAAAAATATCTCTTTGATTGACTAATAGAATGGTTTGTTATATTCAACATTTTCCATTTTTAATCGACTCTCAGCATCAGCATCTGATTCCTCATCACGATTATATTCAACAACACTCATAATTGAATCATCAATTCTATGTTCTGCACTGTAAACTTGAGGATTTGGACTGAATGCTCTATTTGAAAAACGTGGTTTGTAATCAGCAAGAATTGGTCCATATCCATCTGGATTTGGCTTAAAAGAAAACTTTTGAATTGTTGTGATTGACTCACCATGTTTATAGATAACATTTCGAAACTCTTTGATTTTCTTTTGTAAATCGACAATTTCATCAAGATACTGATCTATTTGTCTCCTCGAATGTTTTTCATACTCAGAAAACTATTTTTGACATGTTAACAACTCAGACTTGGCTTTTTGAGTTTCCGAAGTGAGAGCGTTAACATGTTATTGATGATCAAATTTTTGTTGTTCTATTTGAGAAAGCAATACATTCTTGGATTCAACTAGATCACGTATATGAATTTCTAAAGATTTTTCATTTTGGTACGACTTAGCAAAAGCGACTTCAAAACTTTGTTTACGTTTCTCTTTAGTTTCAAAAATGTTGAGTTGGAACTTATAGCATTCATTATCCTTAGTCAACAGTGCAATTTTATCTTGCAGTTTCTTATTAATCTCATTGCATTTATCCAATTTTGATAGGGTGGTCTGACATAAGGTCATGAGTTCTGAATCTGGATTAGACAAAGGCTCATTTTGTTTAACTTGAGTCTCAACATATTCATTACTTAGACCCTCAAATATAAGCACGGAGTCAACTTTATTATCAATATTAACCATAAGGTCATCTTGATCGTCAAATGTAACTACAGGATCCATTTGATTATCGTCGTAATGAGATGTAGAAGGCTCATGTTGAACACTCTGTGCCTCATCGGATGCAGATGTAGAAGAAGATATCAGATCATGTATAAGTATGTTTGGATCCGGTACCTGAGACAAGCCATCAGTGTCATACATTGGGCATGTGTCACTCATGTGGAGCCCTTGCATGTTTGCCATTAACATCACAACTGCATTAGCTTGCAAGTCCTCCATGTCATCATCAGAATCTGCATTAGCCATGAAGCTCTGTTCCTTGTTGGTAAGTGTTCCACCAGCTTCATCCTTGAGAGCCAAGAGTAAAGTCTCCTTGTGATAAGCGCTACCTCTTGTTCTCGGCTTTGGGCAAGCATTAGCTAGATGACCCTTCTCATTGCAGTTGTAGCATCAAAGGCAATTAATCTGTCACACCCCCAAATTACCTGTTTTGCAGCGGAATGGAATTCCTGGGGATTGACTGTCATAGCATCACAATCACAGTTATATTGAACGACTTAAAGTGTCGTTTAAAAACACGTCGCTTGATATTTATCTAAAACATCCAGAGTTACAAGATAGGTCCCAAAAGTTGATAAAGTTTTCAGAAATATGTTTATTACAAGCCAAACGATGTTTTGAAAATGCCATAATATACAATGAGACGCGTCGACTCTATAAGGGTTCCTGAAAATACATTGCTAAAACAGTCAACAATAATGTTGGTGAGAAATCATAGGTTTATGAAATGTTTTATACGACTACACAAGTATAGACCATGTATGACAATCATGTCACATAAAAATGTTACAATTGCTATAAGTCCATGACACCGAAACTAGACTGATTATGATGTTCGCCTCAACAGAGTGTTTGCCAAACAACTCAAATAATGATATTAAATGAAATGCATCCGTTTAACCAGTTGGAATCCACCAACCCGGATGGAGTAGTCACCCTCGATAGATCTATCCACTCACTCTCGCTTCTATGAAATTAACGGTTCATGTTATATAATGGGGACATTCAATTGGCATGAGGTAACTTCAGCAATGTAAATGAATTTGATATACTTGGTATCGTAATAAAAATGATGTGCAATGTATTCCCCCCCCGTAGGTTTGAAAATAAGTATAAACATGTACAACGGGGCTATGAAAACTCACTTGATGAATCGATGCGAAGACAAAAGTGAGTACACCGAAATGTAGCGTGAATCTCTAACCTGACCTATTATGAATGATATGATATGTAATAAGTTATGATGTAATGTTATGCATGCAATTCGGATGATATTTATACCACTTATGAATTTTTGAAAATAATACTTTTCGTAGAAAAATAATCTTTTAACGTCTTGACCATTTTTAAATTACTTTACTTGTATTTACGTTGAAATGATATCCGACGATAATCATTTAGTGATTTATTAAGAAATTATAACTTTTCGTCGTAAAATAATGTCGTTGAAATTTCCATGAAAGTGACTAAAACGGCCTCGAAAAGCTAGTCGTAAAATGGTGCACGTCGAGTGTTAGGAAACAAACTCAACGGTTTTGGGAAGCTTGTATCATTATCTCAAAGTTTTAGTACATAAGTTTCCATCCTAAAGGTCTCGATCACAGAGAAACATATAGGTTAAGTATGGTACTTTTGTCCAAAATATCGTTTAAGGATGGTTTTCGGCCAAGTTTAAGTAACCGTATTTAATTCATTACAACTCCGCTTGACAAATGGTCGGACATTTTGGAAAATATGCTTGGCGAACTTACTTTTACTAGAAGACATCATTTTTATAAGAAAATGTACTCCATTTTAGTTCTCCAAATTTTGTTCTCCATTTTAGTTCTCCAAACTTTTTGTTCTCCAAATATTTGTTCTCCAAACTTTTTGTTCTCCATTTTAGTTCTCCAAACTTTTTGTTCTCCAAATATTTGTTCTCCAAACTTTGTTC
This sequence comes from Chrysanthemum makinoi, assembly GCA_910596185.1. NCBI lineage: Eukaryota > Viridiplantae > Streptophyta > Magnoliopsida > Asterales > Asteraceae > Chrysanthemum > Chrysanthemum makinoi. The sequence goes on along the minus strand of OU343221.1, from coordinate 119,444,903 downwards.
TCCAAACTTTTTGTATCAAAGTAACTTATATATTTTTGATAAGTCGAAATAATTTATAACGCCTAAGCTTCATTTTTTTGACTCGTACAAAATAGACGTAACATGCTGAAATTTTCAGAATTTATAGTTTTCGTCGCCTAACTTGAAAAATTCATAACTTCTTCGTTATAGCTCTGTTTTAATCCGTTCAAGCGGCCACGTTTTCGTTTTAAAGTTTATTTTCTAAATATCTAAGCCAAAAATTTTTATCTACAGTCGAGATTTCCAGATTTCAAAAATATGGACAGACCCTTTAGAAAACTTGTCGAAATGAGTTTTTCTCGCGCCAAACCTATTCTAACCAATTCAAAACAACTCCGAAGCTATTCTAATCCTACCATACACCTTCTTAGGGTGTCATGGGTTCCTAGACATCACCAAGAGTGATATATTACAAGGAGTAATTATAGGATGACATAAATATATATAACTCTTAAAAACAATGAAAAAGTGGTATAAACATCCATAAGACTTGCATGTTTTTCTCAAATATGATGTAATGAACATAAAATAAATATGAAGGATGAAAATGGATATGAGATGCTTACTAGTTAACTTGATGAGTTTTATGAACAAAGGTTTTATCCTAATCACCCAAGGTTTTTATTTCACAACCTTAATCAAGAGTGTAACTAGAGTGTATAAAACTTGTCTTGAAAATTTTTGGATGAATTTCTCTTGGTCCCTTGGTGTAGCCGGTTCTAGCAAGAGGAGAGGAAGAGAGTGTTTTGATCTTTTACTTAGTGAATATGTGTTGTATGTGTTGATATTAGGAGTATAATACATTATACTTGAAAGATATTTAGCAAACACAAATGACTCACCCCCCTTGTGTCGACAAGGGGGTATTAGTCATAGCTAATACATTTTTTTTTATTATTATGTATAATGTAATATTATGTAAAGTTAATTGAAGTTAAGTGATAACTTGTATACACATTTGAGTATTTAGGGTAGTATTAACTAAAAATAAATTTTAACGGGTCAAGATAAAATATATTGAGGTCATAAAATTTATAAAAATACATTTCTTGCAAAATTTGAGTGAAATAATAATTATCGTGTAGTATTTAAGAAAACCGTCGTAATTATATAATTATAACAATTTATATACAAAATAAACTTAAAACACTGGGTAAACTCATAATATTATTTAAAAATCTTAATATAAGTATAAAAATATATCGGGATAATTTTTGGAAGTATCGGATCAATTGTTCAAAATAATTAATTACGCGATAGCGTTTATTTAATATGAAATTATACGTTTAATGTAAAATGCAAAACCATGCATGAACTAATATGATGATAATGATGCTAATGATATGTAGACTAAACCTAGTCTATATGGAATGTCCTTGATGATTGGTTCATGAATTCACAGCTAAACCATTAAGGTTACGCGAATTTGATACTCGTAAACCTAGTTTACGATAAATGATGAAATAATGAAGCATGAGAAGAAATTTTCTCCGGGAATGAATAGTGTTTCGTGAATAGTAAATTTTGAAATATGTTCTCAAAATATTACTTTGACTCCAAAAAACGTGAATAGTAAAATTTTGAATAGTAACCGATGAATAGTAAATTCTCGAGATGAATAGTAAATTTGAGAAATGACCTGAAAGTACGAGTTGTCACATTCGCCCATCCAAAAAGGAATTCAGTCCCTGAATTCAGTCCTTGTTGGGTCCTACAGTGTTGCCGGTGAAAAGATGAGGATATTTGAGGCGCATTTGGTCTTCCCGTTCCCAAGTAAACCCAGGACCTCTTCGAGAATTCCAGCGAACCTTCACGATAGGAATACGACTTTGTTTCAACTGCTTGACCTCGTGGTCCATAATTTCTACCGGTTCCTCCACGAAATTTAGTTTAACGTCGAGTTGAATTTCTTCCAATGGAATAACGAGTGATTCGTCCGAAAGACATTTCTTCAGGTTTGAAACGTGAAACGTGTTGTGTACGTGACCAATTTCTGACGGAAGCTCAAGTCGATAAGCTACAGGGCCGACTCTGCTCAAAATTTTGAATGACCCAATGTACCTCGGGTTCAACTTCCCACGTTTTCCAAAACGTACCACGCCTTTCCAAGGCGATACTTTCAACATCACTTTGTCGCCAACTTGAAATTCTAATGGTTTGCGTCTAACATCTGCTGTAACTTTCGTTGGCTTCGGAAGTTCGAGTCTATCTCGGTTTGAACTATCTTTCTGTTGTTTCCCGTACCATTTATGGACCAGTGAGTTGTGCGTCTCCAACCTCGGCCCAACAACAGGTGATCGACACTTTCGACCATATAGTGCCTCGAATGGTGCCGCTTTATGGTTGTGATAACTATTGTTGTACGAGAATTCGATCAATGGCAAATGATTAGCCCAACCATTTCCAAAGTCAATCACACATGCTCAAGATATCTTCTAATGTTTGAATTGTCCTTTCACTTTGACCATCGGTTTGTGGATGATATGCTATGCTCATCTCTAATTTGGTTCCAAATGAATCTTGTAATGATTTCCAGAAGTTTGAAGTGAATCGACTATCTCTGTCGGAAATGATGGAAATTGGTGCTCCGTGCCTCGAGACTATTTCCTTCACATAAAGTCTAGTAAGTTGTTCCATGGAATAAGTCTCTCTAATTGGTATGAAATGTGCTGATTTGGTAAGACGATCAACGATTACCCTTATAGCATCGTAACCTCCCGATGTCTTAGGAAGTTTCGTGACAAAGTCCATCGTAATGCGTTCCCACTTCCATTGTGGAATTTTAGGTTGTTGGAGTAACCCTGAAGGTTTTTGATATTCGACTTTTACCTTAGAGCAAGTAAGGCATCTGCTAACGTACGTGGCAATTTCTGCTTTCATGTTCGGCCACTAATAAAGTTTCTTGAGATCCTGATACATCTTATCAGAACCTGGGTGAATAGAATACTTTGACTTATGCGACTCATGCATAATCAATTCTCGTATCCCGCCATAAAATGGTACCCACATTCTATCCTTGAAGCATAATACTCCATCTGCTCTCTTTACAAAGCCATTTGCATTTTCGGGCATACCATAAAGCTTTTCACTTGGTCGGTTTTCCTCCTTAAGTGCCTCGATCTGTGCCTCAAGTATTTTTGATGGTAAAGGTGAACTGATCGCCATTCCTAATGATCGGACTCTTAAAGGTTTGGGTCTTTCTTTCCGGCTAAGAGCATCAGCCACAACATTGGCTTTTCCCGGGTGATACTTGATTTCACAATCATAATCGCTGAGTAATTCCAACCAACGACGTTGTCTCATGTTAAGTTCCTTCTGATCAAGAACATATTGTAAACTCTTGTGGTCCGTAAACACTGTGCACTTTGTACCGTAAAGGTAGTGTCTCCAAATCTTGAGTGCAAAAACTACGGCCCCCAACTCAAGATCATGAGTGGTGTAATTCTTCTCATGGACCTTAAGTTGTCGAGAAGCATACGCTATCACCTTCTCGTTTTGCATTAATACAGCTCCAAGCCCTTTATGTGAAGCATCGCAGTATACAACGAAGTTCTCAATTCCTTCGGGTAGTGCCAAAATTGGCGCACTGCAAAGCTTTTGCTTCAACAACTGAAAGCGACTTCTTGTTTCTTTCCCCATTTGTACTTCTTGTTTTTCTGTGTCAACTTGGTCAAAGCTTTTGCTATCTTTGAAAAACCTTCGATGAATCTTCGGTAATACCCGGCGAGTCCTAGAAATTGTCGGATTTCCGTAGGATTTGTTGGAGTAGCCCAATCTTTTACGGCTTCAATCTTTGCAGGATCAACTTGTAGTCCTTGACTATCAATGACATGACCAAGAAATTGTACTTTGTGGTTCCAAAAATCACACGTCGAAAATTTGGCATACAACTTCTCATTTTTGAGTAGTTCTAAAATCGTTCTTAAATGCCCTTCGTGCTCTTCTTTGCTCTTTGAGTAAATCAATATGTCGTCGATAAACACTATAACAAACTTGTCCAAATATGGTTTGCATACCCTATTCATGAGATCCATGAATACTGCAGGTGCATTAGTTAATCCGAACGGCATTACTTGAAACTCATAATGTCCATAACGTGTTCTAAACGCTGTTTTCGGGATGTCCTCCTCCCGAACTCTAAGTTGATGGTAACCTGACCTTAGGTCAATCTTTGAGTAGATACTAGAGCCTTGCAACTGATCGAACAAGTCGTCGATTCTGGGGAGTGGGTAACGATTCTTCACCGTTAACTTGTTCACTCTCTTATAATCTATACACATTCGAAGGATCCATCTTTCTTCTTCACAAACAAGACCGGTGCTCCCCGAGGAACTTGGTCTAATGAATCCTTTGTCTAAAAGTTCTTGCAACTGGTTAGACAACTCTTGCATCTCCGATGGTGCTAATCGGTAAGGTGCTCGCACAATTGGTGCAGCTCCGGGCACTAAGTCAATATGAAATTCTACTTGACGTGCCGGTGGAAGTCCTGGTAAGTCTTCAGGAAAGACTTCAGGAAATTCTCGAGCAATCGGTACATCCTCAAGTCGCTTCTCCTCCGACTTCTTCTCGGTTATATATGCTAAGAAAGCAAAACAACCTTTCTTTATGTACTTCTCCGTTTTGATGCATGATATAATACTGAGTCTAGTTCCACTTCGTTCCCCACGAATGATCAAAGTTTCACCGTTATAAGGAAGATGAACAACTTTTTCATCACAAATGATTCTTGCACGATGTTTGGATAACCAATCCATACCGATGATGACGTCGAAACTACCAAGTTCTACGGGCATAAGGTCTATATTGAAGGGATGATTTAGAAAATTGAGTGTACAACCACGGACAATGGTGTCGGTGCTAATTAAGTTACCATTAGCTAATTCAATGTTGTATGATGTGTCTAATGTGGTTGGTTTGATATTGAGTAAAGGTGCAAATATAGTGGACAAAAAACTTTTATCGGCTCCCGAATCAAATAAAACTGATGCATAACGATTATTGATAAGGAACGTACCCGTGACAACATTCGGGTCCTCCCTAGCTTCTCCACCTCCCATGACATAGGCTCTTCCTTGTGCCATTCCACCTTGATTCTTGTTTCCTTGGTTCCTTCCCTTTGGACACTCAGTCTTGTAGTGTCCCCTTTCTCCACAACCAAAACATGTCACTTGTTGTTTCTGATTTTCCCCCGTAGCTGGCATCTTGCATTCCCTAGTTTGATGACCCACCTTCTTACAATTCCCGCATGTATCAGGACAACGTCCCGGCTTGTGATGACTCAAACACCTCTCACACTTAGGCAAAATCCCCGTGTACCCCTTTTTCTCCGTTGGGCCTGTGACATAGGCCTTTGCAACCTCTTGTCTCTTAGGTGGTTGTTGAGTGACATTTCCACCTCTGTTGTTGTCCCACTTTTGTTTGTTGTTGTTATTGTTGTTATAGTTGGTGTAGTTGTTTCGGTTCCTGTTGTAATTGAAGCGGTTGTTGGTATTGTTGTTGTTTCGGTTGATGTTGGCGATGTTGCTTCTCTTTACTACTTGCGCCATAAGCTTTTGAGACACTCGAATGGATTCCTCAATCGTTTGCGGATCAAAAGAAATCACGTCTCCTTGAATAACCTGAGGAAGTCCCCCAATGAAAGCCTCCAGTAGCTTCTCGTTATCCGAAACCATAGATGGGCATAACGCGGCCAATTCTTGAAACCTTCGAATGTAAGTATCAATGTCATACCCAATAGTTACCAGTTCATAGAATTCGGTCTCCAACTTTTTCACCTCTGTACGCGGACAATACTTCTTCGTAAGCAAACCTTTGAATTGCTCCCAGGTGAGCTTGTAAGCATTTTCCATTCCCATTGGCTGAGCATACGAATTCCACCACGACATTGCCCCATCAAGTAGTGTACTCGTAGCAAACTTAACCTTGCTATCCTCCGGGCAATTACATAACAAAAACATAGACTCCATTTTCTCGAACCATCGGACCATGGCAGTGGCCCCTTTAGTGCCGTTGAACTTAGTGGGATCTCCACTTTTAAAATCCTTATACGAACAACTTCTAACCCCGGACCCTCCTGCAATACCTGCAGCAGCAGCAAGTCTAGCGGCCTCGGCAGTAGCCGCAGCCTCAGCAGCAGCCGCCACCGATGCTCTTTCAGTCCTTAATGCATTGGTATGCTATCGTTCACATACTTCTGCATAGCCGCTTGAGTCAATTCAGGTGTGGCTTTCTTTGGCGCCATTACTCTTCAAAACCATAAGATGAAACAATTATGAGAACTCGTAAGTAGAAACAAACATTATACATATATATCCACAACCACAACATGTATAATATAAATGAAATCACAACGGAACAACCACGAAATATCACAAATATAATCACAACACACGTGGATAATATACATGAAAATTTCGGCCTACGTGGACCGATATCATATATAGTAAAACCATTCCTACATAGTAGAGTCAATACTTGATACATTTGTTTGTACAACAACCAAAAGACAACAAGTTCTTTCAACTATGTCACACACCTTGTGACTAGGATAATAGTAATAAAAACTATACATGATAAAAGTCTACACTAGGCACCTCACCGGTGCTCACTCGATCTGTAGATCTCAGAACTGTGTAGTCAACTAGCAACCAAACCCCTCAACTCGCTAATCTGATCCTGTGGGGTAACAATGCTCTCACGAGCTAATGCCAACTCCTGAGCCTGACGCTGAAGTTCGTCTTGTGCCATCTCGGCTCTATCATATAACTCAGGCATCTCCTGCCTCAACTCAACAATATGCTCCCGGTTCTCTAACTGTCTAGATTCTAAACCCTGGTGAGACATATCAATCGAAACCCTACCTATTACGAGGCCTTCAACCTCCTCCTCAATGGTCTCCACTCGATCCAATGACAGTTCCTCCAACTGTCCTAACATCCTATCAATATGAACATGTTGGCTATCTATACGAGCCCCTAATGTCTCAGTGGAAGTCTGTCTAGCAGCAGCAGCCTTTGAGCTCTCACCTATCTCGAACCTAGCTGGTGGTTCGGGCTCTGTAGAGGGTGATGCAGGGATGTCAAACGTGCACGCTTTTGGCGGCAAGTCCAATGTAGGTATAGGCTCCCTAAGATAGTATGATGAAGATGATGATGATAATAGTGGTGATGGTGGATGAATCGGGCCATGTGTAGGGCTAACAGGTGGGGTAGGTGCGACTTCACCCTTCTCAAAGGGTTCGGTCTCGGTGTCAGTCACTATAAGTGGTAGATCTGAAGTAGAGCCAATAGAAGATAAAACTACAGTGGTGTGTGATAAGGCATCGTTCATGTTGGTGTCGGATGAGACATCCTCCATGTTCGTGTTAGATGATATAGGGATAGTGTCGGAATCTGAAGACATCTCTATGACAACCGATGTAAAATAAAAGTAAATAACTTGAATAAAATGTATATGAATCCGCATGTAAAGTGAATATGCACTTATGATGAAATGATGAGATGCTATGATGATGTAGTTATAGTCTAGGGTCAATGATGCAACCTAGTTCTCTATAACTGAAGCTCTGATGCCAATCTGTCACACCCCCAAATTATCTGTTTTGCAGCGGAATGGAATTCCTGGGGATTGACTGTCATAGCATCACAATCACAGTTATATTGAACGACCTAAAGTGTCGTTTAAAAACACATCGCTTGATATTTATCTAAAACATCCAGAGTTACAAGATAGGTCCCAAAAGTTGATAAAGTTTTCGGAAATATGTTTATTACAAGCCAAACGATGTTTTGAAAATGCCATAATATACAATGAGACGCGTCGACGCCGCGACTCTATAAGGGTTCCTTATTCGTGCCATGATGCGAATGTCTTAGTTACCTGAAAATACATTGCTAAAACGGTCAACAATAATGTTGGTGAGAAATCATAGGTTTATGAAATGTTTTATACGACTACACAAGTATAGACCATGTATGACAATCATGTCACATAAAAATGTTACAATTGCTATAAGTCCATGACACCGAAACTAGACTGATCATGATGTTCGCCCCAACAGAGTGTTTTCCAAACAACTCAAATAATGATATTAAATGAAATGCATCCGTTCAACCAGTTGGAATCCACCAACCCGGATGGAGTAGTCACCCTCGATAGATCTATCCACTCACCCTCGCTTCGATGAAATTAACGGTTCATGTTATATAATGGGGACATTCAATTGGCATGAGGTAACTTAAGCAATGTAAATGAATTTGATATACTTGGTATCGTAATAAAAATGATGTGCAATGTATTCTCCCCCGTAGGTTTGAAAATAAGTATACACATGTACAACGGGGCTATGAAAACTCACTTGATGAATCGATGCGAAGACAAAAGAGAGTACACCGAAATGTAGCGTAAATCTCAAACCTGACCTATTATGAATGATATGATATGTAATAAGTTATGATGTAATGTTATGCATGCAATTCGGATGATATTTATACCACTTATGAATTTTTGAAAATAATACTTTTCGTCGAAAAATAATCTTTTAACGTCTTGACCATTTTTAAATTACTTTACTTGTATTTACGTTGAAATGATATCCGACGATAATCATTTAGTGATTTATTAAGAAATTATAACTTTTCGTCGTAAAATAATGTCGTTGAAATTTCCATGAAAGTGACTAAAACGGCCTCGAAAAGCTAGTCGTAAAATGGTGCACGTCGAGTGTTAGGAAACAAACTCAACGGTTTTGGGAAGCTTGTATCATTATCTCAAAGTTTTAGTACATAAGTTTCCATCCTAAAGGTCTCGATCACAGAGAAACATATAGGTTAAGTATGGTACTTTTGTCCAAAATATCGTTTAAGGATGGTTTTCGGCCAAGTTTAAGTAACCGTATTTAATTCATTACAACTCCGCTTGACAAATGGTCGGACATTTTGGAAAATATGCTTGGCGAACTTACTTTTACTAGAAGACATCATTTTTATAAGAAAATGTACTCCATTTTAGTTCTCCAAATTTTGTTCTCCAAATATTTGTTCTCCAAACTTTTTGTTCTCCATTTTAGTTCTCCAAACTTTTTGTTCTCCAAATATTTGTTCTCCAAACTTTGTTCTCCAAACTTTTTGTATCAAAGTAACTTATATATTTTTGATAAGTCGAAATAATTTATAACGCCTAAGCTTCATTTTTTTGACTCGTACAAAATAGACGTAACATGCTGAAATTTTCAGAATTTATAGTTTTCGTCGCCTAACTTGAAAAATTCATAACTTCTTCGTTATAGCTCCTTTTTAATCCGTTCAAGCGGCCACGTTTTCGTTTTAAAGTGTATTTTCTAAATATCTAAGCCAAAAAGTTTTATCTACAGTCGAGATTTCCTGGTTTCAAAAATATGGACAGACCCTTTAGAAAACTTGTCGAAATGAGTTTTTCTCGCGCCAAACCTATTCTAACCAATTCAAAACAACTCCGAAGCTATTCTAATCCTACCATACACCTTCTTAGGGTGTCATGGGTTCCTAGACATCACCAAGAGTGATATATTACAAGGAGTAATTATAGGATGACATAAATATATATAACTCTTAAAAACAATGAAAAAGTGGTATAAACATCCATAAGACTTGCATGTTTTTCTCAAATATGATGTAATGAACATAAAATAAATATGAAGGATGAAAATGGATATGAGATGCTTACTAGTTAACTTGATGAGGTTTATGAACAAAGGTTTTATCCTAATCACCCAAGGTTTTTATTTCACAACCTTAATCAAGAGTGTAACTAGAGTGTATAAAACTTGTCTTGAAAAATTTTGGATGAATTTCTCTTGGTCCCTTGGTGTAGCCGGTTCTAGCAAGAGGATAGGAAGAGAGTGTTTTGATCTTTTACTTAGTGAATATGTGTTGTATGTGTTGATATTAGGAGTATAATACATTATACTTGAAAGATATTTAGCAAACACAAATGAATCACCCCCCTTGTGTCGACAAGGGGGTATTAGTCATAGCTAATACATTTTTTTTTATTATTATGTATAATGTAATATTATGTAAAGTTAATTGAAGTTAAGTGATAACTTGTATACACATTTGAGTATTTAGGGTAGTATTAACTAAAAATAAATTTTAACGGGTCAAGATAAAATATATTGAGGTCATAAAATTTATAAAAATACATTTCTTGCAAAATTTGAGTGAAATAATAATTATCGTGTATTATTTAAGAAAACCGTCGTAATTATATAATTATAACAATTTATATACAATATAAACTTAAAACACTGGGTAAACTCATAATATTATTTAAAAATCTTAATATAAGTATAAAAATATATTGGGATAATTTTTGGAAGTATCGGATCAATTGTTCAAAATAATTAATTACGCGATAGCGTTTATTTAATATGAAATTATACGTTTAATGTAAAATGCAAAACCATGCATGAACTAATATGATGATAATGATGCTAATGATATGTAGACTAAACCTAGTCTATATGGAATGTCCTTGATGATTGGTTCATGAATTCACAGCTAAACCATTAAGGTTACGCGAATTTGATACTCGTAAACCTAGTTTACGATAAATGATGAAATAATGAAGCATGAGAAGAAATTTTCTCCGGGAATGAATAGTGTTTCGTGAATAGTAAAATTTGAAATATGTTCTCAAAATATTACTTTGACTCCAAAAACGGTGAATAGTAAAATTTTGAATAGTAACCGGTGAATAGTAAATTCCGAGATGAATAGTAAATTTGAGAAATGACCTGAAAGTACGAGTTGTCACATAATCCCAGTCTGAGCATTTCCCTGATCAACCATTTGAACCCGTTGTTGTGGAGCACCCATGTTATTCCTTCCATTAACATTAAACCCTTGACCACTACCCATCTGACGACCATTTCCACAGTTCTGAACCTCAACTCTTCCATTGTTAACAACAGCTTGATTTCTTGTGTTTGATGAGGTACGAATGCGATTGTTGGATTTGTTAGAAAATCTCTCGAAGGCTCTAGCAATCATTACAAATCCTTGATTCAATGCATCGAAGGCCTCAGCATCCTCATCTGGAGTTTCACTGTATAGTGCTGAATCAATATTTTTGTTGTTGTAAGGAACTAGCCGAGTTTCTTGTGCTTGTTGTGATGAATCATATGGTGTTATTTGAGCAGTTTGTTGTGGTGGATTTGTGAAGACAGTTGGCAAGTTTGGAAATTAAGGATAACATGCTTGAGTGTACAAAGCAAGAGTTTGATTATTCGGGAGTGTTGGAGAAGCAGGGACTCCACAGATGGTTCTGTCTTTGTCTACTTCCTTTTGATGGTGCTTCAAATAGTCGTACAACAATCCGTATGTTGCTTGATGAAGATTCTTAGCTTGACGGATGAATGTAACATACTTCTCCCAATCAGGACCAAGACAGCTGAGGAACTTAGTATTGATTGCAATCCTTGGCATAATGATGTTATGTTTGTCCAAGTAATTGATGATGTCTGAGAACCGATGATAGTATGACTCTAATGATTCCCCTGGTTCAATCATGAAATTCTCATATGACAAGTAAGTTTTGGATTCCATGTCTTCTTGATTGAGTTCAGTGCCTTCCATTAGAAGATGAATGTCCTCCCACATTGCTTTGGCAGTCTTTTGAGCGTCAACACTGCGAAGTATCGGATTGGGTTGTCCCAAAAGGATATATTGCATTGCAATTTCATTAGCTTCTAAGTGAAGAAGTTGTTCAGCAGTGAGTTGATCTACTCTGAGAATGTTGGTAATTTCATCTCTTGGTGGAGTAGCAGTTGGATCTCCGAGAATAGTGATAGTAGGCATTTGAAAAGGACCTTCAAGAATGACCTTCTTCAAAAACTTACCATGTGGTTTCTTGAGATCACAAAACCTAAAAAACCTTATTACCCATTGATCGTAGTTTCCGGGAGTGAGCATTGGAGGTCTATCAAGGGATCCAGCTTTATGAATGGATTGTTGGCTGCTTAGAGCTTCACACATCTTTGCAAACCAAGACGATTCCTTCTGCGTTGTGACATTCATAGCATACTTAGCTGGAAACTAATATTGGAAGTAGTTACAATGTTGAACTTGTTAACGAGGGTTTGGTTGAGGGATTTGTAGTGGAAGAGCTTGTGCTCCTTGAGGAAAGTACACTTGAGATGGTTGTTGAAATTATTGTTGAGAATATTGTTGAAATTGATGTTGTTGTTGTTGTTGTTGTTGAGGATACTCATGAGGACAATAGTTAGAGTATGGTGGTTGAGACATCTTGAAACTTGTGTTGAGGATGGATCTTTGTAGCCGAATGAAACTTGGTGTTTGTTGATGAAGTTGTCTTAGGCGTAAAACACAGCTTAGGCGTAAACAGACAATCCTTACGCGTAAATAGGAGCTTAGGCATAAATCCTTCTTACACATAAGCTTTAGGTTAAACGTAAGCTTAGGCGTAAACTAAATGCTTGGAAGTAAGAACCTTAGGCGTAAGATTACCTTAGGCGTAAGATTAACTTATGCGTAAGAATAACTTAGGCGTAAAATTTTACTCGTAAGCGTTTAAGCTTATGCGTAAGTTTAGGGTTTTATCCAAAAATCTTTTACACTTATCCAAGTGTAAAAGATAAGTGCAAAAGATATCCACAAGTCGAAGTGTTTTCAGGCTTATCCAAGCAAGAAAACACTGAGTAAACCAACAGCTTCGAAGATCTATGAAGAAAATCCTTAGGCGTAGGAAACTGTTAGGCGTAGGAATGACTTAGGCGTAGAGCTTAAGCGTAGAACTAGGGTTTAGTTAGGCGTAGAAACACAAAAATTTACCAAGCTAGATTTTTTTGCACTAAAACGTTTTGTATACCTGATTTTAATGATGAAATAGCTTCAAAATCACCAAAATAACACAAAAGTATGAAACTTGATGATCCAAAGAACTTTTCAACCTTACGCGTAAGAAAGTACACGTTTCAAAACCAAGTTTAAAAACTAATCTAAACACGTAAAGTTTGAAACTTTTTGCAAAAAACAGAAACTTTAACACCAAATAAACCTTAACCCATAAGAATCTTGAGTTTACAAGTGAAAAAATGAAAGTTTTAAGCGTATGAAAAGTGTAAAACGTTAAACCCACGCGTATAGAACCAAAACTTCAAAAACAATATGTTTCACCCAACTAGATGGCATATGATACCATTGTTAGGTCACCATAATATAACGCAAGGATCAATATGTAATAAATATAGATGGAGATAGATTGGTTGAACAAACAAAACACACACACGAATGAATATGTAAAAGTTATGCGTAGATATGTATTAAGAGTGAACAACCAACCCTCAAGTGAGGGTTTACAAGACTATTTATAAGGGAATGGAGCTAGGAAAACATATCTAGTCCCTTCCTTTCTTATTGGGCTTTTGCATAGGCTCATGGGCTTTCTACATGAGCCTTGCAATAAATACTAACATAAAAGCCTAATTAAGCAACCTATTACATATTAATGACTAACACTTGAAATACAAGTTAGGAGTGATTTCCAAGAACTCAGTATCTAGCCTTGTATCGGATAAAGTGTAGGCGACGTTGTGATAGGTTTGGTTCTACCTCGTGGAAGCCATGTACCAGATAAAGTGTATGCGACGTTGTGAAGGCTTCTCCGCCACATTAAGGAGCTTGTTTTGTGTAGTGCTTAGAAACTCTCGAGTTAGGTACTCGGGGAGTGGAATAAGGCAAGGAAGGTGTCCTTGTAGCTAAACCACTATAAATACTCGTGTTGTGGTTTTGTGTTCCTTTACTCTTTATCTCTTGCATTAATTACTTATATGTTCATCTATCAATATCCAACACACAATCTAAATGGATTGATATAAGTCGATCTAAATACTTTAAAACAAAGTTTTAATCGGCAAAACTATTCAACCCCCCTTCTAGTTTTCCACAATTGGCATCAGAGCTTCGTTACCAAGTTTCTTAAAGTATATTGTACTTTAAAAACTTGACACGATCCGTGTATGTTTGAAAACTACAAAGAAGGAAATTTCTTAAAACAAATATTCATGTTTTAGAAATTTTTGTACTTTTAACAAATGTTGGATATTGATAAATCATTCTAACATTTTTTCTGAGAAATCTTCATGATAGGATTCTTCCAATGACTTTGTTTTATCCTAAGATATATGAAGTCAACAAGAAGAATCTAAAGTTATCACAACTTGCTTTTCAAAAATACGATTAAGTATTTCAAAAGCTCATGAAGTATTTCGCGTCTATGATTTCTAAAAATCATAAAAAAGATATATAGCAAAGGTATGTTTTCCTAACTACAATTAGTTGATCTAATAACATGCTAATTGTTTATGGATAATGTTATATGTCTCTCTAGCATGATAAAGCATTCTTATGAAAACCTTGCATATGTTTAATACTAGGTGTATAGATATGTAAATTTGGTGTCTGACATCAAAGACACAGTTTTCTAAAAAGTTTCTCTTCACTACTTTCCATCTCAGCACATCATCGGGAATAGTATTCCTCCTTGATCTCCCTTGACATTATAAGCTAGTCAATATACGTCTTTATCTTGAAAAGAAATATTGCTAACTGAAAGTCCTGATCCATTATTCCTCGCATAAAGATATTTTTGTTGCATTAGTAATCTACATCAATATCATATATTTAATTCTTTATATATCACGTCAAAATGGAATTTGACATGATCCTTGTTCTTTTTCTTGAGTCATGGTTTACTCATAAAAGTGTTTCGTCAAATGTGTTTCGAAAACACAGAGACTCGTCAAAACCTTTTATCACATCTATAATAAATAAACTCTAAAGAATAGAGAAAACCTTTGTCAAAAACTGAAATAAAAAACTCCCACGTCAAATTATCAAACCTACTAAAACTGTTAACTTACTGAATAGCCGGATCCCTCAATATAACGTGTCGGATCCCTTTTTCAAGGGATCCGCCCGAACCGACATATCAGCAAAACAGAATATGTATTTGATAATTTACTGTACATTCTCATCTTCCACTTTACTCTCTCATACACAACCCTAAACTCAATACTACTGTTCCTGAAGCTTTCTCTTCATCAACTCAAGCTATCCAATCACTTGTGTAAGTTTTATCTTCACTGCATTGTGATTTCCATTCTCAAGTTCTTAGGAATACAATTTTAACATCTTTAGAGTTTTTATTCAATTGGGTTTGTCACAATTTGCTATCACATTGTTTTAATTAGCTATCTAAGATAAGTAATCAAAGAACAAACATTGTTAATACAAATTAAAACTCATAATGAAATAAAAAAAACAAGGATGTTTTGAGCAAAATTGTGATGAACCTAAAAAAGAACTCTTCCCAAAATTAACACCACATTGTTGTCTTGTTGTTTAGGATCAAACATACCTAGCTCAATTCAACAAGATTATCAAGACACCGCCCACTACATACCGATGCATCACCGTAAGGATGGTCTTACGCCCAAGGACCGAAAAACCTTCAAAATGCTCCAAAAACAGTTCTTCCATGAAGGACGTGTTGTTGCTCATCTTTCATCGATATATCCCCGAAGTCTTCTCTAGGATCAACTTCAATTGTCTACTCTATATCAATGAACAAATTTGTCCCGTGTTTGTCCTCAAGTTCTATAAGAGTGTCCGCATCATTAGAAATTATGATGGAACCATCATTATCGCCTTTGTCATCAACAATCAAAACTTCACCCTAACTCTTGTCAAGCTTGCCCGAATCCTCCGCATCGAATACCAAGGTGTGTGTATGTATTCAAATATTGTTCACTCGCCAAAATCCATGATATGGTTGATGATCACCATGTCTATCTCACTCCTCTTCATGAACCTGCCACGGTAAGAGATGTCGTCTTCATCCAAAGAACCTCACAAACCCGTGTCACTAGAAATTCCAAAGTCATCCACCGAGTTCCATTTCAAATGGAACTCTTTGAGATGTTCCTACTTTACAAAAAATGGGAACAAATTCTTAGAGAAAATGTTCTTTGTTTGGTTGGGAATAAGGATCATCCAAACACATGTCTTGTCTACATGATCTATTGCCTCATAAATGAAACTCCCTTCAACCTAGCTTATTACATGGTCAAAAGGATGGAAAGTGTCTTTAGGACGGAGAAAATGGTGCTTCCATATGCTATGATTCTCACCCGTCTAGCAAACTTTGTCTTTGCTTTGGAACCTTCTCCTTTGACGGATGATCACTTCTTTTGCAATCTGGTCATGGTACCTCTCACCGAGGGAAGAACATCAAGGTTTATGGTTGATGGGAAAAGGCTTCATCCTCCTACCGACTCATCCGAGGAAACTGAAGAAGAAGCTAGCAACCCCATCCACAACTATCATCTTGACCTCGTCTCATACATTGATCAATTTCCTGAAATTCCAAGTCGTTTACAATGGTTTCAACAAACCAAGGGAATGTTCAAGTGCATTGCTCACTTCCTCACGGGCAAGAAGAAAATGTAAAGATGAGATGGAAATTTGGAGGTGATTTATATAATCTTAATCTAAAACTTGTCATGTATCTCTAAAAAATGGTATTGTCATTTGGTAGAACTAAAACTTATGTCGTAGCTTGATGAAAACATGGATAGTTTAACATGAAACAACTAAATAGGAATTTTACCACTTTTTATCTCATATCAAAAGTTGGTCGTCATCCTACTTATATGCCCATATGTTGCTTTTACATACCATACTTACTATGCTTTACTTACTTACATGTATGCTTGCGGTAGAAATCATTAGTTTCTAAATTCGATACATAGAGCAAAAAGTTGCAAGCATTCTGTTAAGGAAATATGTCCCAGATGCCGGATCCCTTAGCTATAACTAGCCGGATACCTCAAGTGAAGGATCCATGGGATCCGGGTGGACAAAAGTTCATTTTTAGCTTCTTTACATCAATCCAACCTTCCAGACCTTATTGAACTAGTTAAACATGCTACATTAGAATCACTTAAACTTTCCTTAGGCTCAGTTGATCTCACATTCACTCATGGATGACTTAGGATCACATTCAAGGTGTTTTTGATTTATCATTACTTAAAACTCACCATCTTTCCGCTCCAATGTCTACACATAGTTCCTCTCATCTCAAGACACCTAGTTTGATACTTCTCTCAATATTAACAAATTGATTTTAGTCATCTTTACCTTAAAATGCTCTAAAAACTAGTTTTTCATTTCTTGTGATTTTTAAGAATTTTTTTAAATTTTCCTTTGATCACCATCTGGTTTCTATGATCATTTGCCATCCTCAAAACTCTTAGTGTCATCCTTGATCACTCATTGGTGTTCATAAAAACTCCATTTTTTTCCATAAAAGTCATCATTGGCTATCCTCACTCATTATGCTTGATCATTTAAGTCCTATACCCTTTAAGATACCTGAGTAGACTAAATCACTCAAGATATATAGGTGCTAGACCTTGCTAGAACCCAATCACCCTTTTCTTTGGCTTTTGAGAGCCGAATCCCTGGCCCAAAAGCTAGTCGGATCCCTCAAGGGAGGGATCTGTGAGAACCGCCTGCACAGAATACTCAATCTCATTTGATACAATCATTTTAAACCCTCTTTGTTAATCTAAACACTCCACATTGTCTTAAATGACACCCTAGGATAGAACAACACTATAGTTGACTTTTGTGCATGCAATTTGAAGAACCTTAGTGGTTTAAGCTTTAATTAACTTGCCTAATTTCTTCCTTTAGAAACTAATTGTGTTTGTACTTCCAAATCACTATTTAAACACTCATTCTCAGCAGCTAAAACTTTCTTCTTCATATTCTTACTTCCAACATCTCACCATGAGTAAAGCACCTAGTGCAACCTCATCAACCAAAGGACGTCCCAAGAAAATTGCCCGTGTTGTTCATGAAATATCCTCAACCGAATCATCACCCATCAAAGCTTCAAACACTATAGTTCCTTCCCAACATACTGTACCACCCAAAGCTAGGAAAACCGCTCGAATTGGTATCTGACCTTATAGTTTGGAGAAACCTTTGCCAAACACTACCATACCTCCTAAACTAACCACTCCTATCTCCACTAAAGCAACTAAACTCTTACCTCTAGAGCCTAGAGCCCTCTCCTTCACCACACCTCTTTCATCTCCAAACCTTTACTCACTAAAAGACTTGCCCTCTAGGCCTTCTCAACCACCTCCATTACCCACATTCTCATCAATTGAGGAAATGGTACTACAACAACATTCTAACCAAAACTTTGGTGTTGGAACTTCACTAGCACCCGTGTTCTACTCTCCTTCACCCTCAAATGATCCATTTTGGATTATGAGGAATCACCAATCTCAACAACCAGACCATATGGAAGTAGATACTTCTTTACCTCCACCACCAACACATATATCACCATCCTTAGTAGAACCACCTCCTACTTCATCAAACTTACCTCCATAAATCCCTCCATCCTTTATGGAACCTCCACCTTCTTTATCTAACTTACCTCCTCAAACCACTCCATTCTTACCCCCACCACTTCTTAGTCATGATAATGATTGCTTTCATTGTCAACATGTCCAAGGGTTAGTCCATGAAGTACGTGATGAATTACGTCTCATGTTCTATCACCTTCTTGAACATTTTGATGAAGTCAAAAAATCTAATCGTCCCTAAACCTAGGAATGCAAGCATAAAGTGGTGTTTCCTCTAGTATTAGGCGCAACTTAGATTAAAAGGAATTATACTTTAATACGTGTTTGTATAATTTTCTTAGTTTAAGAGATATTTGTATTATTTCTCTTGTTTTATTGAATGAAATTACATGTTTGTATGTTATATATAGTTATGTGAACATGTTTGGTGCAACAATACATAACTCATTTGGACGTTTACGTCACTATTTATCTACATTGCTGCCACTAAGTTGCAGGTACATGGTTCCTAACTTTTTTCCTAGACGGATCCCTCACATGAAGGATCCAACAGAACCGGTGGACAAATTACCATTTTTGAGCTAACTTGAAGCTCATTTGCAGGAAACAATGCACCATATACTTGTTTTATAACCTTTGTTTTGTAGATTTTCAAAATACACATGAAAACTTTGACGCCCTGTACAAGGGGGAGCTTTTCATCAAAGCAAAGCATTGCAAAACACTTGCAATACATTCACTTAGGCTTCCTAACTACTTGACGCCCTCATCAAAAGGGAGCACTCGTCAAGGGGGCGCATTTTCGTCAAAGTTAAAAACATTGCAAAATACTTGCAATACACTCGTTAATTCTTCCAAATTACTTGACGCGCTCACCAAAGGGTAGCATCCGTCAAGGGGGAGCTAAGACGAGAACTTCTTTCTTACCTTACTACTTCTTCTCTTTACATTTCTTTCTCTAACTCTTTCTCATTTTTTTACTTTTCACAAGTTTTTCTCAAAACGTTTTCCACTATGTGTTAATTTCTTTTCGACGCTCTTTTTGTTTCAACAAAAAGGAGGAGACGAGAGTAAAAACTCCAACTCAATTTTATACGAAATTTATTTTCTTCTTAAAATAATCTTATGTTTTTTTATCAAAAAAGGGGGAGATTGTTAATACAAATAAACCATAAAAACGTTTATTTATATTTTACGATCTTCTAATGTTTTGTCGATAACAAACGTAAAATCATTAACGAAATAAATAAAATACGTAAAAGCTTTGAGCCTATAGTTTACTAAACATAACAAAACCATCAAAACATATGTAGTTAAATAAGTTATATAAAACCAAAGCCATTTTTATAAAACATTTACAAGTAATATTGTTTACTTACAATTATAAAAATGTATATGTACTTTGTATATGTTGTAATGGGTAAATAATGGGTAAAAACCAAAGTCCATAACCCATGACCCAAGACCTATGATCCATTGACTAGGTATAATGAATCTTGTTGGGTAAGAACCAAAGTCCATAACCCATACCCATGGAGCATGATCCATAACCCATGATCCATTGCATGACATCATGCATAAAGTCATGTTAGATATTATCCATGATCCATGACCCAAGATCCATAACCCATTGACTAGGTACATTGTATCTTGTTGGGTATCCATGATCCAAAGTCCATGACCCATGGTCCATAACCCATAACCCGGTTTGCAACCCAAAATCCAGATTAGGTTGACTCAACAGCCGGATCCCTGGAATTGCACTGGTCGGATCCCTTGGGTGAGGGATCCGCCGGAACCGTGGAACAGTGGACTTGTTTTGCCTATAAATAGTGAGCCATTTCTCTCTTGCTCACCAACCCTTTTAGAAATACTTTCTCTCTATGTTCTAACCTCCCTAGAAACATATCCAAATAATCATTCTATGTAGTTTTATCTTTGTATGATTCTATGTAGGTTCCTCTTAAAGGCGAGATCACAACCTCTTGAAGACGTGCAAGCTCAAGGTCATGAGTTGTTAAGCTTCGTCATCATCAAGACCACTGAAGTGTATCTTGTTGATAGTTCTTCTCTCCCTCCATAGTGTGTCGTGTTGAAGGCATTGGTGAGAAGTGCTGAAGGTGTACATTCGATATGGTGCGTCGATGTACAAGTTGTGTAGTTTGGGTTAAAGGATATTAATATCCTTTCTAGTATTGTAAAAAGGAGTGTGTCTCCTTTGGGTAGTTGTGTTTTGGTAGTAGTGTTGGGTAGTAGTTCCTCCTTTATAATGGAACTCGGTATCTAGCCTTGTACCAGATAAAGTGTAGGCGACATTGTGATAGGTTTGGTTCTACCTCGTGGAAGAACTCGGTGTCTAGCCTCGTACCGGATAAAGTGTAGGCAACGTTGTGAAGGCTTCTCCGCCACATTAAGGAGCTTATGTTGTGTAGTGTGTAGAAACTCTCGAGTTGGGTACTCGAGGAGTGGAGTAGGGCAAGGAAGGTGTCCTTGTAGCTGAACCACTATAAATACTCATGTTGTGGTTTTGTGTTCCTTTACCCTTTATCTCTTGCATTACTTACTTATGTGTTCATGTATCAATATCCAACACACAATCTAAATCGATTGACATAAGTCAATCTAAATACTTTAAAATGAAGTTTTAATCAGCAAAACTATTCAACCCTCCCTTCTAGTTTTCCACAAATTCTTTTCTGTAATCAAGAATTAATTGGCACAAAAGATGTTCAAACAATTTTAGACAAACCGAGCAACAAAAATTTCAATGTGTTACCCGGAATGTCAAACAATGTGTTACTCCACATATTTTGCAACCCACTTTAGAACACGATGTTTGTACATCTACAAAAGGCGCCACTGCTCAGCAGCCTAAAGGTAAATATGTAAGCTTTTAAACAATGATGTTTACTAATTTTTTTTTAAAATGTGTGTATACAACAGGTTGTCTATAAAGATGGAACCAAAGGTGAAAAAAAGTATGCTAGTTAACTTTTACTCTGTTTACGTAGATAATTCATGGCCTAACTTAGTTATCGACACTACACCTTCCAACAAAGATTTGAAATCCACAAACGGTGAAACATCAATGCAGGCCACTAGTAAAAAAAGAGTAGGGAGAAAGTATACTAGCCTAGTTGTTCATCCTATCATGAAATGACTATGTTCTCTGATTAAACTTTCTATCGCTTCAAGTGCGGCATAAGATTCACTAGAATCCTATAGTCAATTCGCCTAGCCTATTTCCATAGAAACCTCTCCGGAACCAAAGATTCATCTCTTCATAGTAAGCGGAGGTGTTGTAGACTAGTTTGAGTCATTAAGTGCCACTACATGCTAGATTTATTCTTTGTGTGGCCCGGCCTCTTGGATCTTAGACCACACATCTAACTTATTAAGTTCATCCAACCTGGAGGGTGATCCTATGGTCAATTAGCACACAAGGAATTGGTATTCCTATGGTCAATTACTACCAACCCTCGCAACCACTCACACTAGGGTCCTATGGTCAATTCTCCTAGTGCAAGAAGTACAACCGGTCTTCAAAACTACCGAAACTAGAGGATCTAACAAAAAACTAAGCATGCACACACTAGAAGCAATAATAAAAGCACGAAAACATAATCAAAAAGAGAAAGGAATCATAACTAGGCTAGCACCAAAGGTGCTTAGATGATCATATAATAAAGTACACGAGATTCAATGTTTTTCATGATATTGAAAGACATGGAATCGTAAATGTAAAATAAATATGAATCGCTAAACCTTATTGATGTTGTTGTGTGATTTCTCCCTTGGAAAATGCTTCGTATCTTTGTTAGAGATCATCCTTGTGGAACCATACTTCGTCCTCTAGTGAGTTGTGGTGAGAAAGATATATCAAATGCAGAAAATAGGGTTGGTATTTATAGGCCAGACACAGCTACGACGTAACCTTGAGTTGTGGTTATGCCGTAAATAATTTAATCTTCAACGATCTTATCCATAAATAAATATTTATGGCGTAACTTAGATGGATAGTTACGCCGTAACCTTCTAGGGTTTCATTTACGTCGTAATCTTCATGCTTGGTTACGTCATAATCTCATTAATAACTTGAGTCCCCTTCTGTTCACTTATTACACCATAACTTCATACATTGGTTACGGCGTAACCTTCTTAGCCATGAAAATCTTCTCAGTCTTTAAAATATTACGGTGTAACCTCTTGTGATAGTTACGTCGTAATCCTTGATTAGCATTAACTTGGTCTTCATGTTTGAATTCATAGTTACTGCGTAAATGGAGAGTAGAACTATGTCGTAACCTCTTCACAGTCAGCATACTAAAGTGTGTATCTTTGTAAGTTCTTTTCCAATTCCGTGTCTGTTTTGTTCCTATGCTCATTTACAACCTGGAAACGAAAAATAAAGAAATAAAGTCATATATACATACAAACGATACAAATAACGAGCATATTAGGGAGAAATTGAAACTTAAATATCAGGATTATTTGATTTCATCAGTTTGTTATATCTGTTCACTGGGCTTTTTTAAGCTCGGTCGCATTTTCTTTTCTCTGACAAGTAACAAAGGGGAAGCTGGGAATTGAGTGAAGAGAGTAGGATCTCTTGGTGGACCAACCCAACCATAGTTTCCTTTGTCTTTTGAACTTTGTTTAAGACTTATGTCTTTGGATATTTCTTTTCATTTTATACTTGGATTTGATTTTTATTTCTTTGGAGGTCATTTTGTTTCATGACTTATCTTTTGATAAAGTCTTTCGCTTGTGTTTTGGTTCTGTTGACGTCATAAGTCTGACATTTTCCCATTCTTGAATGGGGGTGTTACAAATTTATTTGAACAACTTTGTTAATATGTTCTTCCTATCTTAATTTAGTGTCTTGTTACTTCTATTGTTCGTTTTGCTTAATTAGTTTATTAGTAAACCAAACTCGTGCCAGTCTCTCAGGCTGAACCCCCCATTGCGTTAGTTTAGGTTAATTTAGTAGAGTAGAATACATTTAGAATTAGTATATTAGAAATTCACTCCTGACGAACGACTCGTACTCACCCAACTAGCTACATTGATCGGTACAATGCCCGTTAGTGTTAGTCTATAGGTTAGTTTAGCAAAATATAAATAGTAAAACTTGGTATAAAATATATAAACCTATAAACACACATCAAGTTTTTGACGCCGTTGCCGAAGTGATTTTATCTTTTTACTAGTTTTATTGATATTTTTTTGTTTTAGTTAATTTTTGTGTGTTTGGTTTGTTTACTTGTTCTTTTAGATACTTTGTTTACACTCTATGTTTTTGTCTCAGAAAGGCGATACGGCGTATTCTTATTTGTGAACATGGCGTATCTGTCTGATTTTAATGCGGCGTGGTGTATTCTTGTCTGTGAATACGGCGTATCTGTCTGATTTCAATACGGCGTATGCAGGTCCAGTGTATTTTGTGTGGTTTTAAGTAGGGTTTTAAATGAACCGGACAAACATGAACGGAGCCTAGTTTATGTTCGTTCATTTAATTTTAACCGCACAAATAAACGAACACGAACACTTAAACGGACGAATTTTCTTGTTCATGTTTGTTTATTATAAAAAGAGTTGTTCATGTTCTTTTATGTTCGTTAATTAAGACACTAAACGAACGCTTAACGATCATAAACGATCGAACATAAATAAACATAGACAAACAAACGTAAACTTTATTAAATTATGCATAATATATTGTTTCATAAGTGTTGTTTTGTTTAAACAAACAATTTAAAAATTATACAGTTAAAAGATATGATATACGAACATAAATAAATAAATGAACATAAACGAATGTTAACGAACGCATAATCGGGCGTTCACCAACATAAATATCTGGGACGCGAATTTTGTTCATGTTCGTTCATTTAACTAAATGGATTTAGAATATTGTTCATGTTCGCTCATTTAATAAATAAACGAACATAAACGAACCTTTTACCGAACGACTCATGAAATGTTCGCTGAATGTTCAGTTCGTTTACAGCCCTAGTTTTTAGTGTTTAAATATTCTAAAAACTTTGTTGCAAGAAGTTAATACAGAGTATTCATTGTCTGTTGGATAAGAGATATTGACCAGAGTTGTATACAACATATCCATTTTTTGTTAGATACGGCGTATCGACCTTCTGTGACCCAAAACTAATTTTCATTTTTTATTTTTAGGGTTTAATTATCTTTTATTATCTTTGTATTTTGTTTCGTCTACTGTTGGTCTTCTTGGTTATTTGTTTTTCAGGAAATCATGAGGATCGAGAAAAACATTGATGAAATGACCATGGAAGAATATGTCCAATATGAATCCGATATGGCAATTAAGAATGGTTGGGTTTACCATTGGAAATATGCAAGATACGGTGAAGAAAAGTGGAATGTTAATAATGATGATATGGATTACACGGGGTCCAATAGGAAGAATATTCAACTGTCAAATATAATTGTAAGTTAAATTTGGGTACTAATATCAATAATGATGAAGAATACTTCGAATATGATATTAGGAAGCGAAAAGAAAATGGATGGTATTTAGATGATGAGATGATTTGTATACAAAATCTAATGATGAGTACCCAACGATCGTATATAGTCATGCATCGCCATTAGACCATTCATCTGATAAACATGAATAGTGTTTAATTTCTAATTTCGAAGGGATTGATGCTATTAAGTCTGATAATGGAACCGAGTTGGAATTTTTGTTCCCATTTGTTTCTCAATCATTGGAAGAAGAGAAACGTGATCTTGAAAATATTGAGCAACAGTTGAATGATTTGGATAGAGACAATAGTTCAAATGGGGACTGAGATTTTGATGATAAATAGTGTGATGCGATAATATATGGGGACTTACCTTATTTGGATACCCTACTCTCACCTCATTCAGAACCATAAGATGATGAGATGAAAAATTTCGGAGTTAGTAAGCGTGATATGGTGTTCGATGATGGCATGGAAAGCATTGATGACCTTCCTGTCATGGATATTCAGGAAGTAATTAGGAATTAAATTTCGATGACTTAGAAATACTTCAAAGGTTTTTAACACCTAGTGTGCAAGATTTACCTAAGTAAAAACCAGTGGTTGAACCATATCACTTACCCATTCATTTTCCTTGATGATTGAAGGTGGCAGGAGAAGAGGAACCAAGTAAGAAGCAATTAAAGAAGATGAATGACAAGATTCTACGGGTGGAAGAATCAACTCCACAAGCTCATGTGGAATATACAACACAAATTGGTAACACCTTTGACTTTCCTCTTATTTTTGCTAATGATATTGCTAGTGTTTTTAAATAGGTTGCAGAGCTAAAGGATGATGTGATGGAACCTATTACCCTACAACCTATCATAGACAACACACCACATGATGACACACATAAAGCACCTGTTATCCACCATGTTTTGGTTGAACTTCCAAATGAATTCAATGATGAGCTCATGGATAATACCATGGTTGAAGAGGAATCTAATTTGAAACTAACATGGAAAGAAGAGGGGCTCGAATAGTTACTCGCTAAAGACCCTTTCTCGTCTTGTATGGAAGTTGAGGGATGCCAAACTACCAACAAGATAAATGAAGAAGGAAGAGTATTTATGCATCCTCAACGTAGACTCTCACATGGAGTATTCAAAACATCCAACTCATCAACCAAATTGGGTAAGGGAAGGAGTGGGGATCATTACCCACTAAGGTACAATTTTTACTTATTGTGTCTTCTTACTGTAGCAAATATACACTATTATAGTGTTTATTGCTATTATCACCCGCACTTGATTCTATGTGGGGGAAAAAGACCCTATTACACATTAAATAAGGGTGAAGTCACGCTCGTGACTCGAACAAAAACAAGCGCTTTATGAGAGGCAACACATGCTTGTCTTTTATTTTCTTTTTAGTATATTTTTATTTTAGTATTTATGTCAGTTGTTCAATACGGCATATTTCTTTGTTAGTGGATACAGCGTATTAACCCCTGACGTGTACTTTAGTATTTCCTATAGGCAGTTGATACGGCACATCCAATATTCCATGGATTCAGCGTATTGACATTATAAACTGTACCTTTCGTATTTTTATTTTCTAACCGATAACTAATAAGATGTTCTCGAGTTTCTTTTTATGTTGTCTATATATTGAAAGGTTTGGACGATTGATGGTGTTAATGAACTCCTACATTTGATTTCCTCACATTCTAATCTTGGAGGATCATACCGAGCAATATCAAGGGAGTATTCCGTTTCATTCCTATTTCATTTATTTTTAAGTCTATATTGTTTGGGAATAGGAATGAATTTTATTTGTCCTTCTTGCTAGTTTTTTTTTATGAAATTAGTACTTAATTAAAAACCTTTGACATGTTTTTCATAACTGAATTAGTTAAGCGCGTAACAGAGTGCATATAATCCTTATTATTACATATGTGATAATTAAGCCTTTCCGTTTACCCTTACTTACATAAATTTCACTACAAAATGAATGTGTTCTGGTGGCCTATAGTATACTTTAGAACTTGATCCTATCTGCATATCGAGACCATAATAAAGAGTATTGCATTGGGAAACTTGGTGTAATCAGACTAGTTAGGATAGAAGGCAAAAAATTATAGGATTTAATCCAAATTAACCATCCGTTTACATCATGTATTGTGTATATTGACTTTTCACATCGATTAGTCAATCCCCAGTAAAAAACCCTTATTCATTCTTCATCCTAACATTTAGCTTACTAAGATTAGGGATTTGAGCAATCACGAATATTGTGGTCGTCGTTACGATCATGTATTCATGATTTTGTCGCCCTTTTTGATATAATATTATTGGTGAAAGATTACGTAATCCTATCTTTAGCTTATTCGAGTTATGGAATCGAGCAATCACATATATCGCGGTCGTCGTTACGATTGTGTATTCGTGGTTTTGTCTCCTTTTCTGGAATAATATTATCGATAGAGATTAAAAAGAATGATCACCCCTAGAATAACCTGCTGAGCCTATCTTTTCTTTTTTCTACACAACACTTAAATGTTATATATGTTTTGTTATACCTATTCACCTCGCCTACCTTGTAGTTTATTTAAGTCCATAGTCGAGGCGTTGCTAGTTGTTATTGGTTCTATTGGTTGAATTCGTAGGTTATGAACGGGTATTATTGAAGAATGTCAACCTTTGAAATATGCAGATATCAAGTGGGGGAACACATCCGATTATATTTCCTTTAGCTATCATTATTGTGTGTGATATGTGAGCCAAAAGAAATGAGAGAAAGAGTTAAAAAAAATCAAAAAATCAAAAAAAAAGAGAAAAAAAAGAAAAATGAATAGAGGTTTGTGAGATAGTCGGTTCATCTAATTGTAACTAACTTTGTTGTTTTATTAGTTTCCTTATTGGGTGCTAATGTGTTTAAATCGGCAAAATTTATGAAAATTTATTAAGTTAAAAGGCGATTGTTCATCATTCTACACACATTAGCACATATTGGTTATGATGTTACGAAGGCCGAGTTAATGTGACATTTATGCCTAAGTGTTACGGTTCATATATGGATTATGAGGCATCACATTCCAGCTTATACGCATTAACTCGATGTATTCTTGGATTAAAGACCCCTTATAGGGTGTATTATTACGGATAGCTCTTATAACCCGTTTCGTTTCTACTTTTCCTTCATTGTACGTTTGTTTTTTATCCAATGGGGACATTGTACATCTCAAGTGGGGGGACGAAAATACAAACGAACATTATGGTCAGTTATGTGTTAGTGTTCCTATATTTTCATAAATTGAAATAAATTATAGTGCACACTAACTTATAACCATTTTGCTCTTATACGATGAAGGTCGAATTGACGCGTCATATATGCCTTGTATTAATGGATATGACTTTTAAGGGCATGATTCTACATTACTACGTGTTAAGTCGTTATTGAAAGATTATTGAAGACCTATTTACTTTGGATTGATTAATGGATTTTGCTTGTGGGATTGAGAACAGCTAGCGACGGGGAGAGTGTGGACTTAGGATCTATTTGATTTGTTCGTGTCAAGTGTCCAACCCATAAATATTTCCCATGCCTATATCCTACCCTTTGTCATTCTAGCCTTTAGCTTATTCGAGTTAAAGATTTGAGCAATCATAGGTCTCTCTTCTATGGATTTGATCGTGCGCTTGTGATTTTGTCGCTTTTTCTGGAATAATGTTGTCGATGGAGACAACTCTCCAAGAATGAATCAAACTGTAAGCCTACCATTATGTGTCAACCCATATTTTTTCCTTCTTGAATAATTAGACCTATAGACTCTAGTGGCGGAGAATTGAAATTTGGTCAAACCTATGATAGTAGATGCACCATGACTGAGCCCTTGAGTGATCAAAAATTTTGACACATAGATTAGTGAGAGATTGAGTGTTATTTCTTTTCCCCTTTTTGTGAGGTGCTCGATTGTGCAATTGACTTGAAGTAGGTTAAAATTTAAATGCATATTTTTCTAGGTTATAGAAGATATTCTTCATAAGTAAAAATCAAGAGTTTACTTGAGGACAGGTAAATTATAAATGGGGGATATTTGATGACATCAAACAAGGTCATATTTATAGCATCATTTATCCTGTCTATATTACTCATTTTATATCATTTTATATGAGATTTGATACTTAATCATTTACTTTTATAAATCTCAGTAATATTAGGGCAATCGGAGAAAGTCACGAAAAAATACATGTTTTGGAGCAAAAACAAAGATATTGAAGAAAGTCCGCCGATCAGACACTTAATACGGCGTATCAATACTAAATGGATACGCCGTATACATGAACTTAGAAGATTTCAAGACCTTGCCTGACTTTGATGAATACAACATATCCATCTTTAGGAATACGCCATATATGAAACTTGTTCGATTTAAAAGTTATATGATATTTGAAGAATACACCGTACACTAGCTTTAGCCAATTAATCAAGTAAAGAATCGAAGCTTAAAGACAAAATCAATATTACATTACGACAATCGAAGATGCTTTAGTATTTTGGCCGTAAATTCTTCATCCGGACTCCGTTTTATTCGACTCAAAAAAGCATAGAAAGAGAAAAAGGAGACCTACATGTTCAAAAGGTCCAATATGGCGTATTTGGTTAGTGAATACACCGTATTGGCCAATAATCGATATTGGAAATCTGAATACGGCATATTGGGTCAGTTTCAGACTTGGAGGCTACGTTAGTTAATGAATATGGTGTATTGGACCTTCCCAATACGCTGTATCATCCCCGATTTCAAAAACTATAAATTGAAGACTCATTAATGACTTAGGGCGTCATTAAGGATCCTAGGCTCATTCCCAGACAATCATAACACCTCCAAACAATAGAAGAACCATATTGAAGACCCAATCATCCTTGAGGAACATCTTGTAATCATTACACTCTGCTATAAACGTTCAGTTAGCATATTGTTTCTTTAACAATTCTACTTTAATCGTTCTGAATATGATATTGTGTATGAATACAATGATTATGGGCTAATACTTATAGGTATTAGCTAAGTTACGATTATTTAATGTTTTGATTTGTTTATGTGGATTTTTTACTCTTTCGTTGCATGTCGATTATGTTTATCAATTCATACACGTTTATGCATATGTTAGATCTCTCATTCAAATTATTCTTGATTTATTGATAGACCTTAACTCACGATAGCGTAAAGTGGATGATGGACAGTATTTCGGGGGAGTCATACATTACTTGGCTTTATAACTAGATCAGTAGTGCTATGACCATTAGGCTACTAGGTATAAGGTTAGGGAATAAATTTGTAATAAAGCACTCGTTGTTCGCATTGGTAGCGATATCGTATAGCGGGGAGTACCATTATTTCGGGGAGTCACACATTAATTTGTAATAAAGCACTCATTGTTCGCCTTGGTAGCGATATCAACTATGAGACTTTATGCAGGTTCAGTTAATTGTGACAGGATTAATCAGATATGAACATTGAGTTTAGGGGGAAGTACCACTTAGCTTTCAATAGAAAACCACCAATGAATGTAGTACAATCATTGTACTCATAGTCAAATCTGACATTTATTTGAACAACTTGGTTAATATATTCTTCCTATCTTAATATAGTGTCTTGTTACTTCTATTGTTTGTTTGCTTAATTATTTTCTTATAAAACCAAAGTCATGCCAGTTTCTCAGGCTAAACCCCCTTGCGTTAGCTTAGGTTAATTTAGTCGAGTAGAATACCTTTAGAATTAGTATATTAGAAATTAACTCCTGACGAATGACTCATACTCACCTAACTAGCTACATTGATCGGGTACACTGCCCGTTAGTATTAGTCTATAGGTTAGTTTAGCAAAATATAAAGATTAAAACTTGGTATAAAATAGATAGACCTATAAATACACAGCAGCCGTATCGGCCAAAACAATCAGGATGGGGTACTATGGGCCAATAGTCAATCAAGAATTTGAAGGTGAGCTAATGACATGCCAAGAATGTCACGCTTACGCCAAAATCCAGCGCGTATCAAAATATGACCTTATCCACATCACTGTACCTTGGCCATTCTACCAATGGGGCATCGTCATACGCGTACCATTCCTAGCAGCCCTAGGAAATTTCAAACAATGCTTGTAGCCATCGATTACTTCACCAAATGGATCGAAGTAAAACCACTAGCCTCTATCACTTCAAGAAATGTCTTATTTGTCTATGATCAAATCAGCACTCGGTTCAGCATGCCACGAACCCTCATCATAGACAACATAACCTAATTCGTCGATGAGCCATTCAAATCATGGTGCGAAATCAAGGTATCCTCAGGGCTACAACTTCACCCTACCGTTCGCAAGCCAATGGTTAGGCATAAGTGACAAATAGAGAAATTGTAAAAGGCATCAAGAAATGTATAAAGGAATAAAAGACTTGTTGGGTGGATGAGCTCTCAATCGTACTATGGGCACATAGACAACGCCAAAGGAAAGCACAAGCGAAACACCTTTTAGTTTGGTGTATGGAACTAAAGGCGTGATACCTGTTGAAATGCTCATCCAAATAGAAAGAGTTGCTTAGGTCAATAAGAATGAAAACGAAGATTCCCTCAGGCTAGACGTAGCACTTGCTGAGAAAATGCGCGATCTGACCGCTATTTGCCTAGCACACTCTAAAAACAAAATGGCAAAGTATTACAACAAACGCGTCCGCCCAATGTCTTTCAAACCTGGCGACCATGTAATTCGAAAAAACAAGGTCAGTAAGGCCACATGTCAGGGAAAGCTCACTCCCAGCTGGGAAGCGCCATAAATCATTTTGCAGGCAAACGACAATGGTTCCTACCTTTTAACAATGCTTAAAGGGGATGACATTCCCCTAACAGGGCACGCATCCAACCTCAAACGATGTTACATCTAAGGTGGGTCACTGAATCAAAGCAACTTTCATGCTACTTTTCTTTAACTTCTTAAAGAAGGCTTCTAACAACCATTATTTCTTCAAATATAGAATGACAATTTCAGCACTTTTCACAAAAAGTGTCATATACGACTATTCATACAAGCAACATTTACTTAAATGTAAATTAGCCTTTATGAACATGCTCATGAGAAAAGGTGCCTACGGGTCAAATAAAGCAGGGTTAACAAACACTTAACATGACGACGTTTTAAATGAGGCTTCATGTCTTACTATATACAAAGACTCAACCTTCATTTCTAAAGTATACAAACGCACAACTTGCCACAAGCGAGTTGCTGGAAGATAGCTAGTCGATAGTTACTGGTTATAACATGAACTACAAATAAAAAAACATAAGTACTTATTATCACAAAAATCAGGGTCAAATCAGGTCCTCGATTACGAACACTATTTAAGTATGCAAAGACTTAAATTAGTTGAACAAATTGGATATACACAACCAGGATGCACATTCTTCATGTTTAACTGACCACTAAGCATAGGGACACAACACATAAATAAATTGGCCAAATTGCTAATTTCATTAAGAGCTTAGGGTTACATATCCTAACTAAAAACCCAAACCTGGTAAAAACAAATAAAAATTTGACAACATGTTAATTCATTATAAAATCAGGGTAAACCATCCTATTACAAAAACCTAAGACAAAACATGTCTGGAACATTTTACAAAACAATCATGATACATCACAGAATATAAACATTCGTCTACAAGCTTCTAAAAGTAGCTAATAGCGACCTGATGTGTTCAGGCTACAACCTACTTACAATGAAGCGT
Source organism: Chrysanthemum makinoi (assembly GCA_910596185.1). Lineage (NCBI taxonomy): Eukaryota > Viridiplantae > Streptophyta > Magnoliopsida > Asterales > Asteraceae > Chrysanthemum > Chrysanthemum makinoi. Next base: position 119,412,167 of record OU343221.1, on the reverse strand, counting down.
GTGAAGCCCGGACGTAAGTCGAGCTTGGATCAAGTTCAAAGGCAGACCCGGAATGCAGCACGGTCCACAAGGGTAATCCATGATACATGATCATCTCGGGTCATAAGCATTATCGAAGATACATAATTCGGTTGCGGCCCTTCAAGCATTCATACTTGAAGAATACTTTGAGGGACTCATCACGGCCGAATTACCTTATTTGTAGCTCCCAATAGTGACTAAAACCTACCTGCAAGACCAAAAAATGCAAATAAATCAACCGTCTATCAAACAAAAACCTCAAGAAAAAAGGATACAAAGTCGCAGGACTTACCAAGGACAGGAGCAGGGAGTCAAACAGGGGCATCTACCCTGATGAACTAAGGGTACGACCCCACTGTTAGACATCCCCATCAAGTTTGGTTGACGAAAACAACTTGTTGTTCCCCCACAAATATGGAAACAACAATTCACGTCCCGAACCCACATGAGACTACTTACATGACCACCAACCAATGTTTCCAGAAACTAGCGGTTAATTTATGCCAATCGATGGCGACTGAAAATGCGGCGCAATATTTAAGTCTCCTGCCAAGATAGAAACTCTCAGCTTGAGGGACGCGGTGTAACATTTAAGTTTCTCATCAGGACGACCAAATACACCCTGATAGCGCTTAGGAATACTGATAAAAAAGTCAGATGCAAGACCCTCTCAGATGCAAGACCCTCTACATCTTATATTCTAACAGTCACTTGTAATATTCCACCGGGATCAAGAAACACCCAAGGGATAACAATGCTAGACAAGAATGGAAGAGGAGTTAACATCTCCACACCCAACCCCCACACACGGGTAAAGGATTCGACTAAAGCAGTAATGTCTTCACCATCATCATGAATAACTTTCATCCTTTAGTTGCACCGAAAACAAACCGAAGGAGCGTTTTTTTCTAAAACAAAGAAAGACAACTGACCTTCGTAAAAATACAATAACAAACTACGTTTTTTTTCTTCTGTGAAGGAAGTTTTTAAGGTTTGGGAAAAGATCTAGGAAAAAGGAAGATGAAAAGAGGAATATATCGATACAACCTATAATACATTTTATCACTTCCCTCCTAATCAATTTTAAGATTTCCATATATACTTTTTAAGCATTACAAGTGAATCAGCAATGTTTATAACTATTTAAAGCACAAATACGTTTATTCAACACATACAACTAATACTCTTTTTAAATCATCATCTCACTCAAAAGTACAACCATTTTACCATATGATACAATATAATTAAGCTACTAATCATCTATTGTTAAAATTCAATAACCCAAGAACTTAAAACACCAGCATAATACATAACCTACGCAATTTGAAAGACCAACATGTACAACTTAAAGGATAAACATGGTTAAATTTACTCAAATATAAAATGCTCACCATCTTTAAAGTTGTCGTAATGAAAAACAGAAAATCTTAAGACATTCATCGCCATAAATTTTATTACAAGGTACCAGCCGTCGCGTCGCACGGGTATCCTGCTGGTCGGTTCAAGTTGTAACTTCCCCACTTTTTTAGCCCTATTTATTGGCAAATAAAATGAATCAGCAGACTACACTTGGCAAAAGCCCATTGGGTCAACACATATGAAATAAGGCGCGTGAAACTCACCCTGCAAAGACGCGAGTACAACTACCGTCAACATATACGTCATGTATATTCGAAGGGACGGGTCAAACACACCGCTCAAGAAATGTCAGGATGACATCGTGTAGTCGTAAAGACATAAGCGAAGCATCAAATCCCAAAGATATTGAATCATCCCAAAAGGGATTTTCCTACTCTTCCCCACGCAAACATTAATACCCATCTTTCCCAACACAGCTTAAAACCCTAATCAAGGCAGAAGTAGCCTGCACCTAGTCATCATTACAAAAACAGACGTGGCATAAGCCTGTTAGGAGTAAGCCTGAGAAGAAACCCTGGTAGCACAACACCAACTAGGGGGAGAATTAAAATAGTCAAGCATCATGTCACTAAACATGATATAATACTAGACTGGGGAGACTTGATGGCGTATTAATATTAGTGGCCTAAGCCCACTATATATACGCACGATCAAATCCCATTATAGAAGCCTATCCATAAACACTTTATGGCAACCTAATCCTATGCCACGCAGGGCCTGGCTGAACTCATCAGGGTACACTGAGCACATTGTACTACTTTGTACGACAAGCCCTACTTTGTACGAGCCAAGGAGGAGAGCCCACATGTACTCCTTGTCTGCTCTCTAGATTATCAAAACCTGGCTCCCTCGCAGTCGTTGATCATCTCCCAAGAGTTTATCTCTAAACCCTATCCGCCTCTCTATAAGTAGAAGGCACCCGATATAACTTCAATAAGTTTTCACACACTTGGGCAAATACTGCTTGACAACAGTCTCGTATGGTTTTTTATTAAGTATTACTCAAGCTTCTTGATCTTCATCATTCTCATCGAGTCCTTACCATTCTACACGGGAAACCAAACACCACAACCATTCTCATCCTATCTCTTAAACCGATTTACATACCATACGTAAACAATGTCTAAGCATAAGTTTCTCAACTAACTTATATGACACTGTTTTTGTTATGTTCGCCACGCACTTAATTACTAAGTAAATTGACAAATTATCATTCATTAAATCTTAAACTCTATCGTCTATTACTTTTAACGTCGTTAGTTCAATGGACGATCCCTAACCACTAAAAGGTATGAGTTAATACATTAATAATTTGAGTACTTTAACTTTCAGATTGTAACTTAGTAATAAACTACTTGCAGCACATAGCCATGGTAAACTCATAGGTGTAAGTCTATAACCACAATATAAATTTTCCAAAACAAAGCTAGATAAACTTAGCAATCATGCCATTAATGAGATAGATTCATAACAAGGCAAACACTGAGAGGCTTAACCTTCTATAACAGAAAATTAAAAAACGATAGTTGTGTTTGAAAAGTAAACAAAGTCCTAAAAGTCAAACCGATGTGAAAGAATGTTTGTGAGGTGTTAATCTTCAATCCTGATGATATTGCAGCCTTATAAACCGTTTTGGAAACTTTTGAGAAGCGTCTGGTCTTCTAGGGTAAACAAAACGTAACCTAGATGTGTGTGAAGTTCTGCTTTTAAGCTGAATAAAGCCCATGATTTTCAATGTATACGACGTATACACACAATAGGTATACGTTGTATACCCTCTTGCGTATGGCCACGTCATCAGGTCTTCAGGCGTATACAACGTATACAAGGGAAGTAGTATACGTCGTATACTCTTTTATACTTAGAAAATTTCCACTAGATGTCGATATGTATAAGGCGTATACATAAGATGTGGTATACGCTGTATACTCTTCCTGAAACTTGTATTTCTTCACTTTTAGCTCCAACTTCCATCATTTTCCGGTCTTCTCCGCGAGAATTGGTCATAGCTCCAAATTAATTCTAAAATGCAATTTATAAAAATTCAATACCAAATTTCATATAAATGCTATAAAAATGAGTAATAATCGTGGGATTTTGATAACAAAAACATGTTACTATTTGATGCTATCATCAGTTCAATGCCCTTCAGTCTCTTAATAGGATATGAACATAAAATAGCCTAAGTATAAATTAGTAGCTGAAGAAAAGTTCAGCACCAACTTCTTCAGAGTTCTTGAAGACAAAGAGTCTTCACTTCTGCGTTGAGGCAGTTCATATACAAAAGTACAAGATTTAAAGAAGAAGTTTAGTTGAGTGAGGATGACAATGCCTCGTTGAACAATGTTTGATCTCCTCATCCAAAAGATACTAAACAAAGATTTTCATGTGTCTAGAAGGTCAATTGTAGGAAAAATATTTACTTTATACAAAAGAATAAACCAAATCTTCTTCAGAATGACTACCTTCCAAAGTATGTAAGAAAATACAAACAATGTCAATAAATGTTCCATAAAAAAGAGTTTATTCTTTAACTAGTATGACTGCATTCAATATGATCTCAACCACCCATTAGATGCTTAACATGTGAAAAGTAGGAACCCTTTTGAACTTTACTTCTCCGCCATAAAAGAGAATGTGTATAAAGGAGTAAATGTATCTCTTGCAATCAATGTGAAACATATTTAAGAGCATTTACTCCTCGAGTTGGACTAAGGCCGTTAAACATTTAACAAGTAAGTATTAGTCCATACTTAAACCGAGCTTTGGCTTTGTGTTTAAGTTAAAGAGTAGATCACCTCAAATTGTCATTGAACTTAGACTGTTATCCCGCAAACAATTATAAGTAAATTCTTTGATTCACTTTTAATAAGAATTTAAACGTTGAAAATATATGTGTTCTTAAATACTCGTTTATTTATCTTATTAGAACTTTTAAACTTACGTTATTAGACATGGGAGTTGTTTAGTTAATTTAGTTAAATCTTTGTAACAAACTAAACGGGAAATGCATGTCTGTGATATATAAACTCTAGTGTCTAACTATAGTTTTTATTGTTATAATATTCACGAGATATAACACCTTTATTAAATAAATCATTTCGCATGCTAAGACAAATATTATAGATTTTTACAATCGACTCACGATTATGCAATACATGTTAGTAAACTGTTAACAAAATGATGTATACCCACAGACAAACACTAATGAAGATTAAGTTAATATAATTTCCTATATAGTGAATTATTATCATGACAACTACAAATTACAAACTTTTAACAAAATGCAACATATTTAACTATGTATGTACGAATCTTAAAGATAACCAAATAGTTTTATTGATTGAATGCATTACATTTGAGACATCATATATATTTATATTAAAAACATAGCTTTGATAATAAGAAACCAAACCCCAAACCTAACGGACCTAAACCACTATTGAGTTTGGGCCAACTAACCTATCTAACACTCCCTCGCGGTAGTTGAATTTAGACTTTCAGCAAATAATACATATGTTGAAAGCCACTTCTTTTCTTCTATCATCTTCTTTGTTAATTGGTTGAACGAAAGCATAATTGTATTTGGCGGCATAGTTGTTTATTTGCGGCCACTTCCTCCTTTATGACGCTTTTTTTTTACGTCATGGTTGCTTTTGTAGGTAGGAGCGCAATTTTGCGACCATCTATGTGCGAAAAACGACAATGATCTTCAACAACAAACAATTGGATGAAGAAGAAGAAAAACTATGGTTGGTTGAAGGCAACTCAACGTACATATTTTGTTTGTTTTGACGGCTAGGGTTTATGGTTTTTGCCTTGAATATCAAAAACAAAATCCTAATAACAGATTAAAATAAAGCGAAAAAAAAACTACGATCCCTCCGAATCACCGTGCGCCGATGACCTGGAGGATAAGTAAATTTGTTGGTGGATTTTACCTGAGAGGATCTGTGAAAGATAAAAAAATAGTTTTATTGATTGAATACATTTGAGGCATCATATATATTTATATTAAAAGTGTAAAACTTTGATAATAAGACCAAACGAATATTGTGAGTTTGGAAATTATATATCTAACGGTTAATAAGTAGGATTTAATTTTTATTTTTTCTATATTATATATGGAGTGAAAGAGAGATAGTGAACGTGTGGAAATAAAGGAGATGCAAGCACCTGAGAATGAAAACACAGATGCTCAGGTGATTTTTTCTTACACCCACGTGTGTGTGACCCGAACCCCAAAAATTCTACTGGACCATGGCTCGATTTATACAACTTATCAATGTGGTCCACGCTTCAACCCTAATCATAATAAAGTGATTTGATATTAGGAATAGAAATTATAGAGAACTCTAATTTTTACTAAATCGGATTTCGTCATCTTGATGGTTTCTGCAAAATAAGTGCTTTTATCTACAATCAAGATTATGTCATTTAGTTTTAAAGTTTGCTATCATTTCCTACATTAGAATTTGTTGAATATTAAGAGATTAAGCGTTTAGTTGAGGAAAAGCTTTCCATGAGAAAATGTTTTGTGGAAAACAAGGAAACAAATAAGCTTCAAATTAGTGTTTTCAATAAAATTACTACAAAACACAAAATTCCCTATTTCCAACTTTAATACACAAAAGTGGAAAACACTTTTTTTTCACCTATTTTCCTTTAAAATACCTAATTAGTTTTAGGTCCGTTTTTATATCGCTTTTTGTGGTTTTATCCGTTTTTTTTTCGTTTTTGTCCGTTTTTCATCCATTTTACGTTTTCGTCCGATTTTTCGTTTTGTACGTTTTTTCTACGTTTTAGATCCGACTTTTTACGTTTTTGTACGTTTTTACGTTTTGTTTTTTTCACGTTTTCATCCCTGCTTACGTTCGCGATCCTTATTAGTCCATTTTTACGTTTTAGTTCGTTCTTTTATGTTTTCGTCTATTTTTTTATGATTACGGTTGAATTTTTCGTTTTAATTCGCCCTGCTGTTTTAACGTTTTGTCCATTTTTACGTTTCGTCGATTTTTACGTTTTTCACCGATTCTAACGATTTTTACGTTTATGTCTTTTTTATGTTTTCGTCCGTTTTACATTTTCGTTTTTTCGTTTTAGATACGATTACGTTTTAGCTTTTCCTTACGTTGTCGTAAGTTTTCGTCATTTTTTTTCACGTTTCATCCGTTTTGTAGATGGCCCACATTTTTAAGCTTTTCGCCCGATTTTTTACGTTTTCGTTCTATTTATTTTACGTTTTTACGCGTTTTTAACCTTTCAGTCCACTTTTTACTTTTTGTGGGATTTTTATGTTTAACCCTTTTTACGTTTTGACCCTTTTCGTCTTCGTCGTATTTTTTTTTTGTTATTTTCGTTTTGATTTTTTTTATGTTTTCATCCGATTCTTTACGCTTTAAATTAAATTTTTCACGTTTTCATCTTTTTTACGTTTTCGCGTCGTTTTAGGTTTTTTTAAGGTTATGCGGCGAAAAGCGAGTAAAAATCAAAACATTAAAAAGGGGCGAAAAAGTAAGAAAATGAGACAGCGTAAAACCTACCTAAAACGCCGAACAACGTAAAACAGCGTAACATAACAAACAAACGGATAAAAGCGGATGACGTAAAACAAACGAAGAGTAAAATCGGATGAAAACACTAAATTTAAGGTAGGCGGGTCGAATCAAACCATCGTCCCATACTTTAGACCATTTTAAAACATGACATATATGACCCATGACCCAAGCCGACCCAACCCGACCCGCTTGCCACCTCTAATAAAACGTATAAAATTGTTCAAAAACATATAAAACGTAAAATGGATAAAACATAACGGATAAAACGTATAAAACGGATGAAATAGGAAATTTTGCTTTATGTCAAATTTAATGTTTTATGTCGAATTGTAATCGAAGATTTTTTTCATGTTATTTGATGTTATATTTTACCTTTTTAATTCTTTATTTTCTCGTATTAGATTTTTTTAGTTAATTTATAATTTAGTTTGTTAGTTTAAAATATTTGTTTTTGTGTTTTGAAGATGTTTTTATGATATTCTAAAGGTGAATAGAGAATTGAGATAGAAAACAACAACACTTAAAGCATGTTTTTAGTTTTGCAAAATGGAAAACATAAAACACGTGTTTCTCCAAACTAAACGCGCGTTTTTAAATTTTCCATTTGTTTTGTGGAAATAAAACTCCCCTACCTTTTCCTACAAAACAAGAAATAGGAAATGAAAGAAAATGTTTTCTAACTAAACGCACCCTAAGCTTTTATTTAGAAAATGATTTCAGTTTTTAAGTTCAATATTTTTATTTTATATTCTCATTCATAATAATAAATTCAAGTTTGATTTATTAATTGTGTAGAGTCATTTTCGTGTATACAATAAAATCATATCTAGACAGTGACAATTAATTATTGTTGTAATATATACTATTTCGTACATCGTAGATAATATAAGATCACTAGGAAATAGTTCACGCACCTGTAGAACTCCTTCAAGTGCCACAATAATTCTATTAGAGCCTTGGGTATGATAATGTGGAGTTCGGCGTTATGCCGACATGGAAGTAGTGTTGGTACCTCAATGCGTTGGGGCTTGCGTTGATACACCAACATGCATTGTAACGACTTTTTTCTTCTTTCTTTATCTTTTCAATTTAAATGTGTGTATGTGTTGATTGAAGTGTGTGTGTGTGTTTTTTGTGTGTATTGTGAGAATGAAGATAACATGATATTACCTCCGTCTCATAATAATTGTCCACTTTTATTTTTTTAAGTTTTTTTATTCAACTTTGATCATAAATATTTTTATTTTTGTAATATAATACTTGATGAAAATTATATGAATAGATTGTGTTTTAAATGTATTTTCATTTGGTATAATTTTCATCAATTATTATATAACACAAATAAAATTATTAATGGTCAAAGTTTAAGAAGAAAGACTTAAAAAAATCAAAGTGAACAATTATTATTGGACGGAAGGAGTACAATTTTATTATTATTATTTTATTATTATTTTTTTATTATTATTATTATTTTTTTTTTAACCTTTTTGGTATTTAAAAGTTTCAGTTTTATACCTTTAATATTTAGAAAGTATGTTTAAAGTTTATGTAATATTTTTTACTTTCTTAAACTTTATTTTTAGTTTAATATAATTTGTACTTTTATTTAATGATTGAAAAATAAATTTGTTTGAAAAAATAAGAATAAAAATAATTGATCTTAAAAGTTGGTGTTAATGGTGTTATGAGAGTAGAAGGTATCATGCCGAGAAGCAACACCAAATCCCACATGGCACACCAAATGGCGTTGCCACACTCGAGCCAAGGTACCCACCCCTTCCCTTTCCGCCAATTGTTCAACCAATTTATTTGAATTCGTCAGATGTGGAAGAAGAAAAAATAAATAAAAAAGAAATAAAAAACTAACCGTTGCGGCTATTTTTCAAAACTTTGTTTTCTTTCTTTCAATATTCCCTTTTAACACACTATAAATAGGCCTGAGAATCTTAGACCTCAAAACCGATCGGACTGAGAAAGCCGCCGGACCGACACAAACCCGACCGAACTGAAAGACCAGCGGTCCGGTCTTAGTTCCAACTTTTTCTTATTTCGGTTTCGGGTCGATTAGGTCCGGTCCGGTCCGGTCTTACGTACAGACCGACCATTATGCCTTTTTAGATCTGACCAACTGAAGAACCGGCCCGGACATGACCGAACACATTTGTTCCGGTCCTCGGTTTGGGGTTTTGGGCCAAATCGGTCCCGATCGGTCCGGGTTTGGCCGGTCCGATCCGGTCTTAACCCAATGCTCACCCCTAACTATAAATAATACCATATTGTAGCCAATTTTCACACAATTTTCTCTACAAAAAACACATACTCTGCTAAAAAACAACTTCTCTACCAAAAATATTATTGATTGTTCTTTTTCACATACCATCGAGAAAATCAAAGCTAGTGTTAAGAAACAACTTGATGTGGTTAGCGTTCGTTGGCAAGCGATTATCGACTTAACTGCGCAGTATGACAAAGTGAGCATAACAAAAGATGATATGAGGGAAACATACATGTAAAGCAAAAACATTCCGCAAGAAAAACATACTTTGGTTGACACTTTTCTAAAAGAAGAATATTGAAAAGATTACGAGATTTATATTGAGTTGTTTAGAATAGCGGGACAAATACAAGATCAAACAAGAGCTAAAGTTGTTTGGATGCATGCAAAAAACAAATAGAATGATTGTGTATTTCTTTCGTGTAATTAATGTTTTTTATTTTTCATATGTTATTTATATTTCATATTCGTTTTTTAATTTTTGTATTTTGTAATTTGTATTTTCATTTAAATGAATAAAAATTCAGTTTGTTTGAATAAATGAAGAAGAAAAAAATGGGTGGGCCCAAGTGGCATATGAAATGACATGTTAAGAGAGCAGGGTATTTCGGTTATTGAGCGTTAAAAGTGAGATGATGACACTGAAACAGTGAAAATGGCATGTTATGGTACCCATTGCTTTGAGTGAAGGGGTATTTTGTTGTGTTGGTGTTAAAAGTGAGAATGCGGTGACAACACTTTTTGATGTTAATAATGTTATGACACCTAAAGCTCTTATATTTTTTATGGAAATAATAATAAATGTGAAACCCATAGGACTGGTTAACAAAAGACACCCATCCCCCTTGGTTTGGATCTATAATAGTTTGAAATCATACTTTGACAATAAAAGTTTAACCAAACATTTTAAATGACTATAAATGTCATTGTTTAATTTCTATATTCTTCAAACAAACACCTATATAATGAAAGGGGGTGATTTGTACATTCTCATATTTGATTGAGACACTTCAAAACGTGCATTAAACAGTTGTACTGTAAATGTAAATTGCTTTAATTATTTGTATATTAAGTGTCTTAATCAAATTTATGAATGTATCAATTAATTCCCTTAATAAAAGTTCCATTGAGAATTTTATTCAACTACTACGTACTTATGAAATGAGAATTGATACCAACACCACATCTTTTAATGCATGCATCATAATTTGTGCATTACAATTTATAACGTACAATACTGTAATGCATAAATTATAATATACATTAAAAAAATATGGTGTGAGCTAGTATCACCCCCTATATAAAATCTGCAACAAAATGATAACAGAACCACATCATTATGGATTTTGTCTGGTCTTGGTCTTTTGCATGTACAAGTTTGATTTACATTAATATCATTTATCCAGTCACTTTTTGTACATGTTACATCTATGTATGTTACTTATTTCATCTCAAAATAATTATCTACATCCGTCCCAAAATTATAGTCCTCTATTGACTTTTTCGGTCTTTCTTTTTCAACTTTGACCTTAAATATTTTTATTTGTGTTGTACAATAGTTGATGAAAAATATAGCAAATGAAAATACATTTAAAACTCAATTCATTCATATATTTTTCATCAAGTATTATATAACAAAGCGAAAATATAAGGTCAAAGTTTAAAAGAATAATCAATAAGGGACTATAATTTTGGGACGGAGGGAGTATCTATATACTTTTTTGAGACGTCTTAAATTAATTGTCCACTTTATATTTTAAATAATAAGAATAGAATATATAGTGGAAGAATATTTTATTTGAGTGGTTGAAAATTATAATAGTCACACTTTTATTAAACCATGTGATTTTTGTTTCCTGACAATAATTTTGAGACAGACGAAGTACTAATTTAGCATTTTAGGCCCTAAGATATTTAAGAGACCCTTGATTTTCTAACAGTCTTTATGTATATAGAGTTGGTCACATCTATTTTAGATATAAAGCCTCCATTACTAAAATTGCTAAAAATATTAGGAATGTTTACAAAGTTTTTGTTTACATTTTTGGTCCATAAATTATAAAAGACTAAGTCTTTATTTTTTTGGTAAAGGGAATTATCACGGTAATAAAAAAAATTTGAAGTACAATGGAATGTGACAGAAGTACCACATTTAACCTCAAGCAAACGCTTGAACAATCACTAAATCGTTTGTGACATGCCACAAAACGAACACAAACTAACTGCATACACTAATTAGAACACCAATAGGGAAAAACTACTTAACATAACACATATCCCCAAAGCTATCCAATTGCTGCACACTAGGAGTATAGTAAGCTAACTGAGATTTCTTCCTTAAAAAACCTTCCCAAAAAAAACCCAATGTAAAAAACCTGAAAAAAGATAAAAGAATTTTGCAGTCTAATCTCACACCATACACAACCAAAAATTCTGACTAAGTTTTTATTTGAGCTAAAAAAATGACTAAATCCATCTTTAATAATGCTACAAGTTTTAATGACTTTAAGCTAACAGTATAAATAAATTAAACACTTAAAGAATTAATAATGAAAAATATTTGAATGAACAAACACGAATACAATTTTTTGAAGAACAAGCATGAACACTAATGTTTGTTCATTTAAGTATTCATATTAGTTCGTTTGTTTAGTTAAACCTAACCTAATGAATATGAACAAACCTCTTTCGTGTATGGTTATGTTTGGCAACAAATACTGAAATTCAATGAGACAACATCAAACAATATCAGAACCTATGCAACCTTGCTGCATCAGAACCATTCCAAACTCTGTAGTCAACCAACTTTATTGATAAAGACTGCATCAACCATATTCACCTATAGCACCAATAACCATCTAGCTACATTTCCACCTTATCTACTTATCATGACCATTCAACCTTCCACCACAATGATCATGATAAAATAGATTAGTGGCTTCACTAGGAACCATAACCTCTCCACTGCAAGGGCTCTACCATGAATGCTACATTTCCATTTACTACAATGGCTTCACACTCATGGGAACACACACCCTGCAGTGAGTACCAACCATTCCTCCTTTTGACAATGTACACTAGGACCATGTAGGTTCATCTTTCACTCCTCACAATTCCTAGTACCATACATTGTCACACCAGTTCACTTATACCCTTCTCAGCTTGGAAACTCACATTATGGTATACATAAAATGATCAAAACTATGCAGTCCCATACATCCCTATGCTACCTAACAAAGGCCTGAAAATATCTGTAAAGGATAGAATAGAAATGACCAAAAATGTATCCCAAGGTACTGAGCCATCAAACTGAAGTGAACAAAATCACATTCAATTTGCCAAAATGGGCAAAAATTGAATGGAAGGATAAAACCTTAAAATCAGCTGTATTCAATAACCTCAGCTTAACCAATCCAAGCTATAAGTAGCAAACTTGGAGAATATACCACACATAGTGAGTATATCCATCAGCTAACTTGTAATTCTGAGCTAACTCATAATCACAAAACCCCTTGTACAGGAAACTACCTTATGGTAGGATTTACTAAACATTGAAGATCAATCGACCCATATAGTTACCCCAACTGGATCCACAATACAGTCAAAAGACCCCAATGATAGAAACCACCAAAATATTAGCCATCTGTACTTATACTCTATACCAAATCCTTCAATCACCTGTTATTAACTTTGCCATTATCAACAATATCCAAACTGATATTCCACTCTTTTTGAGTTTTAATAACAGCCTTTGAATGTTTAAATTTTAGACTTAATAATCTCATTCTGATTGTATCCATGAACTGATTAAAAAGCTCCTCATGGCTTCTTTGTTGACCTCTAAACAATCTCCAATTTCTCTCTTGCCATATCAGATATACACTAGATGCTATACCAAGCCTTCTAACAAAACTTCCTATAGAATTTCCATGTACATTCCATTCATCCAGCCCACCAGAGTATTCCATTCCATTTGATCACACTGCAGGCTCAACTTTTGTTTTACTTTCAACCAAAACTGCATAGCATATTTGCAATCAAAGAACAAGTGTTGATGAGATTCAATTTCAGAGCAGCATAATGGACAAATCATCATATCATAAGACCCCCATTTCCTAATCTTGTCCTGAGTAGTCAGCTTATTTTGAATAGCTAACCAAAGAACAAAAGCATGCTTTGGGATATTTTGAGAGAACCACACAAGCTTATTCCAACAAACTTCTTCATTTGGCTCACTCAAATCAATATATGCATGTCCTACACTAAAATTACCTTCCTTTCCATTACCATTTCTCCAAATTAACTGATCTTTTTTACTTTCATCAAGAACCACATACTGAATTTGAGATAGCATAGGAACTTTATGAATCCATTCATTTGGCCACATACACACACCATCAACAATAATGTCTTTAACAACAATATTAGCATCCAATCTAGCATTATACAAATCCCTATTAGAAATAAAGGATTGTAATATACCTGATGGACACCAATTATCATATATCACAGACGTCCTTGCACCATCACCCACTTTTTTAACCATAAACTTCCTAGCCACCTCTCTTAACCTTAAAATGTTCTTCCATCCCCAACTATCTGTATCTTCCTCATTCACAGCCCATATATTTCTTCCCTTTAGCTTTTCAGTATTGATCCATTTTACCCATAGAGACTCTTTATCTATAGCCACATGCCCTTTTTGATAATTTTATATTTTATAATTACACCTACAACTACATTACTAAACATGTTTTTTTAAATAAATAGCTACTGCAACTGCTTGCTTCTTACTGCTATTGCTTTCTATTACTGCTACTATTAGATGTCGCCAACCATAGCCTATGTGTAGTTCTTTAGCTCTATTTTTGGATTATCATGAATTGGTTTTCATTTTTCTTTATTGTATTACTTTTTTTCTATCTTCAATCAACTATTAAATTTTCATAGTAGTTTTATTTTGATGGTTGGATGTTATATTGTTAAAATGGATCGAACAACTAATATTATATATATATATATATATATATATATATATACACGCTTTGATTTCATTGAGAATGTTTTTAGGCTGAGAGATTGAGAAATCTTCGTTTGAGACATTAATTCATATTTTTTAATTTGATTCACAAGTATACATCAACTAATAGTGAATCAAATATATAAATCATAGTTGTCAGGATCCCGATCATGATCTTAGGATCTTACGATTTTACAATACTGCAAAGCAAAAATGATCCGGATCCTAATCTTTGCAAGCTTAAGATCTTATAGGATCCCGATCTTGACCATACGATCTTAAGATCTAATCCGATCAGATCCTACTTTTCTCGGATTAAAAAATAAAAAACTACAAATTTATAGGTTGTTTTTTTGTACAATTTAAAAAACAACATGTTAATCTTTTTAAACATTTCATAATCATAATTTAGGACAACATCTATATGAAATACTCATAATATTTTGTGTCTATAATGTATAATAATTTGTAGATTTGTATAATATTAGAAAAACTATCAAGAAATAACATTAGAGTATGGTCTTAAGATCCCGATCCGATCTTACAATTACGGTCTTGCAAAGGCGAAAACAATCCTGGGTAGGATCCCGATCTTGAAAACCTTGATATAAATCACAATTTTGATTCACTGATAATTAGGTAATGATTTATTACATTTGTATAGATGATTCATAATTATACTTATATCGCAAAATCGTGATATTTTTAACATTGATTCAATTTCTTTTTACACATATTGGATTAGAATCATATTAAAATAAGTTCTACACTTGAAAAACTTGAATCGAATTAAAAATATATCGTTTTTAAAAATCCTTCTCAATGGATCCAGATTTTACACACACACACACACACACACACACATATATATATATATATATATATATATATATATATATATATATATATATATATATATATATATATATATATATATATATATATATATATATATAAGGTTATAAATAGCGCGAGGTGTGGCGTGGCGGCATGACCAAGCCTCACGCCTTTGCGGCTAAGGCGAAGCTTTTGCTTTTATAAGGCGTGACATAAGGCGGTACAAAATATGAAAATATTTATATATTCATATCATAATTCATATATATCAAGTTTACAAAAACATATGGTATAAGGCGGCGTGACGACATGGCGTGGCGGCATGACCAAGCCTCACGCTTTTGTGAGGCCTTTGCGAGCCTTTTAGAACTGTGATATATATATAGAGATTGGATCATTTAAAAAGTTGATCTCAAGAGAAAAGTGAGAGAAGTAATCTCAACCATTAGATCACCCCTTCTTCCCCTCTTTTTTTTCACACCAAACTATAGGGACCTAATTTTATTTTCTTTCATTCTTAAAGGGAAGTTTTTGTAAATTCGCACATTTCATATATAATTCCTATTTTTTTCATTTTTTATTCTTCTTCTTTCTCTAAAGTCACAACTTGGACATTTTTTCTCTTAGTTTCAGATTCATGAAGAATCACGAAATCATGACCATGAAGATTGACGAAATCATCTCATCACGAAGTCATATCGTGTTATCATAATCAGTAAGGTATGTAACTGACTTCGTGTTATCAGATTCAATATCATATCTGTTATCAGATTTAATATCATTTCATCATAATTTATCAAATCGAAGATCAAAATAACGTATGTAACTGAATTTGATTATACTTTTGTTATTTTTTCTACTTAAAATCAATTATAAAGCTGTTATATGTGATTTTTTGTTGTTTTATCAGAATGAATTGTTGTTCATATGGAGTTAGGTTTTTGTTTTTATGCAATTTGATTCGTTAATCATCATCTTTGTTTATAGATGTAACGATTTTTAGACTTTATTGACATTATTCATTGTATAGAATAGTTATTTTGAAACGAAATTGAGAAATAAATATATGGAAAACATGTTTATAAAAGACTGCACACCAAGTGTTTGATAAAATGTCTGAATGGGTTTTTATAACTGCGATGCACTAATTTTACACTGTGATGCCCTAATTCTTGTGAATAGGTTCTAGTTACACTGTGATGCCTTAGTTAATTTAGGAAAGAGGATATAAGATTTGTATGAAAACACTCGCTAAGACAATTGTATCAACATCAGGTTTGTTGCTATTGTATATATCACCACGTCATCATACCATGTGCTACAACGTTAGGTTACAGGTTTTAGCTATTATATAGATACAATAGCAAGAAGTTACCAATTTCTGTATCATCCAAAGGTAAATTTTGTTGCACGACGTTTATAATTGGATGTAAATTTTTCGGAATTCACTTTATTATAAACATTATATGTATCATGCTTGGTGATACATCTGATCCCTGTAACGTTTAGTCTTATAGGAAAAAGATAACGATGGTGCAGGTCCATATATTTAGCTAGTATACATGCATATTTATAATAGTAATTACTTTTCATGATAACTGATCTTTATATTTGAAAATTTTAAAGCTAGCTTTTTAAATCAGAATTAGTGTCAGCTTCTTACGCGGTGTCCAATATCAACCTAAATTATTGTCAAATTTCAAGTGAAATAGGCTTCCTATTCACATTTGTTCCTGTGCAGGTGCTTGTTAATCAACTGAAAGGTGTTGCCCCAGCTATACACAATTCAAACACAATTCAATATCAGCTTTGAGGGAGGAAGTGAAATCTCCACCAATCTTCCTCAAGTGACAAATTATCATGGAAGATCTACCTCACTTGTATGACAAAGCACCAGATTGACTATGGTAGTTGCGTTGTACCTTATTTTTTTTTAATGATTAGCAAATATTTTAAATGCTCGAGTACTGAACTATAAATTTTATGTATGAGTATCAGAAGTCAAATCAAGGCACATCAGGTAGAGCTTCTTTTGATTTATGTCTGAAATTCATTCACTTGACCAAACTGGTGCACTAAAGTGACTCAAACAGATGCACTTAAGTTCATCAAACAGATGTAGTAAAGTTGCGTCATATTTTATCATGTTTTCCTTTTGTGTGTAATTGCCGTATTTTATGGATGCTTATTACAAATGCATATA
Source organism: Chrysanthemum makinoi (assembly GCA_910596185.1). Lineage (NCBI taxonomy): Eukaryota > Viridiplantae > Streptophyta > Magnoliopsida > Asterales > Asteraceae > Chrysanthemum > Chrysanthemum makinoi. The sequence goes on along the minus strand of OU343221.1, from coordinate 119,394,834 downwards.
GTTCTTGATTTCTACTTGTATGTTTAACAGTGTCTGGAGTGGATGCTAAAGTGCATAACCTAATACAGAACAACATGGAATGTTCATACATAAAAGTTAACCCACTTTTGAAACTAGCGCAAAGGCATTGGTTTTGAATAAGTGCAACAAGATAAGTAGATAATACCATTTACATCTTGTGTTGTAAACTCCCTATAGTAAAGAATTGTAAAATCCCTATAGTAAAGAAGATATACAATTTGCATGGATCTTGTATATATTAGTATTGTGTTCAGAAATATGAATTTACTTCAGCTTCAAGATTTCATTATAATAAAGTTCTATATTCTATATTTGTTGTTTTAATATAAATCTGTTTCTTTATCACATTCATTGCTTTGGAATGTTGTTATCAGTGGATCATGTAACAAGTGGTATCTTTGTAGAGTCTTTCTTCAAAGACTCGTCAACTTGAATCTTTGCTTGGTCGTTAACCGTGTTGTCTTATCATTGTTTGGAGCCTCCTTTTCTTCAATTTCATGAACCTAAAAGTATTTCGCTTGTTTTGCTTTAATGATACAAATGGATGCACAAAGTACATCAAACACATGCACTAAAGTTCCTCAAACAGATGCACTAAAGTGCCTTAATCATATGCACTAAAGTAATATATGAGAATGAACACATCCATTAATGTAAATGATAAACAAATGCATATACTGAATGTAATGGAGATGAACGACTAAAGCTGTATATTAAAAAGAATATATTTCTTGTGTGATTGGAGTAAAAAATATCAACCAAAAAATATAGTTGAGCAAAATAATAGCAATTAACATAAAAATACCTAGTCATGTTATGAATGAATAATCTTATTATAAAATTTACTTGCTAATAAGAATGCAAGAGATGCATTTTTGCATTGATGAGTGATGCTACAATAAAATACAACGTCTCCTAAGATATAGTAAGCTAAATAAAAATTGGAAAATAATAGTTTTACAAGCTAAGCAATGACTATCTTCAAATTCTTGCAGAATCTGAAACATTCAGAGAAGCCACTCAAATCATTTACCTTTCGATGCCTATAAAGTCATCATCTTGTAACAAATCATCAACATTCAACCAAGAACAAATGTCATATTCTCGTCTGACAAAATCATCTTCGTTACTAAATTCATTCATTCCAGGAAGTTACAGATGGGGACATGTCAAATGTGTATTGCTAAATAGAACCTGAATTAGTTGAACAATCATTATGAGTTGAACAATCACTATGTAATATTCCATACATATGCCTTATTCTTTCAATACATATACCCTAAAATGTACACAAATTTCCAAACACTGGTTAATAATCATCATGCAATATTCTATACAGATGGCTTATTTTCTAATACGGATGCACTAAAAATGTATAGAAATTATTATTTTGTCAAACACCCCCAAAGTTTACTACACCGATGAATAATCCTTATGCAATATTAAACAATTGTAATGTATAATTCTGATACACTAATGTATAACACAGATGCAATAAGATCTTACCCTTTGGCAGTCTTGATGTAAGTCCACCAATGCCCATTGTTAATACTATAACGTCTGCAGTAGTTTGTTTTCTGAAGAGCTAAATTACTTATCAATTCAAGCCACAAGGTCTAATTTTTCGTACTATTTTTGTCTTTGTCTTTCCATTCTTGAACCAAGAAAGGTGCCACAAAGAACTCTATTGTGCTATTATAATCTTACAAAATCATACCACAAATTAGTTACTTTTGACTAATCAAGTAAATTAAAGAATAACCATTAAAAACGAGACTACTATATAAGAAGGTTCTGATCTAAAAATTTTCCTTTATGAGGAAACTCTCTAGATTCATTTGTTTCTAACACATGGATTGCAGGAGCAGAAGTTGGCATACCAACATCAGATACAGGCATCAACATTGGATCACTTATATCATCGGTCAACAACTGCATTTTAGTTCCTTCTCCACCATATGATTCAACTTCAATCGAAATTGAATTAACATAATAGAAATTAGTTACTTATAAAAATGATTAGTTATAGGAAACTAATTATAATGTGACATTTGTATTAATAATTAGTTACAATTAATTGCTTCAAATGAAATGTATTAGTTATATCTGATGATGCACTAATCATACTTACTAATGCCCTAATATGTCTATCATTGCACTAAACATATAGAGGGATGCCTAAGTATCTCCAACGATGCACTAAACATACAAATGGATGCCCTACTATGACCAACGATGCACTAAACATACAAATGGATACACTAAATATACATGTTGATACCTTAATATGTTTGACGATGCACTAATGATATTCGCTGATGCCCTAATCTGTTTATCAACGCACTAAACATACAAACAGCTGAAGTATTTCCATCGATGCACTAAACATACAAATGAATGCTCTACTATGACCAGCGATGCACTAAACATACAAGCGGATACACTAAGCACGCATACTGATGTCTTAATGTATTTCATGATGCACTAATCATACCCACTGATGCTCTAATATGCTCAACGATTCACTAAACATATAAACATTTAACCTGATGCAATAACCACAAACATATATGCACTAATACAATTTGATGCCCTAACTTGTAATTCTGATAATGCAAATATACATACAGATACCCTAAGAGGCCACATCATTCAATATTAAACACATATGCTACAAATTAGTGCATCACAATTATAAAATCTTATACATACATTTTATCAAACACCTGAAGTGCAACTTTAGTAAACACATTTTCATGCTTTTTTACATCAACTTTGTTCTAAATCTTGTAGAAAACATGATGATATGATGATAAACTTTCAACAAAACTTAAAAAAACATTACATCATAATTAAAAACTTACAAATTTTACACAATTAAAACTTACATAATTAAAAAGTTATTCCAGTGGCTAGAATTGATAATTATACATAATTGTAGCATGTATAAATTAACAATATGAACGGGAAGATCAATTTGTTAATAAAACTAACTAGAATGAGAAGTGATTGTCTGATGTTTGTGGTGGAGGTATGGTGTGATGCTGTTGTGGTGATTGGCGACAGTGCGGTGGTGGCGATGTAGATGATGAGTGGAAGGAAACTGGTATTGCAATGTAGATGGTTGTGTGTGTTTGTATGTGTGTGTGTGTGTGTTATCTGATTAAATGACGCTCTTCTTTACTTTTTTTTTTTTTTTTTTTTTTCATTTTCTATCATGAAGTTTTAGCTGTGTTCGCAATCTACCCTATAACTTTTTTTCTCACTTTTCTCTTTAATTACATTTTTCTCTAGAACCGGACCCTATATATATATATATATATATATACTAGCTTCATGACCCGCCCAATGGGCGGGTTCGCTTCATAAAATTGTTTGACAAAATTATTTGCACGTAAAATAAAAAATGAATAACGGAAAATATGTTACACAAATATATTAAACAAAATAATTGGAAACAAAATATAGTGCTCGTGTATTATATGTAAAAAAGAACTATTATAAATGTGCCAACAAATCAATTACATGATGGTTATATACGAAATAAAAATTCTTTGTACACAACGCTTGTTGGATGATATGTATATTCGTGTTTGTAAACGACGTTTGTTCAATTTGTAGGAAATATGCAAGTGAGCTTCAAATAACCATCGCCTCTGCATGAAACATTGATTCAACTTTTAGCTACAACTCCAATGATGATGGACCCCTAACATCATAAACAAACTCAAATTAATAGACAATAAACTAACCACCATAACGTATCGAGGAAATCAGGTTTAAACTCTAGGTGAATACCTGTTTTAACACTCATTGGTTTGTGAAAAAGTGTGCCCTTTGGTCTGCACCAACATGATGCAAGCTAATTCATATGTAGGCTATAAACAATATTTTTTTTAACAAAGTGACCTCGACATTCTTAAGGGTACACAAATTCTATGTTTCCCCATGCTTGAATGGCCAAACATTAGAAGCATAAATGCAAAAAAAATATGAGATGCATAAAAATGTAAGCAGATTTTATGATTTCATATGTGTGAACAACTTAATTAATAGTTACATATTTTTCTAAGCCATGATGAAAATGTTCAGAGTTTGCATTGTTGTAGCAAGCAACGAGAAAGGAATGAATAACAACACATACAATTGTTAAGTTACTCAACAGATAAAGATAGAACCATACCTTTAAAACTGCAATTGTCATGTCATAGTTGTTAATAAGAAAACTGTCTGCAGCTTTGGTTTTGTGAATGTTTTGGCAAGCTTGATAAGCAAGTCATCAATAGCCATTTTCAGTCTTTCCATGTTCAAATCAAGTCGTAAATGGAGAAAATCATTAATACCTATGGGAATAACAAAAACAATTCATTATATACATGAGTTTGTGTGTCTTAACACGCCATCCCATAGTCAACATTAAGTTGAATAAGTGAAGCTGTAAACTCAGCATACCGCCTCATGACATAATGTGGATGCACATCATCCTACCATAATGTCTTCACATTGGCGTTCCGTAGACTGTTGATGTGCATGTCAAATACCATCTTGAAACGTGGCCACAATGAAATGTTCACCTAACCATAGCCGTATCTAGTAAATTAGATGTGTAGGCATATCACGCCATGTAATGGACAGCAGGACCACATACACAAAAAGTGACTGAAAACATGTGTGCGGGCGAGCCAAAGATAAATCCACAAATAGCGAAAGAACTCGATTTACAAAACGATAACAAAATACCTGACGCCCTACCATGTACATACCTTGTCTAAATAAGAATCAAGGCATGGAATCGAATCGCCTAGACATTATGTGTGAAAAGAGTATAAAAACATTAGTTTGTCATCAACCGTGATACAAATGATTGCTCATCCAAGAAAGATAAATGCAGTAGAGATCCTTATACCAGGAGGTTCAAGCCCAGTTTCGTTATCTAGTGACATATGTTCCACCCAACATAACGGCCTACAAAATATAAAGCAAGCATCAACATTCATTTATACCTTCATCATACTTGGATAAAAGGTTGACGCCAATACTTGCTAATATCATCCCCACTTTGCACCTTTTCTCTTGCCTATATATACGAAGGAATGGCACTCAACACTAAACCTTCTTGAAGAAAAAAAAAAGGACTGTTTGCAGATATACCAACTTAGAACCTTATTTTGATTTCGTAAGTGTAAAACCCTAAAATCTCAATCGCGTGAAATGACAATTTTGCCCTCAAACTTAAAATTTTACAAACTCGGGAAACACTTCAACATCGTTTAACAAGTATTATCTCATTAATAATATATGCACATTATGGAATAATAAACTTATGTTATAAATTAAATGAACATATAAGAATTAATCCTAAGTAACAATTAAAGGTACCAAAGTCTACATATTAATTTGGACAACAAATGAGACTAGATACATGATTGGAGATAACTTTGGAAATCATAAAATTGGTCTTTTTCCCCCTTAGAACCGGCCCTCTTTGCTCCTCCCCATTAATTCCTCAATCAATTGTATCAATCCCATTTATCATTTCTATCTTCATTTCAAAACACCAAGAAAACCCTAAGTCTATTTTCTCTCTACACAAGTGGCGGCCACCCATTTTATTTCATCATTCAATCCGAAATTCCATAAAAAAAAAGGTGTTCCTAGGAGGCTCTTGATCGTGGGTAATCGTTTGGTGAACGTGGTGATCGTGTTTGGTTCGATTTGGAGCTTGGTCGTGGGTTTCATAAGGTGTACGTGGGTTTGGGACAACCAAGAGGAGACTTGGTTGGTTTTTTGTGGTTTGATTCTTGTTTTCTTGTCTCGTATACGCTACAAGGGTAACTTATCGTCATCTCGAATCTCTTCTTTTGTTTCTTAATCCAATTCGTGGCTAAGTGAGGATCTAGGGCTTGTAATATGGTAAAAATGGTTACATAAAATCATGATTCTAAATGCATACGATACGAATGATTTGTGGCTTGGTAAATGGTGTATATAATTATTGTAAGACTGAAATATGGAAGGGTAAACTTGATATGATGATATTAAATCAGGTTGTGTGGCTTACATGAGTCTTGGGTGCGTTTGGGTGGGTTAAACATGTGCTTATAATGGTTTTAATAGACCCTAAAACTGGACAGCATCATATGTCGAATTTGTGTGTGTCATAGATCAAGTTTTATAAGTGAAATAATATGGGTTTTTGTTGGAAAAGTCTATTTTATGTCTTAGTTAAGTTTTCCAAGTGGTTTGGTCGAATTTGGAGTTGTCTAAGTCGTACTTTTGAATTTTACAAGATCAAGTGTCAAAGCTGATAAAACGGGTCTGAAATTTGGTTGGATTGTTTGATTTTTCATTTTCAAACCATAAAGAATTGGGAGCTCTCCTTTTACATGAGTGATATTTAGGACATAAATGAATTTCTGGGAGTTTTGGGAATTTTTCCAAGGTGTCTAAACAGGTCCAATGAGTGTAAACTTTTAAGGTGTATTTTCTGACCACTTTCTGGGTAGGTCTGGACTTGTGATTTTCCATAGGCCATTTGGCATAGAGATAGAACCCACCAATTTTGGAGAACCTTTTAACTCATATGGGAACCCCTGGGATTTTACTTGATTTCTTTTGAGCTAAGTAAGTATTTTATATAAATCGCTAAAGTCTGGTCCAATTATGAGATTAAGAAAAGGAAAGATAAAACAAGGATATCAATAAGTAAAACACTTACACATGCATAAGAAGCTTATAAAATGAGTATATAAGTAATGTATGATATCAATTCGTGTAGATACATTGAAGGAGATACGACGTTGCTTCCCGGTGTAACTTTCTTGTTTGCTTTGATTTCGTTGCTAAGGTACAGATATTCTGACCTTTCTCATAAGGTTTCTCATGATCTCCTTGCATCTTTGATCTCTTGCCATATTGATATTGAACCTTTGCTTTGCTATTGAATCCTTGTTATTTGAACCTTTGCTATTGAACCCTTGATATTGATCATTTGCTATTTGAAACCTTTGATAATTGAACCATTGATATTGAACTATTGATTTGAATTGTGAACTGCTAATATTGGACATTGATATTGAATTGAACTCTATATTGTATACTTTGACCTGTCAGTTGATACCCGAGCCATTAACTAGGCATGGGGGTTCCATGTCCGTGTCATTGATGCACCAATGGCATGACTTTAGTGTGGTTGAGTGATGTTCCACACCGTCCCCATATTTGTATTGATTATGCGCGCTTCGAATATATTGTATGGCCACTATTTGTTTTGCAGGGGGCGTATGGATGCATCCTAGATTTGTATTTGTTTTGTATTGATATATGGTTTGGTGATGTGGTGCGTGTGTGCAATACACCCCCTCACATTTTGGGAGCTAGCTACTCCACTGGTTACTGAGGTCTCCCCTCATATTGGTTTGGTATTCCGAGGTCACCCTCCGAATACAATGGTTACTATTGGTTACTTGGGTCGCTATTGCCACTATTGATATGGTTTGTTTTGTTGGCTCGATAGATTTCGACAACCCTTACACTTTTGATATACCTATATTGCATCTTCGGACTCCCAACGCACCATATTATGAATTAACTGTCCTTTACCCAATACCCTTATATGACTCACTCTAATACCAAGATATATATGTTCCATTACTTTGATCTGCTACACTCTCATTCCATTACTTCAGACTATCGTTCCATTCACGTACCGGGTTATTATGTGTTTATCTGATTTGTTATGCTATTCATGTTTTATGTGACTACTGATTTCCCTGCTGCGATATGATTACTATACGGTTATCTGATTTACATGCTGTCATCTGTTTATATGTGATCTCACTGTTATGTGACCCTCTGATTGTCTGGTGACCATGCTAGTGTGTAAACGATAGTTTTTGTCTCTTTATCATGTATACTTCTTTCAAGAAATTTCATGGACTATGATTATCCTATAGTATCCTTATCTGCTTGTTGTTGACCTGCCATGTTTGCATTTCGGTTTATACTACAGTTTGATTTGGTAAATGGTTCAGCTTGTGACGTCTAGCTTGTTAATTTGTTTAGTTGCCCTGCTATGTCTTTAATTCATTTATTATATCTTTATACTGTATTCCTACTTATTACGTGTGACTGCCATGTGTTGACTGCTGTTAGTACTTCCATCTGTTATGATACTGGTTATCTTTTCAACTAAGGGTTTTGACCTGTGTGAATTGCCATGCTCACTTATTAATTAATTGCTTCCGCTTTCCTGTAGATATCTGTTTGGCTTGCATGTCTTCTGATTTCCTGTATGGATTGTATGCTGTATATGTTGTGTGGATATAACGTCTGCTATGCTTGCTTATGTTTCAGTACTTGTATACCTGGTTTGTATGTGCTTGTATGCTTGTCTTGATGCGTTGCTTGGCTTCGTTCTCCTTGTTTTATGTGTTTTGGATATCTGTATAATTGTGTTCTGCAGGACCCTCATTGACTCATTGTCCTCATTTCCATTGCGACTTTGTTATCCGTTTCCTTTGTTTCATTTCGCATTTCAGATTTTATTTAGCTTCCGTTTTGTTATATCTGTTCACTGGGCTTTTTAAGCTCAGCCGCATTTCTTTTCCTGCGGCAGGTGTTAGGTTTGAAGATGGGCTTTGATTGGGCTGAGAGGTGGATTATCCGAGTGGACTAACCCTAGTTACCTTATTATTTGGACTTATTTTGGCGGGCTTTTGTTTTGAGATTTCATTTTTATCTTAGACATTTTGGGTTTTGTAATTTTCCTTGTAAATCATTGTTTAAATGACTTGATATTTTATTCTTAAGACTTCCGCTTTTAATTGTATGTTCTGATATGACACCAGAATGTGACACTTCTACCCTTGTCTGGTTGGGGTGTTACAATTATGGTATCAGAGCTAAGGTTTCGTCTTGTTGACCTTAGGATTGACCTGTGAGGACTGGGTAGACACTAGGCTTTCGTCTGTTCTGATCTTCTCTGAATTATTTGATTGTCGTTCAGACTTGAAATTGATATTTGTTTGTCTTCACTAATTTGGCCTTCTTCTTTTCGCATCGAACTTTGTTATTTTGTCTTCGTACATTCATTTGTCAACCGTTAGATGGAGACTACCCGTGGAGCCGAAGTTGATGGTGTCGGCGTGCTGCTGGAGGCATAGGATGCTGCTGGAGGAAGCTGGACGGACCAACCAAAGACGCAAAAGACGGAGACAAGATTCAACCGATGGTCGAGAAGGTTCATCTACTTCATGTGATCTGACTTGTGTTTACTCGATTCGCTTGTCATGCGTTTTGAGGCGGTTGATATTTTGTTAAGTGATTTTGATCGGCATTGCTCTTCCTTGATTTGTTCGAACTTCGGTTTGATTTGTGAAGCGTCATCTTTTGGCATTTTGGTAATATCTCAGCTTTTCCTTTGAATCCTTCGTAATGAGTCATGAGGAACCGTTTTATGCAAGCTTGGTGGCGTTCTCTCCTTTGTGGTATGGTAAGTTGTTTGATGTGATATATGCTATATATTTGTGATCCAGTGCGCTTTGGTATATTACTTGGTATCTGTATATGATATGTTTTGTCGTGATATTGGTTATGTGATTTGTCATGACCGGACGAGAATATGATGACGATAAGGGCTTGTTATGTGATGCAAGTATTATGCCTGATCAACGTGATAATACCGAGATCATATAATTTGAACTTATTGAAATCATACGACGTTTTGGGAAATGCCTGGGGTTGGTACGTGAATGGAATAAGACTCATATCCGTTATTCGTAAACTTTCATATCCGTTTGGAATTCTGTACCTCTGTGTGATATCCTCACCGATATCTGTTATGTGTAAGATTTGTACGCTTTGAAACTGATACGATTATGATCGGTATGAAACTACAAGATTGCTACGTCGCCTTTCCAAGCGATGCGTCTCTGTGTACCTTTGCGACTTCAATTTTCGAGGACGAAAATTTTCTTTTTAGAGGGGAAGAGTTGTAAAACCCTAAAATCTCAATCGCGTGAAATGACAATTTTGCCCTCAAACTTAAAATTTTACAAACTCGGGAAACACTTCAACATCGTTTAACAAGTATTATCTCATTAATAATATATGCACATTATGGAATAATAAACTTATGTTATAAATTAAATGAACATATAAGAATTAATCCTAAGTAACAATTAAAGGTACCAAAGTCTACATATTAATTTGGACAACAAATGAGACTAGATACATGATTGGAGATAACTTTGGAAATCATAAAATTGGTCTTTTTCCCCCCCTTAGAACCGGCCCTCTTTTCTCCTCCCCATTAATTCCTCAATCAATTGTATCAATCCCATTTATCATTTCTATCTTCATCTCAAAACACCAAGAAAACCCTAAGTCTATTTTCTCTCTACACAAGTGGCGGCCACCCATTTTATTTCATCATTCAATCCGAAATTTCATCAAAAAAAAAGGTGTTCCTAGGAGGCTCTTGATCGTGGGTAATCGTTTGGTGAACGTGGTGATCGTGTTTGGTTCGATTTGGAGCTTGGTCGTGGGTTTCATAAGGTGTACGTGGGTTTGGGACAACCAAGAGGAGACTTGGTTGGTTTTTTGTGGTTTGATTCTTGTTTTCTTGTCTCATAACGCTACAAGGGTAACTTATCGTCATCTCGAATCTCTTCTTTTGTTTCTTAATCCAATTCGTGGCTAAGTGAGGATCTAGGGCTTGTAATATGGTAAAAATGGTTACATAAAATCATGATTCTAAATGCATACGATACGAATGATTTGTGGCTTGGTAAATGGTGTATATAATTATTGTAAGACTGAAATATGGAAGGGTAAACTTGATATGATGATATTAAATCAGGTTGTGTGGCTTACATGAGTCTTGGGTGCGTTTGGGTGGGTTAAACATGTGCTTATAATGGTTTTAATAGACCCTAAAACTGGACAGCATCATATGTCGAATTTGTGTGTGTCATAGATCAAGTTTTATAAGTGAAATAATATGGGTTTTTGTTGGAAAAGTCTATTTTATGTCTTAGTTAAGTTTTCCAAGTGGTTTGGTCGAATTTGGAGTTGTCTAAGTCGTACTTTTGAATTTTACAAGATCAAGTGTCAAAGCTGATAAAACGGGTCTGAAATTTGGTTGGATTGTTTGATTTTTCATTTTCAAACCATAAAGAATTGGGAGCTCTCCTTTTACATGAGTGATATTTAGGACATAAATGAATTTCTGGGAGTTTTGGGAATTTTTCCAAGGTGTCTAAACAGGTCCAATGAGTGTAAACTTTTAAGGTGTATTTTCTGACCACTTTCTGGGTAGGTCTGGACTTGTGATTTTCCATAGGCCATTTGGCATAGAGATAGAACCCACCAATTTTGGAGAACCTTTTAACTCATATGGGAACCCCTGGGATTTTACTTGATTTCTTTTGAGCTAAGTAAGTATTTTATATAAATCGCTAAAGTCTGGTCCAATTATGAGATTAAGAAAAGGAAAGATAAAACAAGGATATCAATAAGTAAAACACTTACACATGCATAAGAAGCTTATAAAATGAGTATATAAGTAATGTATGATATCAATTCGTGTAGATACATTGAAGGAGATACGACGTTGCTTCCCGGTGTAACTTTCTTGTTTGCTTTGATTTCGTTGCTAAGGTACGATATTCGACCTTTCTCATAAGGTTTCTCATGATCTCCTTGCATCTTTGATCTCTTGCCATATTGATATTGAACCTTTGCTTTGCTATTGAATCCTTGTTATTTGAACCTTTGCTATTGAACCCTTGATATTGATCATTTGCTATTTGAAACCTTTGATAATTGAACCATTGATATTGAACTATTGATTTGAATTGTGAACTGCTAATATTGGACATTGATATTGAATTGAACTCTATATTGTATACTTTGACCTGTCAGTTGATACCCGAGCCATTAACTAGGCATGGGGGTTCCATGTCCGTGTCATTGATGCACCAATGGCATGACTTTAGTGTGGTTGAGTGATGTTCCACACCGTCCCCATATTTGTATTGATTATGCGCGCTTGAAATATATTGTATGGCCACTATTTGTTTTGCAGGGGGCGTATGGATGCATCCTAGATTTGTATTTGTTTTGTATTGATATATGGTTTGGTGATGTGGTGCGTGTGTGCAATACACCCCCTCACATTTTGGGAGCTAGCTACTCCACTGTTCTTGGAGGTCTCCCTCATATTGGTTTGGTATTCGAGGTCACCCCTCCAAGTACAATGGTTACTATTGGTTACTTGGCTGCTATTGCCACTATTGATATGGTTTGTTTTGTTGGCTCGGGATAGATTTCTGACAACCCTTACACTTTTGATATACCTATATTGCATCTTCGGACTCCCCAACGCACCATATTATGAATTGACTGTCCTTTACCCAATACCCTTATATGACTCACTCTAATACCAAGATATATATGTTCCATTACTTTGATGCGCTACACTCTCATTCCATTACTTCAGACTATCGTTCCATTCACGTACCGGGTTATTATGTGTTTATCTGATTTGTTATGCTATTCATGTTTTATGTGACTACTGATTTCCCTGCTGCGATATGATTACTATACGGTTATCGATTTACATCTTTGTCATCTGTTTATATGTGATCTCACTGTTATGTGACCCTCGATTGTCCGGTGACCATGCTAGTGTGTAAACGATAGTTTTTGTCTCTTTATCATGTATACTTCTTTCAGTAAATTTCATGGACTATGATTATCCTATAGTATCCTTATCTGCTTGTTGTTGACCTGCCATGTTTGCATTTCGGTTTATACTACGCTTTGATTTGGTAAATGGTTCAGCTTGTGACGTCTAGCTTGTTAATTTGTTTAGTTGCCCTGCTATGTCTTTAATTCATTTATTATATCTTTATACTGTATTCCTACTTATTACGTGTGACTGCCATGTGTTGACTGCTGTTAGTACTTCCTTGTTATGATCGGTTATGTTTTCAACTAAGGGTTTTGACACTGTGAATTGCCATGCTCACTTATTAATTAATTGCTTCCGCTTGCCAGTAGATATCTGTTTGGCTTGCATGTCTTCGATTTCTGTATGGATTGTATCTTTGTATATGTTGTGTGGATATAACGTCTGCTATGCTTGCTTATGTTTCAAGACTTGTATACCTGGTTTGTATGTGCTTGTATGCTTGTCTTGATGCGTTGCTTGGCTTCGTTCTCCTTGTTTTATGTGTTTTGGATATCTGTATAATTGTGTTCTGCGGGACCTCATTGACTCATTGTCCTCATTTCCATTGCGACTTTGTTATCTGTTTCCTTTGTTTCATTTCGCATTTTGATTTTATTTAGCTTCCGTTTTGTTATATCCGTTCCTTTGGGCTTTTTAAGCTCGGCCGCATTTCTTTTCCTGGCAGGGTGTTAGGTTTGAAGATGGGCTTTGATTGGGCTGAGAGGTGGATTATCCGAGTGGACTAACCCTAGTTACCTTATTATTTGGACTTATTTTGGCGGGCTTTTGTTTTGAGATTTCATTTTTATCTTAGACATTTTGGGTTTTGTAATTTTCCTTGTAAATCATTGTTTAAATGACTTGATATTTTATTCTTAAGACTTCCGCTTTTAATTGTATGTTCTGATATGACACCAGAATGTGACACTTCTACCCTTGTCTGGTTGGGGTGTTACAGTAAGTGATTTGAAACTTAGGACTGTTTTGCATTGTCTGAAGATCACAGTAAAGGTTTAAGTTTGTTTTGTCTTTATCGCATTAAGTATGTAGGTGCCTTTGTACCTTAAACATATGTTTATATGTTTTAAGAATTCGATTATTGCATTGAAATGTTAGGTTTGTTAATATTGACATATTTTACCTCAGCTTGCTCCTGCAAACTTCTCTGAACTTCAATTTGCATTTGTATTGCCTCACATATCTACAAGTTTCATAATGATATTTTGTCCCACCAGATCGAGTTAGCAATATTTGTGACCGATAACGATGCCTACAACAAAAGGTGATGAAATTCAAACTTTAATAATATATAATTTTTATACCTTCATCATGCTTGAAAAAACGTAACCCAAATCATTTACACATACTCACCTTCCATTGAGAGACCCGTTCATGTTCCTGATATGTTCCCATGTTCGCATGAAGCCCTTTAGGGATAGAATCGAGGTATTCGAAATTACCATATGTAGCATTGATTTTCAACTGTTACCATTCTTGTAAGATCATGTAGTGCTAACAACGCTTCTTATATTCTTTGAGAAAAGCACACCGGTTTCCTATCTTTGAAATCCGCCAATCCGAAAATTCGCGAAAAATATTACAACCCGATTCACGGCCACGCGACCCAATGGCCACACTACGGATGAGTGAGGGTAACTAACCAAGGTCCGATTCTAACACCGCCTTCCGGTGTGCCAACGCCAGCGTAATAAACGCTTTAATGTCTTTGATTTGACTTTCTCACAGGTAAAAAATTCTTTTGGGCCTTATGGTTAGACAGTATTTGCAACTCTTCAGCAACTTTTAGAAGCAGCTTGTAACCCACTGTCTTTACACATAGACACGTACACACATTTCATACAACTTACCTGGTCAATGTGGTTATAAACGTGGTAGGAAGAGAGGCCAAACGACATGATCCTTACAACCTGAAAGCAAATCATAAGCTTTCTTTTTAGAATTATGCTATTTAAGAAACAACACAAAAGAAATGACCAAATATGTTATATGTTACATGTACCAACCGACCAAAGAACGTTGCAATACCATTCAATACATAAAATTTTCAAGACTTCATACCAACAACATCAAGATACTTGCAATCACATCATTAATGAATTTACAGCCTATGCTGCAATGACAAGCTAATGTTCATATTTTTTTTTCGGTGCGTAAAAAGTATTTTTTTTATAGTATGAGGTTCTCCTGAATAAATTCCGGACCTGTACCCTCCTTTTGGTGGGATCAAGTGTCGCAAACAACAGATCTCAGCAAGAACATTAGCCACGTCCTTGATTCAACAAAGGTACTATTTCCGGCATTTGTGTATCCAACCTAAAAGTAGCAAAATAGTGACATTTGTCAAAGTTTATGCACAACAAATAAACATTACGTCACAACGATGAAAAAATCCATAGCCTAGTATACGGAAGAAGTGCCAATAAGCTCGATCCTATAATGAAACTAAGAAAAAAAAAGCCAAAATGATAATCAATAAACAATCAAATATTTCAACACGCTTTACTATAAGAATAGGGAAATGGTTGTAAACAAATTTCAAGGATGTCGAATATCCAATAAATGCTATTGAGGAGGAGAAACTATGATATACAACATAAAGACATTGAAGTGTTATCAGAAAACGTAACCATATAACTATGTCAAAACTGTATCTATGTACCTCATCTAATATAAGCTTTGGTTTTGTTGCCATGAGTTCAAGAAGTCATTTCCCCTGAAATACATTCATAACTATCATGACACCTAAAATAAATTCATATTGCAATATTTGAATACCTTAAATTATAAAAACATTTTGTATTCCTCTTCACCCATATAGGTTATGAAGCATTGCATTGGATAATGTTGAACCTGCGTAAATGAAAAAACAAAATTAAAGATTCAAGCCCACAACATAACAATTACAACCTTTATAGATCGAAATTAATATTTTATGAATACGATTAATCAAGATCTTGCCTTCAAAGATATATCATCGGTGGTTGTGGTTGATTAATCTCTCTATAACCCTATAACATAAACACAAAAGAAAAAATGATGTGGAGTCTTTGCGTAACTTTGGGGGATTTGAATTTGGAAATGCCAAGTGAGATTTTGTTTCACTGGAATTGAAGAGGAATTAAATTAGGAGGACTAAAGTAGGGGGGTTATGTTTTGATAGTTTGAGATTAGTGACGATATAAATGTTTGTGTTGAATATCACTTTGGGAATACAATATTTAGCATAAAATATGGCTTGCTCCACTGGTTGAGCTCCTCCTTTATGATCCAACATATCTGGGTTCGATCCCCACTTGTGGCAAATTTTTTACATATTTAACTGGCAATAGTGCCATGTCACTAATGCCATGTCACAATTAAATGCCATGTCATCATTGAGGTGGCATTATCTATGTGTCATGCTTAGTCCCATATATATATATAGATATATAATAAAAAAGCCTCATTTACATTTTGCTTTAAGCCTACATAACGTTCGAGCCGTTCATGGGTAAATGGTTTACAAAACATAATAGTGAAAAAATAAACAATGATGCATCAATCGATGGATGACCAAGTTTTTAACCACCGTGTGTAAAGGGATCTTTTTACAAAACATAATAGTTGTGTTGATTGTTGTTGTACTAGTAAAAGATTTTTGTCTTGGCATCGTGAAATTATTCAAGCGGCAAATGTACCTATTGCTACTATCATTTTTGGTAGGCCTATCGTACTTTTTAGTACCAAAAAGAAAATGATCGATCAACCTGGCCGTATAAGATAATGTTATGTAAATGTTCAAATAAATGTGTAATGTCACGTAAGCTGAAAAACAGAACCACCAAACAAAAATGCTGTCCAAATTAATTAGGGTAAAGATAAATCTATACTAAGATATAGCTGCAATAATTAAACACACTATAAAAATAATCCAGGTAGCTAGATTTCAGATTTGAAACTGAATTGAAGTATCCTAAAAAGTACGTTTGGGTGCATAGATATGCAAGATTTGCTATTCAATCAAAGTATTAGAACAAAGCTTGTTAGATATATAAGAGAGATCCATGTTTCCAATAACATGCTTTAGTTTTTTATATACTAGCAATCACTAAACAACGTATAAACTTGAAAAAGTGTTATAATGCCAAATAATGTGATCAAATGACTTGATATAATTATCCAAAATCACACATTTACATATAACGTTATTTTACAAAGACTCTGCAAAACATCAGTAAAAGTGATTCAGAGATTGACATGTCTATATAAAGTGTTGAGCTTGGAGCATAAATAATAGTAACAACTAGACATTTAGGGTTTATCAATTGTAAATATAGACACTTTGAACTAGAAAAGGCAAGATTAATGCAAAAATGTAATAGTACGTTTAGTCGAAGCAAAGTGCGGAAATAAAGAGGAATGCATCTATGCAATTAACAATTATTATGTCCTATCATATTCAATAAACTAACGTTCTACAGTAATTAAATGATTCGAAAATTGTCTACAAATAATTCTCAAAAATATAAAATTTAATTTATAAATAATATACTATAATGTGGGAGTAACAGGAGAAGGCTCACTGTTGGAAATAATACCACTAGTTCCACCCTCCCCACCACCACTACCACCACCATCATCCGCCACCGACGTTGTATTTGCTGCCACCACGACGGCGGTGGACGTACTACCACCACCACCACTTCTTTTTCTTTTTTTCTTCTCATACGGAACACCTCTAGCTTTTGCTTGACTATCTTTAACTTCCCTTAAATATATCCTCACGGCTCTTGCACCAAAAGGGTTCGATTCAGGCTGCCCACCGTTCTCTTCGTAGGCAGCCCGTAGGCGCCCGATGAGCGCGTCAAGGCTCCCCCATGCTTGCTTAAGTGAGCAAGCACATGGCGCTGGAGGGTTCGGGAAGCCAAAGTATGGACAACCTGCAACGTGTACTTTGGTCTTCCCGAACTGGTCTAGGTACTTTAGGAACTCAATTACGTGAGCCCCGCTGCACCTAGCAAGTGTCAGCGGTGGCTTGTGACTCTTTAAGTATTGTAAGAAAGTATTCCAGTCACGGCGTTTTTGTGACTCGTATCTGCTTAGCGGTGGAACAGCTGCTAGAGTTCTTGATTTCCTTGCAGCTAGTTCCACCTGATCATCAGGATTTGGCGGACCAGGCGGACCAGAAGGCCCGCCAGATCCTGATGCTAAATCCATAATAAACAAGATTGAGAGTTTTGTGCTTTTGGATTGTTTGGATTGAATTTGATTGATTGATTGTGGAAAGATGGTTGAGGCGTAGAGAGTGGAAGAAGAAAGATAGAGAGAGATTATGATGGGACGTAATATAGAAAAGAAATATGAATGAAGGCTCCTTCTTCTCGCCAAGGGCAAAAAACTAATTATTCTTGTAGGATCCACGGTTTCTTTTAAATATTTTGAGGGCCATATTTGGATGGTTTAACATCCATTTCCACAAAAAATACAAAATAAACCTAAATATATATTTATATGAAATTTTTATGACTAGAAACATATACGCCGCACAAGTTGTGTAACATGTTTAAACAACAATAGTTTTTGTGTGATTTGGATAAATGGTCGTATTTATTAGGGTATTTTTTTAAAAAGATGTATTTGAACCGTATAAAAATTTTTAGCCATTATGGTGTGCACGCGCCATGTTTTGCGCACCAAATTTTGCGTAAAGTTGATTCTTCATTTTTAGAGCACCATAATTAATTTATACACAAATGAAAACAAGTCACCTATACTTTGGTGCCCAAAATGTATTCCTTGCGCACCAAATTTTTCATAAAGTTGATTCTTCATTTTAAGCACCAGAATTAATTTATACACCAATGAAAACACGCCACTTATACTTTGGTGCCCAAAATGTAATCCTTGCGCACCATATTTTTCATAAAGTTGATTCTTCATTTTAAGCACCAGAATTAATTTATACACCAATGAAAATACGCCACCTATACTTTGGTGCCCAAAATGTATTCCTTGCGCACCAAATTTTTCAAAAAGTGTGAGAGGTTGGAGACAAGAGTCAATGCATTTATAATTTGGTGCCCAAGAACCACGTTTTGCGCACCACATTGGCCATTTTGGTGAAAGAGAATATTTTGGGTATGTTTCGGTAAAGTGGTAGTATATTCGGAATGTATTAGTAATTAATTTATAGTTTTTAGTATGGATGAAATGAGTTTTGGTGAGAACGAGGTGAAAACGCCCCCCTGCGTTGCGAGGGTGGTTTCTCGTGGCTTCTTTTTAAAAATGCGTACGCTGTGTTAAGTGGAGATATTTTTTAAGGGAAGGGTTTTGTGTATTTTCAGGATACAAAGTTGCTCTTAGAATGTAGAACCAACTTAAATAAATTAAGAGTTAAACTTTTTTAGAGCCGGTAGTTTAAGATGTTTCGTGTTTTTTTTCATTATGTTTTGGGAAGTTATTTAAGTGCAAGGTTTCACAGTGCTAAAATTTTATGTTTGAACTATTTAGGCTTTCTCCCGGTTCGTTTTTTGGTTTATTTGGTGATAATCCTTTTGCTTTACGGATTTATCATTTAATTAAATACTTGAGGGTAGATATGGAACGTTTTGAGATATTTATACAAGTATTATTGATTAGGTCCCTAATTATAATCTCATCACCTACCTTCTTTTTTCTGTCGATTAGGTGCGCGAAATAACTATGGCGCACTCCCCTAATATCGATGAGCTCAAGCATGCGACTGGTTCAACGGATATTGCTACTTGTTTTAAGTTTTTTTCGAGAGCGAAATTGTTGAAGGTCGTTCCTTATTGTTGAGGTTGGAGGAGGAATGCAAGCAGCTCAGGGATAAGTTGCAGAAGCGCGACCGTACGGCTAGGGAGCTTCATTTCTTGGGCCCGTTTGATGGCAAGGGTGTGGATGCTTTGGGATGCGTTGCCAACATGCAGATAGCGCAGCGTGACATTGTGCAGAGCCTGGAGGGGACGCTTGGGTTGATCCGTGATGCGATTGCTCAGTAAGAGGCCGATGTGACGCTCATGGAAATCAATGAGGGAGTCTCAGATGGTTAGTGGGGGTTGGGGGCTTTTATTTTGTGTTTTGGTTATTCTGTAATTAGTTGCTGGTGCTGGCACTCTTGTGGGTAGGTAGTGGTTATGGTAGCGTCTTTGGTTTAGTCATGTAAGGAGGTAGTATGTTGATAGTTTGCTTGTATAGTGGATTATGCGTCCTAACTTTGGTTTCTGAGAAGTTCATGTTTTGTTCTGATGATGTTGAACTTCGCGTCGTTGTAGTGGGTCTTCCGTATTATTAATGTAAAATTAGTTTATATGTTCTCGTTTTGTGTAGTCATATTATTTTTGCATGGTATTGCTTGCTCATTTGATGTTTAACTTTTGTTAAGAAATCTCTAAGTTATCTAACTTGAATAAAGACGCCGTTGGTTTAACGGACTGTGGTTTCATCGTGATTGCGAAAGTGGTACAAAAGGCCTTCGCTAGCGTGTTGTACATGTGCATGCGATTATAATTGTGTTTGCACACTTTCAGATGGCTTGTTTTGTTTTGTAATTTTTTTGTTTATTTTGGGTGTTTGCAAACTTAGGTCGATAGTAGCATCAAGCGGTTGTTGGTTGGGCTGTTTTATTTAGGTGATTAGGAATGTAGTTGTTGTGTTTAAGCGATGTACTCAGTGTGGGTAGGTATGGTTTATATTGGATGTGTAAGTATCTAGATGTGTAGCATATCCGCAATCTAAAACATGATGTCTTGTGGGGCATATCCACAGTCTAAAATTGTATGTTCTCAATTATGGTCTTGGCGTATTATGGATGTTGTGAGTGGCAAACGTTTAGATGCTATTGGGGCTTAGTGGTACAATAGTTGGCTATTGCATCGTAAAGCATACCTTTTTTTTTTGCATCTTTGTTGTTGTACCCTATCTTTTTTTCTTGCTAAAGCATGGGTAGTTGGGTGTTAACTGTTAGCAGCTTTTTCTGTAGTGGTATGCTTATCTTTTGCTATTGTAGTTTGCACGCTTTCAGCCACTAGTTAAAGCGATTTTGTACTGTTATAGTTACTGTTGGTAGTGGTACGCGCTATGTCTTGTTTTTTCATGTATAAGTTTACGCGTTTGCAGTTGTGTTTGTATCCCAGTTTTTTTTTCCCTGAAGTTTTCGGTTGTATATATGTCTCGTACTGATTGTTTAGCGGAGCTTGCGTTTGCATGCGATAGCGATGCTTTGCAGGACCAGATGGTACTCTTTTTTTAGAGGGAGGTGATTTCAGCACGCAAGTGGGAGAGTATGATACGTGGTCGCTGTTTTGAAATTGGGGCTCGCGTAACGTACTTGGAAGACCTTATTCAAGAGGTGTTGCGAGAAGGTCGCGGTCTGGTTGCTAGAGACTCTGTTAGATTTTTGAGAGAGGTTCAGGCACGCTAACGCTCTAAGCAAACAACGCTTCAGGGAATGTTACGTGAGTCGTACGTTGCACTTCGTGCTGCTGCGGGATATATCAACAGTATTCGAGCTTTGTGATTGTTGTATGCTTGGTTCTGCTAGTTGTTTGGTTTACCATGTTGTTTGTTAAGGTTTTCGTTCTGCATCTGTGCTCTGATGGCGTATGTAGGTTGTATGTTTGTAGCGCTCATGTTTAATAAAACTTTTTCTCTTAAGTTTTTACGCTGTGAGTATTGTTTTCTTATAGTGGTGGTATTGCTTTGCACTCTAGTCTGTTAACCTGGTGCTATTTTTCTTTTCAGCGTATGATGTATTAGTGTATGTTTGAATCCACATATTACCCAGGGGTTAGCCATAGTAGTTGCAGAATGTGTATTTTCTATTCCTATCTTTTTTTGCTTGTGCGTGTGTAAACCGGCTTGTTTGTTGCATTGTAACCTTTTTGTGTGTCGCGTTAAACGGATTGCCCAAAGTGTGAACCGCTTTTATAACGTTGCTCAACAGATGCATGGTTGCTCGAAAAGCGTATAACAACATATATTTTATTGCAACTACGTTGCAAATAGTGGCAAAAATTTATACACCGGCACATTGTATACAGCGTCGTGTACATTGCTTTTCTTACAATATTAGTGTACATACTATTTTTTTCAAGCTGGGACCTTTTCTTGGATAGACTATGCGTTCCTACAGCTTGTATCTGATAAGAAGTTCAAACAGTGTTTTTGCAGTGGTCCTATAACTGCATAACAAAAAGGTGAAGCTTATTAGAGCTGTTATTACGCTGGTGGGTTCCCATCGACTTCGTTTTTTGGTTTCTTTACAGGATGGGCAGGTTCATCTTCTGGTGGGCCTGTGAATAACTGCTTGTGAACTGTTGAAGTTTCTGAGGATGTGAGGCATTCCCTTTTTTCTTCGGGGTCGACAAACAGCGGAGGGGGTGTGAGAATATATGTTAAAACCTCTGCGGAAGAGCTTTCTTTTGGTGGCGGACTCACTGATCTAGACGATTCGCCAACGTGTGTTAATGCTAGTAAAGGCTGTCTTTGCATCAGTTACGTTTTCTAGTATCAACTGTGGGGCACCTCTTCTGCTGCCGCTTCCGAAGTGTACCTCAAACCTGTGTTTTGTGTTCAGCAAATCCTTTATTATTGGAGGCAACCTACGTGGGTTTGGATCAGGTACGTAACTCAGTACCTCTGAGCAAAGCGGAAGCAAGGCATGTGCTTCAGGGCTATACCACGTGAGCGAGGCCTCGCCTGTGACGTCCGTAATGGTGGTTCTAAAGCAGTAACTGCGATAGGTGTGCAGTTGAATGGGTATTAGACATTGTTGTTAATTAGTACTACACAACATTTAGCACAACGAAAGTATCCGTACCTGTAATTTGGCACGACGGGCACTCCTGGTTGCTGACAATGCCAATGTGGCCTATCTGGTTCAATATTTATGTTGCAGCGTTTACAGCGATTGATGTACCAATCTGAATCCCTGTCTATTTTGGTTATTACAGCCTCCGTGATGAAGCGTTGCCTTTGCTGTGCGAGCAAATTTTCAGTTTAGAAATATAGTATTGGTTTGTTTTACATATTTGTATTATCTTACCGTTACCGTTTCCGGGCTAATTTGTAGTAAGGTGACTATCTTAACCGGCTCATCAACCAAACCTTCTTCCTGCGTCTGCTGTTGCAATGGGGGTAGCATCAGAGGTTGGGTAGTAGCCAGCATGCCTGTATAACTGGTAAAGCATTTAGTTAGGAATAGTGTTGGGAAATGGTTGTGCAACGCGTTAAAAGCATTTCTCAAATACCGAAAACTTACACTTCCCGTATTTCATTTGCTTCTAGGACTTCGGGGTTGAAATAGTAACGCGTTGTAGGAGTAGCTGACAACTGCATTTTACCAGCAAAAGTCTTCACCAAGCATGAGCCAACCGCTATTAGGATTGGTTGTTCCAATACTTAGGTTTCAAACTTGGTGGCCATGTCATTCCAGAGGCTTAGTGTAACGGTATTCCCACTGTTACAAAAAACGGCCACATGTAGTTATATACTAATATAAAACTATTTTTAAGGCTAATAGTTGTGTCATACGTACTTTAGATTCTGAATCTCAATATTCTTCCTGAGTATGCGGTTTGTCGTTGAGCTCCCGAATGCTTTGATTTTTCCAATGGTTCCTATGTAGTCTGCGCAGGTGTACAAATATTTCTTAAGTCTTAGATAAACAGTTGCTATGTGAATGAGGCCATTGTTGTTCGTGTAAGGATAATACCTGTTAAGATTGCATCGCCCGAATTGGCCCTAGTTGCCAGTTGGTTGTACGCTATGAAATTGAAGTAGTGGTTCGGGAAGCCGGTATCCTCGATTGGAGACACGTCTGTGTACTTGCCTAGAAATAGGGTGGTGTTATTATTCAGAGTGCGTTGCCATGAATCTGTGTTTTTACAGCCGAACCTAGTGATTTTGTAGCATGAGCCAACTCGTAAAGCGGAGTCAAACTGTTGAATATCACGCACTTCTGCATTTGCTTGAATCGCGTTTCCCTGCGAATGGAATGTGTTGTGCATTTGTTAAAACGGTAATTTTAAAAGTTAAGTAGTATTTCGGTATCCTGTGGCTTACGCGTTTGTCCAATAGCATGAAACACAGGCCTGTAGGATTTGGGTCTGGAACGTTTCTTGAAGTCCATTTGCGATACACTTTCACACGCAGTTCCTTTTGGAGGTCTTGTGGCTGAACATTGGTAATGTCCACAACGTCAGGCTCCAGTGTTGCAAGCTTCCCCATATCTTTAGTGTTGCTACCACTATCGACTTCTACAATTCTAGTTTCTGCAGTACTTTGTTGTCGCTCGGCATCCTTGATGTCAGTATCAGCGTGTTCTGAGAGTGTATGCTTCCCTTTCCCTCTGGTGTCAATTCGAGTGACAACAAGTGACACAGCAGTCGCACTTGATTCAATCATTTCGGTATTCCTAGTGCTCACCTCTGGTATAATAAGTTTCTGTGCATCCCCACTATCGGTTGTAATACTCATTTCTGGTATGGCAGTGTGTGTTGCAGTCGTTTTCAATTGTTCTTCCTTCCTTTCGGCATCCATAGTTCTGCAAACGACATTAGTGGTCATAAGTAAACATATTTCTACGTATCACGTACGTTAAGAAAAATGGTTATAATCGTCTTTTAAACAACATATACAAATGGGCCGCTCACCGTACGTACCAAGATTCATGACTAATGTATGTGCATACGTTGCGCCCTAGGAACTAAGGACATGTGGTACAACACTGATGACATAACTGCATACGTACATACAAAGCATTGCACAATAGCTAAAACTATAACCATGTATTATTAAGGTATTCCTAACGCTTTGGTGATACTAACATAAGCCTCCGAAATCCACTGGGACACAGGACTCATAATTTGTCAAAAAAAATCTTTATATACTTGTACCATAGTTTTTCCTTTATCGGCCACGGTTCTGCAACCGGTGAAAATGGCTGTCAATGAACATGTGGTAGGATAATACAGTTTTATCAAAAACAACTTGCAATTATGACAGCAATGATATGTGCATATGTGTCGCATAAGCGAAAAAAAGGGAAGGCAGTTACGAACAGTCGCTGCAACATTAGTAATGTATTTGCAACAGCGATTATAAGATGTTAAATAAGTGTAAAAATTAGCGACAGCAATGATATGTGCATATGTGTCGCATAAGCAGTTACGAACAGTCGCTGCAACATTAGTAATGTATTTGCAACATCGATTATAAGATGTTAAATAAGTGTAAAAATTAGCGACAGGCGTTGCAAACCTGCCTGCGCCACTCTAATAACGCTAATATATCTGCTAATCTCTACGGTGGGCTAAGGTATTTTTTATTTTTTTCAAGAAATCCTTGTATACTATATCTTTTGTAGTATTTGGTGGCTGTTGCGGCTGTGGGTCTATCACTATCTTTAGGCCTTGTAGCGATGTAGCTCGCAACATTGCAACATACAACTGCCCATGTCCAAATGTCGGCTCTGTTAAGTAGACTCCAATCTTAGATAGCGATTGGCCTTGAATTTTATTAATCATCATTGCATAACATAACCTTATCGGGAACTGTTTGCGTTTGAAAACAAAAGGCAGTTTGTCCTCTTTCATGGTCAGTAATATACGTGGGAGAAATACTTTTTCGCCGATTCGGGTTCCAGTAATTATCTTTGCTTCAATGACTCTGCTTAACATCTGAGTGACGATCATACGTGTACCATTACATAAGCCTCCAGTCAGATTTAGATTTCGGATTAGCATTATTGGAACGCCCGTCTTTACCTCCAGAGAATGCGGTGGAAACCCGGGGAAATTTATTGAATTTAGGTAGTCTGTTGGGTATAACAACTCCACAGCGCCTCCATCGTTGCCTAGGGGAATCGCATCATCTACACTGCTGTAAAACTCAGACAGCCCAGATAGTCTCTGCAATATTTTTTTGTTTATTATATCAACAGTTTCGTTTTTTGGGCATACTATCGCTTTGTCTTGAAAGGTTGTCACCACACCATCGTATATGAACTAAATAAGTTTTTCCACCCCATTGGTTCCAGGTTCAAAACAATGAACCTCTGGTATGCGCAACCAAGAAGTGTTTTCTGGATCTTGAGTCTTTTCTGAACCAATGTTCCCGTCTCCGATGCTTAACAGCCGTTCGGAGAAGGAACGACATTCCATTTTTTCTTCATCTGTCATACCCGGTCTTTGCAACCTCATGTTCTCGAGTAACAGATACACTTTGAAATGGTTCCATAGCCGGGATTCTACTATGAAAGCAGCGATTATTGCATCTCAAAAATCCCCCTTTTTGACTGGCAACGTTTGGCGGAAGTCACCACCTAGCATTACCGATTTCCCTCTAAAAACTGTATGTTGCCTGTCGAGCACGCCCCATAAGGTTCTGTCTAGCGCTTCAAAACACCTTTTTCGTTCATTGGTGCCTCATCCCATATGACAAGCGCTGTCCGAGTTAGTAGGTCACTTAACTGTGTACGCTTCTTTATGCTACACACTGATTCGTCGGTAAGGTTTAAAGGGATTTTGAACCTTGAATGCGCGATTCTGCCGAATGGCAGCAACAGCGATGCAACACCGGATGACGCAACTGCCAATACTATTTTCCCCTCTGCTCTAAGTGTCGTAATAATAGCCTTCCACAGAAAAGTCTTACCTGTACCTCCTTTACCATACACAAACATTAGTTCTTGCCTGTGGTTCCAAAAAGCATCTATAATAGTATCAAAGACTTGACGTTGTTCTCGGTTCAGCTTTGGGATTAGCCTTCTACTTTCAGCCGCCATTTCACTTCTATTATAACACGTTTCTTCCATAACCGTTCGGTTACTGAATAAGTCTAACAGACCTGGTGGTGGCGTTGGTAGCCCAAAATTTGTTAGAGTCTTTCCATGAATAGACAAAAGCGCATCCAATTCATATAAAACACCGCCTTCTAGTTCCAGATCGTTAACAAAAAGTGGTCGAATATGAAGTAGCTCTGCTAATATTTGAGGAACGTCGTCAGACATCTGTCTCCAGAACATCTGCCAAAGGTTTATGGGGCTCGTAATATATGTAAACAATAAAATTTGTGCGAACAGCGATCTCAACTGTAATGCGGTAGCGGTTGCACTGCTTTCTTGCATCACCGTAATCCACTCCTGATCATTCTACAACAAACCCATTGCCTCACAGGCCTGTCTATTTGTGCTATATGTAACACCATCTACTTTCCGAATGGATGGAAATGATGTGCACCCTGTCTGATGACACAACAGCATACGCTGATAAAAAAGGTCCCCAACGGTAGGGTGCACGTACGCCAACCGGCCAATTGATGGTTTATTCAGACTTCGCCTAGGGGACCATGTTCTATCTCCCTTAGACCATACGAACTCTGCCAGAAACTGCAAGTACGTTAGATGCCTATCCGAAGTCATCGATTCGTTGTATGCTAACCATTCTGTAAGAGTCGTCTTGCGCGCATTAGGGTTATCAAGAACTGATTGGACCGTTTGTCTTGCGCAAAAAGAGACGTGCTGCATATTCTCAGGGTGGGATTGCAAGTATTTGAACAGCCGGTTGTCTGCTATGAATGTCGAAACCAAGAATCCGCCAGCAAGCCTCATGAGGCCCTATATAACGGGCATCAACAAAGTTCTTAATTTCATCTATCCTAGCGCTTGTGCTATTGTCTGGTATCGAACTATTGATGGACCCCGTTGGTGCCTGCCCAATTTTCCTGCTCACGCGAGCTATAATCTTGTCAGTCCCCTTTGAGATATATTTGAAGAGATACTTGATGAGCATCGTCCAACCACAATATTCTACGTTTATGTGTGCGTAAAACGCCATGGACAATCGACGGCTGTATGGCACCACATATGCGTTATCTAGCCTAACACCATTTCGTACTGCATCAATCTGTATGTCTCTTCGTTTGTAGTAAACGTACCCTGCCTTATCTATAAACGTTGCATCACAGTATTCTTTTGGGAACCGCTTTTTGCACTCTGTCCTGTTTTGCATGCAAGCCGCAGCTGGAAATGCGCCGCGAAAGGGACCATGGATCATAAATTTTGAAATGACTCTGAATGCCTCCGGGTCATCATACTGATTCGGTAGTTCTGCACTGATATATCTATCTATGTCTTGGGGCTGCATAGTTTCTGCTCGTCGTAACGTCCATAACAGGATATGGCAGTGCGGCAAACCCCTTTTCTGGAACTCAACGGTGTACAACACTGAAAAAAAATTCACAATGAGATAAAAAAAATTAGAAACAATTATTTCAAACAGGTTTAAGCAACTAACACATTCAATAAGAATACAAACCTGCGCTTAAAGTCCCAAAAGGCCAGGAATCGCGGACATACTTTATGAGGGAGTGAATTTTTCGCTCAAAGACCCGGTCCACCACATCCGGTCTATCGGATGTAGTGAGATGTGGATATGATATCATGTAATCTTGTATTTCTGACCATTTTGTATTACATGTAAACGTCACGAAAAACGTCGGGTTACCATGCACCCTACAGATAGCTAAGGCGTCAAGGTAATGACTATACATGTATCGTGGTCCTCCAGTAAACGATGATGGCAAAATTATCCGCGAACCGACGTCAGAACCATCCACGTCTCCTCTCGCAACTACATCATACAACCCAACCAAATAATCGCCTCGTATGGTGGACTGATTTTTCCGGACATAATCCATCCTGTCCTGTTCTATACTACAATAAGCTGTCACGACATATTGTTGGAACATTTTGCCTCCCCTACTTAGTAAATTGTAGTAGCCTAACCTATCATGCAACTGATATGAGTAGAAAGCTTTCATTGACATCCGCTTCCCCCTCCGTATTGGCTTTTCTATATTACGGTTACAGAGGTCCATGTGGTAGCCGTGTTCTCCAAATACGAAAAGCAGCGGGAACTGAGCTGGCATATAAATGGCATGCAACTTGTTTATCCTCTGCGCGTCGCCTGAGTGACTCTCCAGTATAACATCGAAGTCACTTTCTGTTTCCTCTTTGTCATCAAACACTAAGGCGCCTATCGCATCCGCAGTAGGGAGTTCATACTGCGGTGCTTTACCTTTACTGAAAAGCCTGACTTTGAATGGAGGCAAATCTTGCTCCTGTAACTTATCTCTGATCCTAAAGAGTTGTACTAAAGCGTTATTTTGATCAAGGAATGCAATAAGTGTTTGTACTATTTCCGGTCTTAAATGGTTTCCACCACGCTCCGTAAAATTGTCTAGCCTATTTTGCACCTCATTGTCCGTATCGTAAATGTATAACTGAAGAAACCTTGGACTCGTACCAGGTACCGGACATAACCTACCTATGTGATGATATATTTGACCGGACACCTTAAACACGTAAGGACCTCTACCTCTATTCACCGACTCGTCAATCTGAGCACCCAACGATGTCATTACAAACATTTGTTTGTAAGCGCGTATGTTTTCTAGGAAGTGACGGTCAGAAAATAGGTCCACTATGACTTGTGGGTACTCTCGAACGGTGTGTAACTTTACCCTTCCTTCTAGACAACAGGAGTTGTAAATAGGCCCGCTTGCATTAGTTGAATTCACCAGTTTTTCCTCGTCCCAGAAAGTTGCTCTACAATGACGACACACACGATTGCAAGCACCAAACTGCTGATAATCAGTAGGCTGTCTTGTTGGAAAATAATGTCGTCAGAAAAAAATAAAAAGGAAACATGTGCCAGCATGCTAACGTATAAACAGCAATGAAACACAATGGCATACCGGTTCTTCTTTGGATTCCCATGAGGACCAAATACTGGTAAATTCCTAATGTTGTTTCTAGGGTCCACATTTCGAGTCCGGTTAGCAGCATTGCGTCTTCTCCTAGAAGGACCAACACCGGGCACACTAACACTAGCGTCACTTCTGCAGTCCACATTTTGACCCCAGTTTGTAGAAGACGGCGCTCTGCCAGAAGGACCAACTTCGGATGTAGTTATATCTACTCCAATGCCTGGTCTAGCCGTTGGTAAGGCATCTGCAAGCAAGGACCTATATATTGAAAGCATTAGAAAAAACATAGGAAACATTTGTCCCAAAGGACTCATAAATCTGCTTACAACGTTAATTTAACAGAAACCAAAAATCATTACCCCGCCTATAAGGTTCTCAAATCTTGGTTGATCGACAGTTTTGCGTCGCCCGGAATATAAGCATGCCGGTAGACCATCCGTAACATCGGGGTCAGTACCTGAAAAACCCACATGATCGTAATCAACGGATTGTGAATCCCCATCTGCGGATAACCTCCGCCTCTAATACGCTTCGTTTGTAGATTGCTGCATATGTTCGCTACCACCCTCTATAGGTATCCTCTTTATGAAACACCTAGACCCCTCTACATCAGCAGCATAACAATCTCTATGGCTCTCCACAACATGTAGCACAACATGCTCACCACTTTGGGTGCCCATAGGTAAAGCACCGGGACAACGCTGGAAAAACCCCATAGACCACGTTATAAACAACTATTCAAACAACGCGCATGCGCACGAAAAGCAACGTGCACTCTAAACGCCTAACCTTGTAGTTGACAAACAATATCATTGGGTTCCAGGTTACCTCCTAGGTAGCAAGGCGTAGAAGCAACGTTGCCACCTAAGACTTCCACTCTTGTTTCTGTATCCGCAACTTGTGAGGCTACATTTGGGAAAAGAAGGAGTCAATGAGTAAACACAATGAAAAAGTTTGGAAATAAAGGATGGCAAACAATGTTGCCAAGCTTCGCACCTGGTTTATCCAATGTTAATCGCTGTTTCTTGAAAACCTCAGTCAAAGAGCCCACAAAATTTCCCGACGTTTCCTAGTACTCCTTCCAACACTCATACTACCAACAGATAAGCTAACACAAGAACTTGTGACCAAAACACCATTGCCAGGCGTCACATAAGAAGCAATTACTGACTCAAAATCTAGGTTTATTGGAAAACCGGCGTTACCTGCAATAAAATTTTTACCGATTATGGCATGCGACAAAATGAAAGATACTATCTCAGAATACAAGCTAAATGACACAGGCGCTAACCTAGCAAAGTGCAAAACTTCTAACAATGTACATACCATCACGTCGTTCAGCCATACGTCGAGCAAAAGAGATTGCATGTCCACTAAAAGAGACATCTGTTTGGAATAAAGCTAACAGTTAACACTGATACGCTTGTCGTTAACATTGCTAAAGATTACAATAGCAGTGGAAACTGATTACCACTGCCAGTACATTATTAACACTGCTATTAGGATAATTGTTATGTTTCCATGCATTGATAAGTATAGAAAAGATCTTGTGTATATTCTATATTGTTAGGATTATACTTATCTTGTAAAGGACTCCTTGTGCTATAAAAGGAGATCCTAGGTCATTGCTTAGAGTACGTATTATTCGTATAAGCTTCAAGGTGTAACCCTAGTGATAAGCAAGATCACTCGTATTATTTTTTAATAATATTGGAGCTTGGTGTTAAACTATTTTCTTACATTACATCATATAATCCGTCTTCTAAGTATTACTAAGTATATTCCGCGTGCTTATTAATATAACTCAAAATATCACAAACACAAGGTGTGTGTTTAGATCCATCAAGTGGTATCAGAGCGAAGGTTCTGATATTTTGATTTAGAAGATCCAAGGAATAAGCTTAACCTACTCACTCAATTCAATGGAGATGGAAAACAACCAGTCCAACTCTGCTCCAAGGCTTCCTAAGCTCAAACTTAATGAGTTTGAGATGTGGAGGATAATAATTGAGCAATACTTTCTCATACAAGACTATGCTCTATGGGAGATCATCTTAGCGGTGATTCCTTCAAGTGCATTACTAAGATGAGAAAGTTGGTGACACGAAGTTGTAATAATTTCGTACTGAGACTAATGATGAAAGAGCAAAGAAGAAGAATGACACGAAGGCCGAAGTTTGTTACTAATGACTCTTCCTAAAGACCGGATCATTGCTTTAGGCAAGTACAAGACGAAAAGGAACTTTTGAAGAGATCGCTTTCGTGTTTGGTGGCAATGATACTACAAAGAAGACACAAAAGACATTGTTGAAGCAAAGTTATGAAAACTTCTCGGCTTCAAGCAATGACTCACTTGACGACATCTTCACCAAACTCCGAAGATTGTCACACCTGATTGTGTTTGGCATTGAGCTTGAAAAGGAAGACCTCAATTTGAAGTTTCTAAGAAGTTTGCCTTCGAGTTTCATACAAATGTTACGGTCACGGGAAAACAAACCGAGATTGAAACTATGAACCTCAATGATCTTTACAACAACTTCAAACTCATTGAACAAAGATTGAAGAAGGTAGGGAAACTTGGTACAAGCTCCAATAGCTTGGCATTATTGTCAACCTCTGTTGACTGTGATGATTCTGAAGATGAAAATGATGATGATTTTGCCACTGTTGGTTCTACGGTTTCCACGGTAATGCTAGTGTTACAACTGCAGGTTCAAAGAAGAAGGTTGCTGGTATTGGAGATCCTACCTTTTATGCTTTTATCTCCACTCAAGTTAATGGCTCTATTTTAACTCATGAAGACATAGAGCAAATTGATGAAGATGACTTGGAGGAGATGGACATAAAATGGCAGATATCTCTTCTTAGCATGAGGGCTAGGAAATTCTACAAGAAGACTGGCAAGCCAATTCACATCAATGGTGGTGAAACTGCAGGGTTTGATAAAAAGAAAGTAGAGTGTTTCAACTGTCACAAGTTGGGGCATTTTGCTAGAGAATGCAAAAGACCAAGGAACCAAGACAAAAGATCTACTTGGTACAAGCAAAAGAAAGAACCAATTATGGAAGAACCAAAGGAAATGTTGGCTATTGATGGTGTAAGCTATGATTGGAGTTTCATGGCTGATGAACAAGAGGAACAACGTTCAGATGCTGCTTTTATGGCTATAAAACATGCTCTCATGGCTTTCTCTGACTCTGAGGTACACAACTTTGAAAGTTGTTCTAAAACATGTAGGGCTTCTAGAGAATGTGAAAGGCTTAATGAATTATTTGATAACCAAAGAACAGAGTTTTATCTTTGCTAATTATCTTTGTGTCAAACCTTAGAAGAGGCATAGCTGTTTTAGAAACACAACTAGAGCATTATAGAGCAAATGAGTCAAAATATAATGATGATATGCTTATTCTTAGAAGAGATAGATCATAAGGCAGTGATGAATGAGGCATTAAAACAAGAGTATGAAAAACTTAAAAAGATAAATGAGAATGTAAATTTATCTGTTGACACCAATTATTATCAGTCTAAGTCAATTGATAAAATTTGGAATGCTCAAATTACTAGTAAAGTTAAGTCTGGTATGGGTTACAACACTGCTCCTCCACCACTAAGGGTGTTCCATCACCTCTGGCATAGATTTAGCTCATACAGGCCTAGAATAGTTTAGGGATCTTGTATGCGTGAATATGGTCCTCTAAAGAACACATTTGTGGCCGAGGAATAGGTTAAGCAAGAAACTGATGTTTTTGAAAGTGCAAGTGACTCATCTGTTGTAGATGAGAATGCTAAAGAGAATGTAGAGGCTTCTATCCCAAAAGTTGTAAATACTTGTTACTGAGAGGAACCTAGGAAACAAGCTAATAAACCTAGACCAACTGTAAGGTATCTTTGAGATATATAGGAATAAGTCATCAACTCCTAGGGGTAACCAGAGGAGTTGGAATCATGTTAAATCTCAACAACTAGGTAGTGATTTTGTAATGTACAATAAAGCATGTTATATCTGTGGTAGCTTTTATCATTTACATGCTAATTGTGACTATCATTTTGGGAGAAGGGAAGTCCATGGGAATAAAAGGGTGGAGTCTAACAAGTTTCAAAATAAAGTACACCCTACTTCACACAGTAAAATGGTCCCAAGAGCAGTTCAACTAAGAAGTGGTCTTAAAACTTTTGCCACTGCTAAAACTATCAATACTGCTCACCCTAAATCACCTGTTAAAAGTGCAAAACTCAAAACAACTTTTGCAAAATCTTCACAAACAAGGAAAAGGTCTTTTTTTGATAAAAGGGATAACTATAACCAACAGTGGGTACCAAAATCTAAACCAGCAGTTACCACTGTTCAATCAAAAGTTCCCACTGCAAGGGTTGTAAACAAGACCAGGGGTAACATGGGAAATCTTTGTGAAGGCCTCAAAGACGTTGGGAATGGAAACCTAAAGGAATTACCTCATCAACCAATCCCAACGGTGTATCAATGACCTTTGATAGATTTAACTATATTGATACACGAGGCAGGTCCAAGTCAATCATGGCTTGGGTCCCCAAAGGAAACTAACTCCTTTCTTTTATGTGCAGGAACATCCAAGGACAACAAGTCCTATCTCTCAGATTTTGAACATTATGATGGACAGTATGTCAGCTTTGGAGGTGGAGTTAATGGAAAAGATACTGGTAATCATCACAAAGCTTTTTGCAGATACAAGAAGTAAATCACAACCAGTATGATGCAAGGAATTTAAAGTTAAAGACATGGATTCTTATTATTATCAAACAAATCTGCACACAGTGTGCAGAGGATACATCCATGAGTTTCATACAACCAGCATCATTACATGAAAAGAGCGAAAACATCATTCAACTACCAACTGATGACACAAGCTTCACATCCTACCCCAACCCAACCCCAACCTAACCACCAACTACCACCTAAGGCTTCTTAGGGAAGGCCGACTCTGGCATCACTTTAGGTGCCATTTGCCTATCAATCACCCTGTACACCTCGGGGCATGCTAGCTCTATCACCACTCCTCCAACAGGTGGTGAGGATGATGAAGGACCCTCTGGTGGTGGTGCTGTCAATAATGGTAGAGAAGGTGGTGCCTGCAGCTCTCCTGATGGAAGGATTGTAGCAAGGGGAGGAACTACAAGGACTCTAGAAGTCGTTTCATCATCGGACTCTTCATAAGGAGACACATAGGCTGATGTGCGAGTGCCTTCCTTGATAGCATCACGAGGCATTGGTTAGAGTGATGATGGTCCAGCAACTGAAGGGGTAGTGCTCATGGCCAAATGAGTTCTCTTTCTTGAAGAAACCTCTTCAAACACCTCTTTCTTGAGTCTACCTGGATTGTTCAGAACAAAATGCCAAACACTATCATCCCAAACACTATCAGCAGATGAACTATCAGATGAGACATTGATAGGGTTTGAATGACTCATGGTGATTTTTGGAGAGAAGTAAGTTTTTGAGAGAGAAATGTTTTTGGAGTATGTGTGATATGAGTGGCTTGTGAGTTATAGGTTCTTTAATACAAGTTAAGTTGGATTTAGTAAGTTAATGTGGGGAAGGTGTAAGTTGTTGAGGAGTAAATGAAGTCTTTGACTTTTGTGGCATGGTAAATGACTTGTAGTTGACTTGTTGGTGGTGGTTTAGATCTTGTTTATCCTTTGCCAGAAATTTTATTCACTTCGAGATATTTACTAATCACCACTAACCTTAACAATGATTTCAGTGTGTGATTTATGTTTGTGATATGCAGGTTTGAAGGATTCTTTGTATACATTGGAGTTGTTGCTGTTTAGTGCTTGTATTCTTGTTTGTCCACTGATTTTTATGCAGAAAATAAGGCTAACAGTGGAAACCACAATGCAAGCAGTGGTAACCATTACTCTCACAGTGGAAAAAGTAAAACAAAGAAGCTTTATTCCATTCATGAAGAAGATTCATTACATTCTAAGAGGGAGTGCTTCCAACCACAATCAAAACACAAAAGATAACAAACCTAACACATCCTACATCCCTACATCCTACATCAGCTACTCCATTGGCTTCTTGCCCTTACCCTGATAGTCATGCTTGTTCTTCTGTGTTCTCTTCTTCTTGTTCTCAAAGGTTGACTGCATTCTTGGACAAGCAAGACCAAGAACTTGTGGAGGAGGCCTTGGTAATCTTGCAGCTTCTCCGGTATGGATATCTGCTTCATGTTTGAGAGAGTCTTCAATGCTTCGTCGTGAGCCCTTGGCAACTCTTTGGACAAGGAATAGGTCTCATCATCGGCATCATCATCTGATGAACTGGAGTAGAACTCAAGAGAAGGTGCGTGTCCGCAACAAAGTGTGAGGATTGGCAGTATTCTTTGTTGACTTCTTGGAAGAAGTGCTTACAGCCCATGGTGGAAAGTAACCTGCCCACCTTGAGGCCTCTAATGATGACTCATAAGCGATCACAAACTCTGTCTCAGAATCAGAGGAGATGTCAATAATGTTGGAAGGATTGCTCATGGTGATGTTTAGGGATTTTGTGAGTTTGAATGTGTTTTTGATAATACTTAATGATGTGCCGAGCCTCTTTAAATAGGCAAAGTCGATCCCAAGGGTTCATTAAAGAATATATTTATTTTTCTCTATTTTGGTAGGTTGAAGAGTAAATATAGATATTATCGGGTTGACTTTGGGAAGATATATTTAGATAGTGGCTTGGTTAAAAGTAACTTTTGTTAAAACAAGTTGGTTATTTATATACTTTGTGTTATGCTAACACATGCAGGTACATAGTCAATCTTGGCTGGGAGTTGATCATAAAATGTGTGTATCTAAGACACACAACAAATGGTTATTGATTCACCATGTCTAATCCACATAAGAATCAACTAGTTCAGAGCAAACGGCTACTGGTAAAGACTTAACGAATTCATAGCAAACGGCTCATGGTAAAGACATATCAAATCCGTTGATAGCTGGTAGTTTGCTAAAAACTATAATGAGAGCAGTCCACTTTTCATATGTTTTTTTTACCACTGCTCTTTGAAAATTTTTGTGAAAAATTACCACTGCTAGTTCACAGTTTCCATGGCGGTGTTATTTTTGCCACTGATGATCTAGCCGTTACAACTGTTGTGTCAGTAACTAATTTTTTACTAGCCGTTGAAGAGAAATTGCTTTCCATATATATAGGGTAATTTTTTAGAAGATTATCTACTTTCCTAATTACTATTTATCCTCCAAAGATAAATCTTTTCCTTAGATAATCTTTCTTGCGCAAAACTCTTAAACCCTACCACTATATATCTTTCTCTCTCAATTGGCGTGTTATTTATTCAATTCTTACTGACATAATATATTTTTCATCAAAAGATTCTATGGCACCTATCACTTTTGCAGATGAGCACAACCAAGTGGCCTACTTTGAAAAGTCAAACGAGAAGAGTGACCCTGTTTTTCATCATATTATGGACTTTCTAAATACTACCCATATAAGGTATGCTTTACTTCTTAATCCCACAATCTATATCTCTCAAATCAAACAGTTTTGGACTTCTGTTCAGTGCATAACCATTGCAAAATAGAGATACACATGAAACAGTGGATGCTCTTAGAGCCACTGTAGATGGGGTAACTATTGATGTTACTGAGGCATCCTTGAGGAGAATTCTCCAATTGGATGATCTCAACGGTATCATCACATTACCTATGCCAGAAATTCATACACATCTTTCATCCATGGGGTATGATACCACTGACAAAAAGGCTACTTTCAAAAAGAGTGGTTTCTGTCCTCATTGGAGATTTTTTATACTTTCTCTTTTACATTGCCTAAGTCTTAAGAAAACATCTTATGAACAATTCAGTTCAACAATGGCTTACCCTTTGGTTTATCTAGCCACTGATAGGATTTTTAATTGGTCAAACTATATTTTTATAAGTATGAAAGGCAATGTAAAGAGTTCAAAATTTTTTTTGATGTATCCAAGGTTTGTGCAAGCAGTGTTAAATGAATTTCAACTGCAACCCCATACAAGAGTTTATAAAATCCGTTGCCTTAAGCCTAAGGTTTTTCAAAACATGAACAAAGATGGCAACAGGATTATTACACCTCTTTTTCCTCAAATGCTTGCAAAGATTTCACGCAGTACAAAACTCACCCATAATCATTTTTCCACACATTGATTACACTCCACCGGTTTCCACACCTATGAGAGGAGGCAAAAACAACCAACTCCTCCCATTACAACACAGCATGTCCCTGATCCTTTTGGTTTAGGAACAAGCAAAGTGGTGGTTCCGAGCTTCACTCTAGTCCAACTAGGGAGGAATCTGAGCCAATGCCCTATGATTCACCTCTCCCAACAGTCACACACTTGGAAGTGTTGAGGCGATGGGCAACAAATGAATTTGATGGAACTTTGTACCAAATTAGCAAAGCGGGTTGAATCTCGGAACAAGACTTGGCACAACTAAAGGAGCAACATGCCAAGGATATTACACATTTGAAAGAGGAGATTCAGACATTGAAGGAAGAGTTGCAGGGGTTGAAGCAAAGAAAAATCAGCAAAGATTGTGATATCATCTCCATCCTCACCTGATCATGGTGATTCAGAAGGTTTCAATAAAGATTTGGGAAATTCTCCCAAACAGGGGAGGAAAACATATCTTGAAACCAAGGGGAGGAAAATTGACTTTGGAGAGGAAGCTGTTTCAAGAAAAGGTACTGAGGAAGCTGAAGTTGATACTCAAGAAGTTCCTCAAAAGCAACTAGAGCAAGAAATTTTCAGTACTGCAACCGCTGATTTCATTCCCACTGCGAAGAAGTTACCACCTGATCAAGTTATTACCACCGCAGAGGAAGAAATCAAGAAGAAGAAAGGTAAAGCGGTTAAAGTATTGAGCAACAAAGAAGAAATATTTCAAAGAAAGAACAAGCTCAAATTGCTCATGATGCAGAGATCAATGAAGATCAAGTTGCTAATAAGAAAATACTAGAGGAGATAGAGATTGCAGACTTCCTGGAGGCTAAAAGGTCAAGGGCAGAATGGACACCACTGATCCAATGGATGTAAATCCACTTTCCACTATTTCACCTACAATATTCAGAGAAAAGACTCCAGAGTTCAGCTATGTACCTACAGACCAAGAGATTGATTTCTTGATTGCTAATGATCCAGTGATCAAGAAGAAGGCAATTGACCTTATTGCAGATAAGTCTTTAACTGAAGAACAAAGAACTGCACAGTTAAAGGACTTTATTCAAATGAAGAATAATCAAGCACTTCAAGATGATATTGTTTTAGTCAAGAAGGGTCAAAAGAAGCCAAGACAACCAACTAAGGCACAAGTTATAGCAATGATGAAAGATTATTGTTGCAAAGTTCGTGGCTGGAAAAGACATCAATTCAAAGGGATGAGTGATGATCAAGTTGAAGGTATCTACTACAGAGTTCAAAGACAAGATAAAGATTTTATTCCTATGAATTCCAAGAAGAAGAAAGAAGATATCCTCATCTGAAGAGAAAGGCCAAAGATAGTGAATCTCAGAAAGTTAAGAAGAAAAATTTCTTTGAAGAACAAGAAGTTCCAAGCGAGAAATTTACAAGATCGATGATGAAATGATATTGATAGAAGAAGAAGATTTTACCTGAACCAAGCATAAGTCAGACATCCTATCATTGATTGGGAAGTATACACTGCTAGCAATTTTGCTCCAACATGGAAGATTACAAGGCTAGGTGGTGAAACTTCATCATTCATTCAATTTGAAGAACTCATCAAAGCATGTAACATACATGATCTGGATACTTTGTGGAGATTGGTTCAAGAAAGGTTTGATGCTGAAAACCTCAAAGATATGAAGGAAATGCAGTTATGGGTTAATCTAAGAAGGCTCTATGAACCAGATACTTATGATGATTTATGGAAATTCTCATGTTCATGTCCTGGTACTAAATGCTATTATTATGATTCATGTGAAGTTCATCATGTTTCTACAGCAAATGGAGTGGATGCATTCATGTTTCTTTGAAAAAGAATATCCACTGAGCTGGAACTCTAACGTGATGTGTGTACAACAATCGAGTTCATGAAGATAATGAGAAGGTCAGAGCATTGCTACTTAGGCTTCAAGATCAATGTTCAAGAGCTATTCAGGAATTAAGGAGAAAGAGAAGTGTTTCAAAGAATTCCCCAAATCCTTATAGAAGATGCAGATTGAAGAAACTTATTGATTTGCAGAGAAATCATAAGTTTAGGGGAGGATTGTTGGGAATAAAGCTAACAGTTAACACTGATACGCTTGTGGTTAACACTGCTAAAGATTACACTAGCAGTGGAAACTCATTACCACTGCCAGTACATTATTACCACTGCTATTAGGATAAGTGTTATGTTTTCGTGTATTGATAAGTATAGAAAAGATCTTGTGTATATTATATATTTTTAGGATTATACTTATCTTGTAAAGGACTCCTTGTGCTATAAAAGGAGATCCTAGGTCATTGCTTAGAGTACGTATTATTCATATAAGCTTCAAGGTGTAACCCTAGTGATAAGAAAGATCACTCGTATTATTTCTTAATAATATTGGAGCTTGGTGTTAAACTGTTCACTTACATTACATCATACAATCCGTCTTCTAAGTATTACAAAGTATATTCCGCGTGCTTATTAATATAACTCAAAATATCACAAACACAAGGTGTGTGTTTAGATCCATCAACATCCATGTCTACTTTAGCCTTTGAGGTGCCACATCCCTCACCAACATTAGAAACAGCTTTCTCAGAAAGGTAAGACTGCCACGCTAAATCAGTCGTTGATTTCTTTCCCACCACCAAATGGTCAAACGTATGATGATAACCTTCACCAATCTTCCTCTTAATACCAGACTCACGTTCAGAATTCTTTTGAACACGTAACAACCCACAATCAGACACGCTTGCCTCACCCTCACAATGTCCTCGCATGAACCCATGCACCACGGCAGGCGTTCCATCCACAACGCTACCAGCGGCATTGTCCCTTTCGCACTTACCAACATCACAAACCAGACCCTCCGGCTGAACATACGCACCGCTTCCTAATAAACTGTTATCTAACCCCTTAGCACAATTATTCGCTTCTACATTTTGCAAACCCCTCTCATAAACATCTATCCCCTTACAGGCTTTACTTTTATCACTCATAATAACCAGCTTTACACAGTGGGTCAGAACAATAAGGCTAATGAAGAAAGAAAAAACAAAAAATGTCACCCTTCCAAAAAGGACTTCCAAGCATTCAAAAAGCCGAAACAGCTAAAAACACAGGTAGACACATGCTCCTCTCAACTTGTAAAATGACAACTAAGTAAATACACCAAGTCCTACTTTTAAAACTGAACATAAGGAAATCAGCCATGCATCCTACGCACCTAAACACTTAAAAAACCACATGCAATTACATTAGCATCAACAAAACAAAACCTAAGCAATCTCCTGTAACAACAAACGACATGCAAGGCTCGTAAATGGGACATAAACGTTTCTAAAGTAAATACAACCATGCAAATAAGTTAAGCTACACAAAAACAAACGCGCAACAAAAACATCCAATACCACGTCCAAAGATATCATAATAACAACAAAGTAAATCAAAGAAACCCTAAATGCATGCCAGATCTCACCTACCTAACAAATTTCCTCCCAGATGAGGTAAGGTATCTAACATTCTGAAACGGTATGGAAAACGAAACGACAAACCACTATCTATACGTTACAATAAAAAGGCCGAGTAGATATAAGCCCACATCCACGAAAAAGAAGCCCAGACCCAAAAAAAACCGACAGTTAAATTATTTAGGAGGTGACCCGACCCGTTTTATTGCACTCTTTTTTTTGCCCACCGACCGTGACTAATATACTATGACCGACCACGCATCTTAGAAGGTCTATTTTATTCCACCGACAATTACATTAAATTGATATAATAGTTCCACCGGCCACCAGTTTTAGTTTAAAGATATAATATGCATATATTATTGTTCACCCTTTTTGAAGGGATATAAACTTATGAATTTGGTCATGCTTATTCTATATAAGTATCTTATAAGTTTACAAGCCTAGGAAAGTGTTTGAATTAGTTTATGTTCAATAAGCTAATAAGGTCAGCTATTTGGTTTAGGTTGTGGTAATTGGTAAATGACCAAGGACAACGGTTAAGAAAATATAAAACTTAGATTAAGTATAACTGAAGATAAAGTGTTAATTTGTAGTGGATCATGCTATATAACCCAACACCTAAAAACCCATAATTTTCAGGCTTATCAAAAGTTTAAAACCACTGCCACCGCATATAAATTTAGCCAAACATTTAATTTGAGCTTGAGTCATATATTATTACACTTAAGTAGTGCTTATTTAAAATTACTTTTTATAAAGAAGAAATTGGCTAACAAAAAGTAAGTAACTCCCAATAACGTCTTCCACGGGTTATGGGTCTCAATACCATCTTCCACAGTGTATGGGGGATGTTAAGACGTAGACAGCCATACCCCTACCTAAGTTAGAGAGGCTGATTCCGGTTCTATCAAAGGTAGAAAAGGACCTTCCGGCTAATAATTGACCTCATATCTTTATTAAGAGTTCAAAATGGTTGTTAATTCTCATTGGGAGAAAACCCTAGGTATTGTTAACGAAACTAAAGGTGTGCACATTTGGGTTTAGATCGGTTTTTCTTTTTGCCAAAATGTTCCTAACCGAGCAGAAGATTTCGGTTTTTATAATTTAATAACTGGAACCGTTCGGTTTTATTAGTATGGTTAATTGGTTCTTTATCGGGTTTTTTGTTTAACCGTTTGATATTAGGGATTGTGCCATGTCAGTCCAAAAGTAACTTTTTAGCTGACAAAGTTCCCCCCCTGTTCTTAAAGCCTATAATGCAACCGGAACAACATTATAAATTATAACCTAACAAAACAATATCACAAACTTAGTAACCAAAAAGATTATAGAGTTACAAGTCAAACTTCAAATTCCATTGTTCAAACATCAAATTACTTCACAAACCAATTTTAAGGTATAAGATGGTGATGGTTGATTCCAAATTTACGATTTATTTTAACACCTCCCCTATATTATTATTCAAAATTGATTCGTTTGGTAAGTGAGTAATATTAAATTACATATGTAGTTTAACATAATGATAACAATTTGATTCGGTTAGTATGGTTCGATTTTTTGACCAAAACCAAAATTGAACAGAAAAATCTTGACTTTTAATTAAATAAGAATCAAACCGTCTATTTTTAGTTCGGTTTGGTTAATTAATTAATTTTTTAATATTTTTTTATTATTGTAATTATTATTTTTTTCTGCTCAACCTGAACAATAAATGTCAAGTTTACCAGCAGGTGTCTATTTGTTTTGGTAATTATGCTTTTGTTGCGTCTAAGGTGTGTTTATTAATTCTCCTCTTGCTAGTTGCTAGTGCTTTGATCTCCTATTTTTTGCTGAAAAAGAAAGTCAAAATTACTTATTGGAATATCTCTAAGATATCTATACTATATAAAATGGAAAAATTGTCAAAGTGGAAAAAATGAAAAATGTTGAAAGTTGAATATTGAAAATATGGTCAATGGAGAGAGAAATAAATAATATAATTAATACTCTTATTAAAACACTCCATTACCTAAAAGTACAATAATTTATTCACATTGTACACCAATTAAAAGCACATCTACCAAATTAAAAACAATCAATTGAAACCGATACCGGGTTGACCCGTTGAAACCGATACCGGGTTGACCCGAGACGCTTCAAACCCGGCGGGTGACTATTCGGTTTAATTTGACATTTTTTGACCCAACATATCGGTTTGATTCGGTTTAAATCGACCTGCTTTTTTATCTAACGGTTCAACCATTGAACCACCGGTGAAATCGGGTTTAAAATTTGACAAAATTATATGAGAAATGATGAAGTAGTTGTGGAACCCGTGACAATTTTTTTTAAATGAGAGACCAAGTAATTGTAGTTTTGGTTTATTTTGCTTTGACACATGTAATTTATTTTAAAAAATGTTGCTCTTGCACCATTTAAGGGACTAGCATATATGAATAGTCGTTTAAATGTTAATATATATTGTATAGCCCTTTGTCTAGTGTATCAATAATGTTATGTAAGTTTATTAAAATCACAAAAAATAAATAGTATTGTTATCTTTAGCGATAATTATTTGTACCTCAAACAAATAGCTTTGAACAATACATAAATATCTATACAAATTGATAGTACAAAATAATCTTATATGGTGATATCCAATTTGCAAAGTTACAATTTTAAAAGCCACACACCAAATGATAAACGCTACACATGTAAAAAAAATAGTTATCATTGCCTAAATTACTGACAAAACAAGAAAAGGCGGTCACACACGTTCGCTATACCTCTAAACTACAATATAATATTGCCAACTACATAATACCGTTGCTTTTTGTAATGCTTGAATCTATTATTACTAAAATCTTAATAACTTAAAACAATCCTATTAGAAAATATACTCATACACTTAGATCAACTCCACATAATTTTTTTAAAAACTATATATTTATGCCGCTATGCAACCACGCGATCGAATTGTAGTTATTCAAAAACGATTCTCTAATGCTACAAATACAGTTTGTTGAAAGAAACTTATGGGTCGTCGGAACTTTGCAGAAAACTAGACATCGCTGCCGCTAGGCGCGGGTACTCGTCTAGTATTTTTAAATGAAAGAATAATATTAGATCATAATATTTAGAGTAAACTCCAAAATATATCTCTATGATTTACCCCGTTTCGCACCATACATCCTTCTCGCAAAAGTTTCAACAGATATATCACTCCGTTAGTAAAAGTTAACCTATAT
The DNA here is from genome assembly GCA_910596185.1 of Chrysanthemum makinoi. NCBI lineage: Eukaryota > Viridiplantae > Streptophyta > Magnoliopsida > Asterales > Asteraceae > Chrysanthemum > Chrysanthemum makinoi. Next base: position 119,350,405 of record OU343221.1, on the reverse strand, counting down.
ACATCCATCAGTTAAAATAAGGACTAACGGTGCAAATTATTTCTCTGTTATCTCCTAACGAGATAGATAATGTTTACACCGTTAATCCTCTGGGTTAACGGTATTTGCACGGTCAGTCCTTTTTACGTTTACTTTCGTTTTTTATGTTCTTTTTCATTTTTTTAACATTTTCGTCCGTTTTTTAAGTCTTTATCCGTTTTTAAGCGTACCGTTTTTTTTCACGTTTTGCTTTTTTACGTTTTTTTTTTTTTATGTTTTCGTCTTTTTATGTTTTCGTCATTTTACGTTTTCGTCATTTTCGCGTTTTCATAAGTTTTTAACTATTTTCATACACTTTTATTGGTTTTCGTCTATTATTCTACGTTTTCGTCCGTTTTTCTTATGCTTTTATCCGTTTTCATTCATTTTTATACATATAATATGTATGAAAACGGATAAAAATATATGAAATGGATAAAAACGTATGAAAATGGATAAAAATGTTTATGTATTGATTTTAAATAACGATTTTGACCCCTTTTTGGTCCGAATCATCAAAAGTGTAAAACATGAAAGTTGTCCGGAATGATGTTTTACAGCAACACTCGCGAGATTTTAACCTGAAAATTTTAAATAACGGACGAAATCTTAAAAAATGACGAAAACGTAAAGAAAAACAAACGAAAACATAAAAAAAAAAAGCGAAAACGTAAAAAAGCGGATAAAAACGAAATAAAACGGGCAAAACGAAAAAAACGGGCGAAAAAGTAAAAAAGGACTAACGGTGCAAGTACCGTTAACCCAGAGGACTAACGGTGTAAACATTATCTATCTCGTTAGGAGATAACGGAGAAATAATTTGCACCGTTAGTCCTTATTTTAACTGAGGGATGTATATAGGTTAACTTTTACTAACGGAGTGATGTATCTGTTGAAACTTTTGCGAGAGATATATGGTGCAAAACGGGTAAACCACATATATGTATTTTGGAGTTTAATATAATATTTATTTTAAGAGTCTGATTCCTATAAGAATGAAGCTCTAATCATTGAGTTTAATTGATAAAATAACATAATAGATTGTACCAAAAAGCTTCAGCGAATGAGATCTGAGATTCCTGTGTCATTTATATGATTTCAAAATCTAGTCAAATAGAGTGTTATTCGCTACAAAACAATTGCCTCTTAGCGACATATTATGTGTTGGATTTGGGTGAGCTACAACCGCAGCGCAATTTGCAAACCGCAAAAAAGCCGCAAAATTCACATCGCAAAAACTGATCCATAACAAAAACTAATAGTGCGATTCTTGAAAATAGAAAAACAGTATTTTGCGGTGCAGGTTGGGTTTTCACCGAAAACCGCACCAAAATAACCGTACCATACCACTCCTTTCATATTCAGATATATATATATTTTCTAGAATAACACACTAAAATCTTTAATGTTTTTATGATAAAATGCTTTTGTTTATACTTTATAATAAGTTATTTTAAATACATTTTAATGATTATTTATTACTTGAGTTTTAGGTAATATAACTTTATTTTTTTTTTAATTTATCATTAAATTTTATAAAATTCTTCATCTTATTCAACTTTTACTATTGTATAGATTTATAATTTTCTATTAATACACAATATTTTGTATATATGTTTCAACACATCATGTGATATATTTATTTTATAATAAATATTAGAAAAAAAAAAAAAAAAAAAAAGAACTTTGACACAAAAACCCGCAAAAACCGAAACCGTAAAACAACACGAATATGGATTCTCATTTTTTTAAAATCGCAATTACGAATGCAGGTTGGTTTTTACCAAAAACCGCACTAAACCGCACCTTGCTCACCTCTAGTTGGATTTGATGCTAGCAATCGCGCTTAAAGTATAAATGAAAGGAGTGAAACAAAGTGTCGCTTCAGGAAACATGGGTATTGAAAATCTTAAAAAGCCATAGGTTCCCAATTTTAAAAGAATTCCCGCCAAGATGACGGATCTTGCCGTAGGTGGCTGTTGAAGCATTTTTCCGCCGGGCTGTTCATGATGGCTAGCCCGTGCCATTCTTCCTTGTCCCGAGCTGTGAAGTATGCTACACACATGAAGAAACCCGTTAGAAGGGGTCCCGAGGCCGAAGCCCCGGGAACCACAAATGTTGAAGTATTTTTCCGCCTGGCTGTTCATGATGGCTAGCCCGTGCCATTCTTCCTTGTCCCGAGCTGTGAAGTATGCTACACACATGAAGAAACCCGTTAGAAGGGGTCCCGAGGCCGAAGCCCCGGGAACCACCCTCCGACGGTCAAGTCAGAACCTCAATTATGGAGGATTTAGTATGTGTATGTAGTGAGTTTAGTAGGAGAAATATATTGTAGAGAGATAAAGTAGTATGTAGAGAGAGAATGAACATGGTTTATATGGGAGATGGGGTTGGCTATTTATAGCCAAGCTTTGGCACAATACCTAGTCTATGCGCTAGGTGTCAGGTCACGTGGAGACACAATCCCGTAGTATCCGGGTTAGGTGGCATAGTCCAGTTCTTGCATCGGACTGTTGGGTAAAAGGGTGTACCTGCATAAAAAGGAGTGTATACCTTTATGGTCCTTCGGCACATGCCGATCGGACAAGAGTAGTATCCGCCTTCCGGCAATGACCTCCGGAGTGATGGAGATTCTTCGGTCCGGCACGTGTCGTCCGGACACATACGCCAACAGTGCCTCTACATGAGCTTCGGGTAACCAAATATGAACTAGTACCATAGGCACTTTGACGGCGAAAGAGGCGAAATTTGATAGAGCTTTTATTTTCTCTGGGTTCTCGGTTCCAAGCTCTGAGTGAAGCCCCAAAAGCGTAATCTCAGAGCATTTAAAGTTTTGAACCAGTGACACCTTTTGTGACGTCTCCACCTTTAATCGTATCTTTCGACGTGAATTGCAATTGTAAGTTGGTAACAACATTGAAGCGTATTGTTGCATGCAGTTTGACGGGATTTGCGTCGTAAATTCGTTGCTAAATGATTTTTTTTAGTTTATCAAGCTCAATATATTTATTTATAGACTTAACTCGCTTATCACCCTCATTGTCTTTAATCCCCAACCATGTAGCCATGGAGCAGGCGTATACAATATATTTGTGAATTACTATTTATCGAATGATCATGCAAGTAAGAAAAAGTGTTATGCTTGTATACGCGACTCTGCTAAAGATAAAAACATCAGAGGATATGATGTTTTCATTAAAAATGATATCAGTTAGAAAAACTTCGGTAGCGTTTAGTTGTAGTTTTTTTTTGTTTTTTGTTTTGATTTTTTATTTATTTATTTTTTATTTTGTGCTTGCCGATATTTTTGTAAAGGGAATGGTTTTTCTTCTTTGGAGAAGAGTTGAAAATTTTGATAACCCATTTACATGAAGTTATATTTTTTCTTTTTAAAAATATTATCTCAGATTGCGATGGTTGACAGCGACGACGAAGATGAAAGGTGGAGATTTTACCAATGGTGATTATGATTAAAAGAAGATACTTGAATGGTAAATTGAAAAATTCCATCTATTTTTGTTAGAGAAAAAAACAAGTGAAAAAAGGTATATTGAAGTTTTCAGCTTTCTAGCTAAAATTTAGAAAGTGTCATTTTTATTTATTTGTGTATTTTTAAAAATTGTTGGAAAAAGTGTGTGTCACACCCCAAAAATATCTTAGCGGAAGACAACCGGGTATAACTTCATAGCACAAAGTCACAATATATAAAGAACGACCTCTAAATGAGTCGTTGGAAATGCATCGTTTGATTTCATTAAAGGGACAAAATTTTCAACAAAATAAGTTCACGAGTTTCACAACAAATTAAAGATAGTTTTGAAAATACAATTAAACGTTTTAAATTTCATGCGGTAAATCTTCAATGTAATGTGACCATCAACAGTTGACTCTAGTGTGAACCCCATGGTGCTAGCCAAAACAATGCAAGTTACGGACTGAGAAAAATACATACTAAAATGTCAATATAAAGTTGGTGAGTTCATAGGTTTAATGTTAAGTAAATTAGTGTCGTGGACCACAAGATTTTAGGCGACTATTGTAGCACATACAATATCGGGAAAAGTATTACTATTACACTAAGCTCGTGATCCCGCAGCCTTAATCGTTTCTAGTTTTGTGCCACTGCAAGTGTTCCTTTTCATGAACACTCAAGTTCCTTAAATGATTATGCATCCGTTTGACATACCAGTCCCAATAAATTTATTCACAACATTCGCGCTTACTACGTAACTAACGGTTCATGATAGTAGGGACTTAATGAAAAGTTGTGTAACTTAGGCAATACCAAAATATTTTAAGTACCTGTGTACATAAGTAAAACGAGCAATGTATTCTGAAGCTTATATCACGTTTAACTTTATAATATCTCGTTTACCTATGATCTACGTGTGCACTAACGGGCAGTGTACCCGATCGTGAGTAGTCTAGAAATTGGTAAAACCGAGGTCGTCCCAAGAGCTATAGGCAGAGTCTAATTTAAGTTCTAAATGTCACAAAAATGATTTGAAATGATTGAGTTGATTTTACTAATTAACAAACAAAAATGAAATGTGAAAACAATCTATGGGAGAAGAATGTGCTAGCCTAGTTACTAATTTATCATGCAATGATTTAGTTCCTCTGTAAAGTCTATTCTTGCCTTATGTAGTGGTTCTAAGTCATTAGGCACAAATGGTCAATGTGACATAATCTATAATTACTAGATCCCAAATGGTGGCCAAGTATCTAGCTCTTAGTCATTAAGTATCAACTATCTTCTAGACCTGTCTAGTGGTTTTAACACTAAACCTTCATTTTGTCCACGTAGAGTTTTTCTCGCATTTCTTAAGAAATTATTCTAGTGTAGGTAGTTTTATGGTCAAGTCCTACACAAAGATGATGGTCACACCTTAAGCAACCTAATGAGCTAGTGTTCTAATGGTCATGTACTAACTAGCAAATGAGGTACTACCTTAGCTTTAATACTACCAAAACACGGGGATTCACGATAGGCTAAAAAGATATTTATATAAAGCTATAAATAAACAAGGAACATGAATCAAAGCATAGACATATTCATAACTAGGCTAACACATGAAGTGTTTAGCCTCTCATATTAATAAGTGCGGTAAATACAATGTTCATAATCAAATAAATAGTAAACATTGGATTCGATACAAATAATTGAGTGATGCTAAAACTATGAATGGAATAAAATGAATTATCCCTTGGAAAGTATTCTAGAACTGCAGGATTTCGTCCTTGAATGAGCCATAATTCGTCACTTGTGGTGTGGTGGAGAGAATGATGATGAACACGCATAAGTAGAGCTTGTATTTACAAGCTCGACTAACTTACTATGTAACCTTAAGTAAATGGTTACGCCAACCTCAGTGATATGGTTACCCCGCAAAACTCTCGTTAACATTCTTCTTTGCATTTCTACGCAGTAACCCATTTGTTATGGTTATGGCGTAACCTTCATGGCCACTGAATTAGGCTAAGTTTTTGGAAATCTAGGGCGTAACGTAGTCGAGGGAGTTACGCTGTAGCATTGTGTTGTGTTCACTTTAGACTTCATGTGACTTTCATAGTTACGGCGTAAGTTGAACGTTGTGCTTACGCCGTAACTTCCTTCTATCCAGCGAGTTCAAGTGTAACTTCGTGAGTCCTCTTTCCAAATCAGCGTTTCTTCGTTCCAATGCTCTTTTATACCCTAAAATGAAATATAGCATAATAAGAGTATATATTCATATAAACCTACACCAACTATGAGCATAATTAGGGAAAATTGATACTAAAATATCCAAACTATTTGATGTTATCAAATATCCACCACTTAAACTTTACTTGCCATCAAGTAGACCTTATTAAAATCATTCTTAAAAAGATAACTCCTAAGTTAGCTTAAAAGATATTATTTAAAAAACTATGAATTAAAAAACTACATATGCTAGAAATATCAAAGCCAAACACCTCACGAAAAGGGAACAAAAACACTCATACGCTCGCTAATCTAAGTGTTTTAATTTCAGGGTGATCACTCATAAGCACATTCATAGTATGTATTCTATAATAGGCTTGGCGGTTATACAAATCTCCACCACTAGAACTAAGGTCAAGACAATCCTTAAAGGCAATATTGGGTGAATTATTACAAAGGCTAGGGGTGAGTTATTCATTAAGTCATCTCTTGCAACCTACAACGAAGGCGACAAAATCAAAGATGCATGACTAAATCCATGGTCACGACACCAATGATTGCTCAACTCCCTCACCTAAACTCGAAGTATGAACCTTAAGAACAGCTAAGGGTAGGAAAAGACATGTGATACACAATTTAAAGGTGTAAAAATGAAAAATAAACAAACAAATAGTCTTAATCCATGGTCAAGTCGTCAACGCCTACTGTCCATCCTATATCTAAGCATCAAGACGCAGAAACCGGATCATCAAATAACATGTTAGTGTGCTAAGATGTTACATATAATGACGATAAGTACTCACTAACTTGACCTTCAAAAAGCTAGTTGGCTTAATGTAGTCACCAACTCGTAATGTCCATTGTATGTGTATGAGGCATTCCCTCGTTACTAGTCAAATAGGCTTAATCAAAGAATAATATGGAATAGTGCTTATAGTGTCCATACACTAATCCATTCTTCAATAAAATACAAAACATAAATACTGCTATTTTTTTTGAATTCATAACTAGAAATAAACCAAGAGGTCATCCCCTCACTTGAGATGAACTATATATATGGAATACAGGGGTCTTTTAATGATCTTTAAAGATGTGTCTTTCACGAAAGCGTGATTCCCGAACCTCTCAACCCGGACCATGGACTTAGGAAAACGGCAATCTCCCAACCACAAACTAAAGACTACACGGTAGGCTAAGGCGATACAGTGTAGATGAAACAACATATATGTGGGTTAAGAAATGAAAGATTGGCTCGGAAGGGTATATCTAAGGGTATCTTGCAATAAAGATGAGTGCAACAAAAGGGTCGACAAGTCGATAAACACATATGGGCTATTTTGGTGTAAATCCTAAAATATTGCATTTTCGAACTATCTATCCCAATAGTACCAAGGAAACTTAGTACAATACTCGTTTATGGTCTCGAAATGCTATAAAGGCCAAGTTCTAAAGTTTATAATACTACCGGCACACTCGATGTTTGGAGGATTATGTAATATGATAAAATGGATATAAGGCTAAATCTCACCAATGGAATCAATGATTGTTGTGCTCGGCAATGATCTACTCTAGTTCGGTTGAGAAAAACATGTCAAAATGTTTAAAAATTGCATAATTTTTTAAAATAAACTAGAAAAACGAGGGCAAATAAGTTAACTAGAAAAATTAAATTGTACAATGTCCCTATTGTAAGCTAAATGGTAAATTAAGAGAGACAAGTAGAATTAGAACAAGAACTCCTTTGAAATTTGCTCCAAATGGTAGAAGCAACACGTGATTACACGTGCCTCGACTCGACTTCCTTGAGCAAACTTTACTTCCCTGAAATCATACCACTACGAAAGCATAATTCTAGAAACACACAAGAAAAATGAAAACAAAATCAAACAAAAACCTAACTCACTTTCGTAGGAATGACAGTTGTATTTAGCATATGCAACAAGACTTTTAAACCACTCGGTGTCCCGAGTGGTCGAGTGTAATCTTGTGAGAGTTTACAGGGAACACACCTATAAAGTTCATTTAGTTACTAATACAAGGTTATGGAAAGTAAGTTTTTTGAAAAACATTTTTATGTTTACAGGAGGAATTTACGGCGTAACCTTATCATGTGAGTTACACTGTAGAAGAGTTGACCTGTTGAAATTTTCATCAGTTGGGAGTGGGATAGGGCGTAACCCTTCATTTGGGTTGCGCCATAACGTCTTTCTGTTGTCAATGCCAAAATATTTTCAACTCTATGGCTCATTCCGAGCCACCGCATGACCTCCATTGCTGTAGATACCTGCAAAAAGTGATAACAAACAATCCAAACCAAACTATATTTTTCAAAATGAAGGGAAGAAAAGACGGATTTTCTCTCAACAAGAACTTTTCTTTATTAAAGAGTCTCTATTTTAGACTCAAAGCATGTAGCTTACGTCATCTCGTGGAAACTAGCATGTCCACGAACGATACCCTCAATAACCTTCTCGTCATGCTTATATTCGGGCCCAAGTTCCAAACATCATTTGTATAATCCCTTGATTTTTTGTAGGCATAATTGTGCCTGTTCTTCTCATCCTCATGAGTAATTTCTAATATTGTTGGTATTCTACTCCATTGCTTTGCGGTGTAATTCTTGAATCTCGTCACAGTTCTCAGAATTCGGAACATAATTTTATCATTCTTTCTAGTCAACCACACGATACCTTCGCTAAAGGTTTCCTCCAAACCAGATATATCCTTAAAAGGTTTTCCAAATACCATCTCAAGAAAACCCTTTTCAACAAACTCACTTACATCTTCAAAAATCATAAAATTCGTTAGAACTGTGTAAATTACCACAAAAACATGAATATACCTAACCATTCCAATGAAGTTATTTCCTTTATATACCAGCTCATTACTCATAACCTCATTATAGCTTACCCTCAACATAACATTTATTGGCGAATTTGTATCAATGAAAGGATGGAAATTCATGAATCCAATTTTACAAGTCATTTGCAAAGTATAAGGATTTTGATGGTGAATTCTAGAGCTAGCTTCAAAGAACTGGGGTTGTAATGGTGGATCTATTCCATTGCTATGCTTCTCTTGTTACAAAATCTCTTCCATATAGTTTAGTTTCTCATTAAGGTCATCCAAACCGATCCCCATTTCCTCTTCTTCATTTTGGTATTCCGTAAATACGTCAAAATTTTTGCTTGGTGAAAAATCATTTATTTCCTAAAAATCTCCTAAATCACCATTTAAGTCAATCGCTCATCAATAATTCTTCCAAGTTATTTCCAAAATCATCGAGTTCCTGCATATTGTTAACAACACAAACAGTCCCATTTTGGGAAGGTGATATAATTTTGTTAGCTTTAAAAGTAATTTCATCACCTCCTACTTCTAAGGTCATTTGCTTACCATAGACATCGAATTTAGCATGAGCTGTTGCAAGCATGGGTCCTCCTAGTATTATGGGGATTCTATCATCCTCTACGATGTCAAGAAAAACGAACTTACTGGTTTTTACTAGGACGTTTTCAACGATTCTCTTAGGGGATTTCATGGATTTATATGCCATTTCAATCTCCATCTTAATTGGTTTTAAGTTCCCAATCCCTAATCTTATAAACATTAAAAAAAGGCATTATGCTAATACTTTCTCCTAAATCAGCTAGTGCGTTACTAACCGTGAGATTACCAATTAGACAAGGACGAGTAAAACTCCCTGGATCTTTTTCCTTTAGTGGTAGTTCATTACACAACACGGCCGAGCATCTGGCATTAAGCTTGACTAATGCAACTTCTCCAATCCCAATCATTTTTTAAAGTAATTCCTGCAAACACTGGATTTCATTAGATTTATATTTAAGAGTGTCAACAAAAGGTAAATTAACTGGTAAGTTTCCCGAACTTTCTAAGAGTAATTGCTCTTTCTCAACCCTCCTTTTGACCTTTTTAGAAAAGGTAGTTGGCGCCTTTGATGGCCCTTCGGCTATTACTACATATGTTACACCAACATCAAATTTTCCTCTCTCTCACTAGTATCATCTTCCTTGGCTTTTGCCACCTTGACGTAATCCACGAATCCTGATTCATCTTCATAAGTTTTCTAATTGCCTTGGTGCATTTCTCCACTTTTAACTCCAAGTTTTTAATTCCATCATTATGAGCCTTGAGGGTTAGCTTAGTAGTTTCAACAAAACTTATCAACCATTCTTCTTCCTTTGATTCTTCTAAATACTTACAAACTAGCTCTTCTAATCTTGATTTTCTTCTTATTTCACGCATGCTCTTTACTTCTTCTCTTCGGGAAATATTTTTCATTTCTCTTACATTATTTTTTAGCTCATCCATATCGAGGCAACAGTCATTGAGTCTGTTAGTCATGGTCTTAATTTCCTCTGAATTAGTTTTATCCATGACCCTATAACATGTTTCAAGATGCCATTTTTGACAATGGTTGCCGATGCTTTTGATTGACACGAAAGCTTGAGCTGGCGTCATTCCTGGAATTGCTCCTTGATAGTCAAGAATTTGGAGAGTCATGGTGTCTAGGCCTTTATAAAAAATATATACCTTCTGATGTCCATTAAGATCATGTGTTGGGCACTTGTAGAGAAGGTTGTTATATCTTTCCCAAGAGTGGTATAATGTTTCTTTTTCTTCCTGTTTGAATTGGTGAATTTCCTCGAGCTGGGTGGCCATCTTAGAAGGTGGGAAATATCTTTGTATGAATGGTTTCTTAAAGAGGTTCCATGTAAGGATTGTTCCTATAGGTAGTCTGTCTAGCCATCTATTTGCTACCCCAGTTAGCGTCATAGGAAAAACTTAGAGCATAAGAGCATCCATGTGAAACATTCGGTGTATTGAAAAGGCTTACGATGTATAATACCTTATCCACATGTTCCTGAGCATCTTCCGTCATGCATTCGGAAAACTGATTGTTCCTTAATTCCTGCATGAATTGGCTTTTAATCTCGAAACTTACATTTTTAGGAATTTCCAGTTTTACCACTCCTCTAATTCCTCGAGTCCTACCCAAGTACTGTTCCATGGTGAGTAAATATTGTGGACTGAGATGGCGGTGCGTTCTCTCCTAACGCGAAATTTCCCTTCTGGATTGGCATATGGGGTGGCCAAGAAAGGGTTTGAGCCCCTAGTCTTGCTTCTTGACATAGTCACAAAAGATTATCAATAATAAAATTGAAAATTAAAAGAAATTGAAATTAAAATCCTAATTAGCTCCCCGGCAGCGGCGCCAAAAACTTGATGCTTATTTTCTAGATAACGTTTTAAATTTATAATATCTCGTTTACCTATGATATACGTGTGTACTATCGGGCAACATACCCAGTCGTGAGTAGTCTTGAAATTGGTAAAACTAAGGTCGTCCCAAGAGCTATAGGCAGAGTCTAATTTAAGTTCTAAATGTCACAAAAATGATTTGAAATGATTAAGTTGATTTTACTAATTAACAAACGAAAATGAAATATGAAAAACATATATAGGAGAAGAATGTGCTAGCATAGTTACTACTTTATCATGCAATGATTTAGTTCCTATGTAATGTCTATTCTCGCATTATGTAGTGGTTCTAAGTCATTATGCACAAATGTTCATTGTGGCCTAACCTATAATTACTAGATCCCAACCCCAATGGTCATGGTGTCCAAGTATCTAGTTCTTTTTCATTAAGTACCAACTATCTTCTAGACCTATCTAGTGGTTTTAACAATAAACTCTCTTTTGGTCTACGTAGAGTTTTTTCCGCATTTCTTAAGCATTTATTCTAGTGTATGTAGTTCTATGGTAGAATCCTACACAAGGATGATGGTCACCTTAAACAACCTAATAATCTAGTGTTCTAATGGTCATGTACTAACTAGCAAGTGAGGCACTACCCTAGCTTCAATACTACCAAAAGGCGGAGATTCACGATAGGCTAGAAAGATATCTACATAAATCTACAAATAAATGAGGAACATGAATCAAGGCATAGAAAAATTCATAACTAGGCTAACACATAAAGTGTTTAGCCTCTCATATTAATAAGTGCAGTAAATACAATGTTTGTAATCAAATAAATAGTAAACTTTGGATTAGATACAAATACTTGATGTGATGCTAAAACTATAAATGGAATAAAATGAATTCTACTTTGGAAAGTCTTCTAGAACTGTAGGATATCGTCCTTGCATGAGCCCTAATTCGTCACGTGTGGTGTGGTTGAGAGAATGATGATGAAAATGTGGAATTAAGGCTTGTAATTATAGGCTCGACTAACTTACTGCGTAACCTTAAGTAAAGGGTTACGCTGTAAGTCCCTCATAACTAGACGTCTTCAAGGCTTTTAAATAGTTACAGCGTAACCTCAGTGACAGGGTTACGCCGCAAAACTATCGTTAACATTTTCTTTGCATTTCTACGCCATAACCCTTTTGTTATGGTTATGGCGCAACCTTCATGGTCAATGAATTTGGCTTATTTTTTGGAAATTTATGGCGTAATCTAGTTGATGGAGTTACGCGTAGCCTTTGTACTGCATTGAATTCAGACTTCATGTGACTTTCATAGTTATGGCGTAAGTTGAACATTGTGCTTACGCCGTAACTTCCTTCTGTCCAGCAATTTCAAGTGTAACTTCGTAAGTCTTCTTTCCAAATCCGCGTTTCTTAGTTTCAATGCTCTTTTATACCTTGAAATGAAATATAGCGTAATAAGAGTATATATTCATATAAAACTACACCAACTATGAGCATAATTAGGGAAAATTGATACTAAAGTATTCAGACTATTTGATGTTATCATATTCTCACTCTAAAGTAGTTCAAAATAAGTAGTAACAAGCGAAAGTGGGATATGAAACTCACCTCAATCAAGTAGTACAACGGGAAAATATTATGCAAGTTCAACGAAACACAAGTCATAACCGTGTCCAAAATAAATAAGACACCTTAGGTATAATACAATATGTTTTATATGCATATGAGTTTTAGAAAGTTTTATCATCCATATAAACTTGTAGTGAAGTTTTACAAAGATTAAAGTCAAATCATTTAAGAGAAAAATAAGTAAAATGCATTTTTGGTTTTAAAAACTCCTTAACTTAGTTGCTGTTAGAAAGTGTTTCTCGACTTCAAATGGGCATAAGTTACTCATTTCTTGGCTAATTTTGCTCATTAAAATCCTTAAGCGTTTTTCTATGTGTCTAGTTTCAATAAACCATAGCCTAGTTTAGTGAAATCATGTTTTACATACCTAAAAAGGCCTTAAAAGTTGTTGTTGACAATTAACAGTTTTGTTTTTAAATTTTACCCCGACTTCGTGAGGCTATAACTCTATCATTTTTCCACTTTTTAAAATTCAAGTTTCTGGAGTTAGGTCTATGTCTTAGCTTTACAAAAAGTCTAATTAGTGCTTCTAGTTTAGAGTTTAAGTCCTTGAAATATGTGCAAAAGTTCTTGTCTTCTGGGAGCTAGAGCTGTTGGGTAACTTGTCATGTGAAAATGTTTAAAAATACTAATAAATTTTCAAAAATTATAAATTTTAAATGAAATGATTTTTGAGAAAGGTATTATATAAAGTGGTAAACAACTAGCTAACAAATCGGGTCATTTTTTGGCCAGATTAAAGGTCTCTTGCAACTAAGTTTAAAACAATTTTCGACAGTAAAAATCTACAAAGGTGGTACAAAATATTATGCTTAATATGAGTAAAATAAAGTATGATGAGACACTTATAAGAATAGTGGCGTGATTAGTGTCAAGAAATTCAGAAGAACTCACTAATAACCCTAGAAAACCCTAATTTCCAACTTCCAAACCCAAGCTTTCTTGTAACCTTTTTATGTAAACCCTTAACCGAATTTTCCCAAAACTTAAACATCCTTGTTTACCCCTTATTACTGCTGAAATTTTGTAGAGATAATGAATGAGTTGTGTGCTTTTAGTGTGAGAAAAAGGGTGGCTAGTTACCTATTTATATATTTGGATTTTTGGTATTGGCAAGAGTCTTCTTTGGTGTCACAAGTGAGTGTATGAAAAAATAAGGCAAGGAAATTCACAAGATCATTTAGATACTTGCATATGAAAGGGAAAGGGGGAGGGTGGTCTTCAAGGTTGAATGACTTTTTGTGTTAGCAATGTTAAGGCAAATGAGATAAACCATGTTAGAAATCAAATGTTGGAACACCCCATACAGAGTGGACGGTTTTGGAGGGTTTTAAAGGGGGGGGGGTGGAATGAAAATTTTGAAAGATATATGTGTTAATTATGTTAATACAAATAAGCCGTAAAAACTAAAAACGTTTATTTATATTTTACGATCTTCTAATGTTTTGTTGATAACAAACGTAAAATCATTTTAACAAAACAAATAAAATACGTAAATAGTTTGAGCCAATAGTTTTCTAACACACTTACGTTTTCACATAAAACACTAAAACAAAGTATAAGTGATTTTATGACTTAGTAATATATGTAGAACAACTAGTGTTTACATATTGGGCAAATATATATGCATAACTAGTATGTATTATAAATGGGTAAAAACTGCAACCCATGAAACATATCCATAACCCATGGTATTGACCCATACCCATTTGACTAGGTGCATTGCACTCATAAGATACATTGTATCTAATAAAAGAACCATGGATCAACCCATAACCTATGACCCATGACCCATAACCAAAATACCCATGGGCAAAGAGGAGCGTCCCACGGATCCCTAGTTTTACACTAGACGGATCCCTTGTGGGAGGGATCCATGGGATCCGAGGAACAGTAAGCATTTCTCCTCTATAAATAGTGAGCCATTTCTTCCTTTTGGGTTGCCACTCTTACACATACTTTCCCCAAGTATTGTAACTCTCTAACCACTGATCCTAAGGGATCTTTCTATGTAGTTTGTCTTTTGGTTTCGTGTGATTCTCTAGGTTCCTCTTAAACGCGAGATCACCACTTCTTGAAGTCGAGCAAGCTCAAGTCCATGAGTTGCCATGCTTCGTCATCATCAAGACTACTGAGGTTCTCTTGTTGATAGTTCTTTCGTCCTCCATAGATGTGTTGTGTTGAAGGCATTAGTGAAGGATGCCGAAAGAGTCAAGACGAAAGCATTAGTGAAAGGTGCTTAACGTCCGTGTCAAAAGCATTAGTGAAGAATGCTAAATATGCCAAGACGAAGGCATTAGTGAAAGTTGCCAAGCATTGTGTCAAAGGCATTAGTGAAGGATGCATAGGGATCAAATCAAGTGGCATTAGTGAAGAATGCCTAGGTCGTATAATCGATGAGGTGCATCGTTATACATATAGTGATTGTTTATATTCAAGGATGTTGATATCCTTGATGGTGTTGTAATAAGGAGTTGGTCTCCTTTGGGATTAGGTGTTGTGTAGTGTTGGGTAGTAGTTCCTCCATTGTAATGGAACTCGATACTTAGCCTAGTACCGGATAAAGGGTAGGCGACGTTGTGGAGGGTGTGGTTCACCTTGGTGTGAAAGAACCCGGTGGTTAGCCTAGTACCGGAAAAAGAGTAGGCGACGTTGTGAAGGCTTCTCCGCCATAAGGAGTTGGTGTCGTGTAGTGTTTACGAACTCTCGAGTAGGTGACTTGGGGAGTGGAGTAGGGCAAGGAAGGTGTCCTTGTAGCCGAACCACTATAAATACTCGTGTCGTGGTTATGTGATTCTTACTCTTTATCTTTCATTACTCTTTTATATATTTATCTATCAACGTCCAACATACACATCTAAATAGATTGACATAAGTCGATCTAAATATTTAAAAGGAAGTTTTAAATTGGTAAAACTATTCAACCCCCCTTCTAGTTTTCCACAATTGGCATCAGAGCTTCGTTACCAAGTTTCTTAGAGTATGTTGCACTTTAAAAAAACTTGATACGATATGTGTATATTTGAAAACTACAAAGAAGGAAATATTTAAAAACATTTTTTTATTTCATGTTGGACATTGATAGATCGTTCTAACATATTTGTGTCAAGAAATCTTCATGCTTGGATCTCTTCAAAACCTTCATTTCTATTCAAAGAATAATGAAGTCAACCTTCAAGAAAGGATCCAAAAGTAATCACAACCTCCTTACTCTAAGTACAAAGGATTACTTTAAGAGCTCATGAAGTATTTTTGGTATTATGTCTTCATAAGCAAAACCAAGAAGCATAAAGCTATGTTTACTTTTTCATTAGCTAGATTACATGATTATGTTGATATCACAGTTCTTGTTTGTTTAATAATTGCTAGTCTCTTAAAAGTCTCTCTTTCGTCACTTTCCCGACTTACTCATCATCGGGAATAGTATTCCTCTTGATTTCGTCAAACTAACGCCGTCGTCACAAATGGATCCTTGATAATTAACTTATCAAATCCCGTCGACCAAAACATATTTTTATTTGAAACCTCTAAACTATTTTTGTTCCATAAGCTAGCTTATAGCCTACTACAAAAATAATGCCAAACAACCCTTTTTCTGTCCACAGTAGCCGGATCCCTCTAGTTGTACTAGCCGGATCCCAAATACAAGGAATCCGGGGGAACCGTGGGACAGAAAACAGCTATACGATTTTAAAAACTAGTACTGAGCTTTTTCCCTCTCCCCACAAAACACAAAAACGACTCAAGAATTGATTTCTTCCTCATAGGACTCCATATCCTCAAGTACTGCTCTCTAGAACACCATTGTAAGTAATTACACTAACATGCTCTAATTTTCATCATCCTCGGGTTTATGGTTTCTCAATTCCTAATCAATTAGTTTAATTAGGGTTTTTAAAACTAATCATTAAAAGGGGCTTTTAACACAATTAGAATTACATTGTGTTCACAACATTGTTAATACAAATCAAAACCATAAACCCATCTCAACTAATTTTACCTAATTGGAAGATTTGTGTTTCTAGGACCAACCATGCCTAAAGCCACTCAACAAGACCATCATGATACCGTCCATTACCTCACCCATTACTATCGAAAAGATGGATTATCAAAAACCGACCGAAAAGTCTTCAAAAGACTCGAAAAACGACTTATCCATGAAGGTCGTGTAGTCAAGGAATGTTTCCTTGAAAATACCGACATTCATCAAGTCTTCTCGGCAATCAACTTTGATTGTCTTCTTGACATAGATGAACAAATTTGTCCGGTTTTCATTTTTGAATTTTACAAAAGCATTAGGATCATTCGAAACACCGATGAAAGCATTTCAATCGCCTTCATCATCAACAAACAAAACTTCACTCTACCCCTCAGCACATTCGCTCAAATTCTTTGCATTCCTTATGAAGGAATTTGTATGTACTCTCAAGATTGGGCAATATCTTGTCAATCCTTTGCTCTTGATCCCAACCCAATATACCAT
The DNA here is from genome assembly GCA_910596185.1 of Chrysanthemum makinoi. Lineage (NCBI taxonomy): Eukaryota > Viridiplantae > Streptophyta > Magnoliopsida > Asterales > Asteraceae > Chrysanthemum > Chrysanthemum makinoi. The sequence continues at coordinate 119,333,352 of OU343221.1, read as the reverse complement.
ACTCCTCTTGATGAGCCCGAAACCGTCCGAGACACCATTTTCAAAGTAAGAGCCGACCAATCCCGTCTCAACCAAAACAAGAAGCTCATTCACCGTGATCCCTTTCAAATGGAACTTTTCGAAATGCACCCCATGTTTAGAAAATGGGAAGAAATTCTTAGGGAAAACGTCATTAGCCTAGTTGGTAACAAGGATCATCCAAATGCATGTCTCGTGCAAATGATCTATTGTCTTATCCACCAAAAGCCATTTAATCTCTCCTGTTACATGGTGAAAAGAGTGGCCGGGGTATTCAAAGTTTCCAACATGGTACTTCCATATGGTATGCTCCTAACACAACTTTGTAAGTATGTTAGTGCATTGCAACAATCTCCCATCAACGATGATCATTTTCTTTCCGATCACGTCATGGTACCTCTTACCAAACAACCCCCTAAATGGTTCATGGTCAATGGAAGAAAACCTAAAGCTCTCTCGGATTCCTCGGATGGTGAAGTACAAGAAGATGAAGAAGAAGAAGATGCTTTACTATCGACAACTTCCAACTATTCCAAACGAGACCGCGGAATTCAAACAATTGAGGGGTATGATTCAAAACCTAGCTTATCACTTCACAAAGTCGGGAAAGAGGAAAAGAAAGGATTGACGAAAGAGACTATAGGACTATGTTTAATTTGAGACATTTGATTAATATGTGAATGACTATGTTTTAGCACTCTTGTTTGTGTTAACTTGGATATTGTTATTTCTACCATTATCTATGAGATGTTTTATGTGATGACCTATTTATATCTTTGTTTGGTTTAATGGTTATTAGTGTAAATTTCTAGGTGCAAAATCTGCACTTGATTCTGTGATGGTTATGATCTGCAGATTCCGGATCCTTAGGATTAGCCTAGACGGATCCCTCCCTTGAGGGAACCGTGGGATCCGTGACAAAAGATCAGCAATACAGTATCCCATACATCAACATAGTTTACTAGATCACTTCACACTAGCTAAACAATGATTTTAGAACTCAACTAAGTCTTCTTCAAGGATGAGAAAGCCTTAAACCCACTCATAACTTACATAAGATCTTATTCAAAGTCCCTTTTGATTTGTCAACTCATCAAAACTCACCATATTTCCGCTTCAATACTCACAAATTGCTTTTCATTTTTTTAAAAACACTTAGGTGGACATATTGAACAATTTTAGAAAATTGTTTCTAGTCATCTTTATCTCAAAACGGGTCAAAAATTAGTTTGATTTTTGAGGATTTCTCAAACTCTATCTCAAGCTAACATCAGATCTCTAGGATCATTTATTATGACTTGACACCATCAAAACTCTTAGTGTGATCCTTGAACATCCATTGGTGGTCACTTAGTCTCATTTTCCTTCCATTAAAGGGAATCATTGGCTATATCAATCATTGCCCTTGATCATTCAAGTACACTTTCATTTAAAGATGCTTAGGAGGACTGGAACACTCAAAATGGTATAGGCTTTAGACCTTAGAAACATCATTTTTACTCTTTCATAGCTGCTGAGAGTCGGATCCCTAGGATTAGCCTAGACGGATCCCTCAAAGGAGGAACCGTGGATCCGCTGACGATTATGTCAACTCTATCCAAAACAATCATTTCAAGCTCATCTTGCTAACTTGAACACTCCACCTCATCTTTATTAAGTACCTAGATCAGTGAAACTCTGAACTTGAATCTTTTGCATGTTAATCATCACATTTCTAAGAATCTTGGTGGCTTAAGTCTTAAATGCACTTGCCAAATTCTTCCTTTTATAAGTCATATAGCTAGAACTCCTTAGTCATCAAACACAACATAATTCTTAGCAATTACAAACATCTTCCTTAGTCATTTCATCATGAGAAAAGCTCCTAGTGCTAACTCATCCACCCAAGAACCACCCAAGAAACTTGCTAGGGTCATATACGATGTTTCCTCAACCGAATCATCTCTGGTTAAGTCCAAAAATGCTAGGATTTCCCCTATACCAAACAAACCAATCAAACTAATTCCCAAGAGAATTGTTCCCACAAGGATATTATCACCAAACTCTACTAAACCAAACACACCCTTTTTAACTCAACCAACATCATTGGTGCCTAGAGCTACATCATTTAACACCTCACAATCATCTCCACATTCTCACAACTTAGAGGACTTACCCCCTTGGCCATCACATTCTCCACCATTACCAACAAATTCATTAGAAAAGGTTGTACAACAAAACCAAAGTGTTGAATCAACACTTGCACCAATGTCAATTTCTCCATTTCCCCCCAATAGTCCATTTTGGATTATGAGGAGACATCAAATTCAACCACCCGACCACATGGAAGTTGACACTTCTCTACCTCTACCCTCAAACATTGTTGAGCCACCACTTAATGAGCCTCCACCAATTCCTCCTTTATTTGAGGATCCTCAACCCACTTCACTTGAACCTCCACTTCAAGAAGCTCAAAACCATGACAATGATTGCTATCATTGTCAACATGTTGAAAGGTTGATACATGAACTACGTGAAGAGCAACGTTTCATGTTTTATCACCTCCTCGAACGTTTCGAAGAGGTCAACAAACCTAAACAACCATGAGCCTAAAACGGTGTCCTAGTCTCAAGCTCAACTTAGAACGTTTAGGAATCTCATTTCATGATTGATCATCCTTAAGCACGTTGTTGCTTCTATAGTTTAGGCCACTCATTAGTTTTTAGTGGAATATGTATTGCATGGCTAAATCATTCTCTTAGTTTTAGAGATTTCTTGATTATCTCTTTGTTTATTGAATGATAACTTATTTGCCATATTGCTTTGAGAATATGTTTGTTGTTTGTATACATATCTCACTTCCATATTTAGCATTGTTTGATATACCACCATTGCTGAAAATCTGTCACCAGACAGACGGATCCCTGGAAATTGTATAGACGGATCCCACAAATGAGGGAACCGTGGGATCCGTGGTACAGAAGAACTATTTTCTACTAACTTGAGTCTTATTTGCAGAAAATTATGCACTATACTCTTGTTTTCTAACCTCTATTTTGTAGATTTTCAAAATACACATGAAGAACTTGACACCCTAAGCTAGGGGGAGCTTTGTGTCAAACCATATATTGCAAAACCATTTGCAACTTAATCCTTATTTGGATTACACTTCATGACACCCCATTGCAAAGTTGCAATCTTCAAGGGGGAGCATTTTCGTCACAAGGACGAAACCATTTGCAATCAAAAATTGCAAAACATTAGCTTATTAGTTGTTAATTACTTGGCGCACTTACAAAGGGATGGACTCGACAAGGGGGAGTTAAGACGAGAACCATTCCCGTCACTTGCTCTCTTTACATGTTTTCTTTTTACATGTTTTTCTTAAAACAATGTGTTAGTTTCTTTTCGACGCTTTTGTTTTAGACACAAAAGGGGAGAGATAAAACTCCAATTCAAACTTTTACGAATTTTTAGTTTTTCCTTAAAATAATTTTATGTTTTGTCAATAACAAAAAGGGGGATATTGTTAATACAAATAAGCCGTAAAAACGTTTATTTATATTTTACGATCTTCTAATGTTTTGTTGATAACAAACGTAAAATCATTTTAACAAAACAAATAAAATACATAAATAGTTTGAGCCAATAGTTTTCTAACACACTTACATTTTCACATAAAACACTAAAACAAAGTATAAGTGATTTTATGACTTAGTAATATATGTACAACAACTAGTGTTTACATAATGGGCAAATATATATACATAACTAGTATGTATTATAAATGGGTAAAAACTACAACCCATGGAACATATCTATAACCCATGGTATTGACCCATACCCATTTGACTAGGTGCATTGCACTCATAAGATACATTGTATCTAATAAAAGAACCATGGATCAACCCATAACCCATGACCCATGACCCATGACCCATGACCCATAACCAAAATACCCATGGGCAAAGAGGAGCGTCCCACGGATCCCTAGTTTTACACTAGACGGATCCCTTGTGGGAGGGATCTGTGGGATCCGGGGAACAGTAAGCATTTCTCCTCTATAAATAGTGAGCCATTTCTTCCTTTTGTGTTGCCACTCTTACACATACTTTCCCCAAGTATTGTAACTCTCTAACCACTGATCCTAAGGGATCTTTCTATGTAGTTTGTCTTTTGGTTTCGTGTGATTCTCTAGGTTCCTCTTAAAGGCGAGATCACCACTTCTTGAAGTCGAGCAAGCTCAAGTCCATGAGTTTCCATGCTTCATCACCATCAAGACTACTGAGGTTCTCTTGTTGATAGTTCTTTCTTCCTCCATAGATGTGTTGTGTTGAAGGTGCTTAACGTCCGTGTCAAACGAAAAAGTAAAGAATGCTAAAGGTGTCAAGACGAAGGCAATAGTGAAAGGTGCCAAGCGTTGTATCAAAGGCATTAGTGAAGGATGCCTAGGGATCAAATCAAGTGGCATTAGTGAAGAATGCCTAGGTCGTATAATCGATGAGGTGCATCGTTATACATATAGTGATTGTTTATATTCAAGGATGTTGATATCCTTGATGGTGTTGTAATAAGGAGTTGGTCTCCTTTAGGATTAGGTGTTGTGTGGTGTTGGGTAGTAGTTCCTCCATTGTAATGGAACTCGGTACTTAGCCTAGTACCGGATAATGGGTAGGCGATGTTGTGGGAGGTGTGGTTCACCTTGGTGTGAAAGAACCCGGTGGTTAGCCTATTACCGGAAAAAGAGTAGGCGACGTTGTGAAGGCATCTCCGCCATAAGGAGTTGGTGTCGTGTAGTGTTTACGAACTCTCGATTAGGTGACTCGGGGAGTGGAGTAGGGCAAGTTAGGTGTCCTTGTAGCCGAACCACTATAAATACTCGTGTCGTGGTTATGTGCTTCTTACTCTTTATCTTTCATTACTCTTTTATATATCTATCTATCAACGTCCAACGCACACATCTAAATAGATTGACGTAAGTCGATCTAAATATTTAAAAGGAAGTTTTAAATTGGAAAAACTATTCAACCCCCCTTCTAGTTTTCCACAAATTATATATTAGTAAAGGTGGTGAGGGTATTAGGTATGTTGTACATGAATGCATGAGACTTAATGCAAGTCTTTATGTACTTACATAAAGTTTGTAAAACCGAATGCATATGATTATAAAATCATACTCATAAGATTAAACATATACAATGTGGACAAAACTTAGTCTAGTGACGGAATATGTTCAAAGTTGTTTCTCGTTAGACGCGGGATAACCTAACGGTTATGCGTAAAGTCAAGTATTCACGTGTTTAGTATAAAAAGTTCAAGTTTATGGTTAAGTATTAACTAGAAAATGTCAGTTGTCACAGTCTTTTCCTGTTGAAATGCGGTGTAGGATGAGGCTGACTCTACATGATAAGGTTGTGGTAAATGTTTACTTAATTACTGTGACATGCACTGCTTATGCATACACTCATAAAATTTTGCTTTTAAGGAATATAAACGGAAAGTCAATTTAAACAAAATTTAAAGGTAACTACTCCCAGCTTTACATGATACTTCCTTAATTAAACATAGGTAATTAGGCTATGTCTAATTGAGGGTTAATAATAAAATGCTCGACTTAGTTAAACTAGTATTATGTTTCTTAGAGTTAAATAGTATCAACCATAATTTTTATAAGATAGTGGACAAAATAATTTATAAAGTAGTAGCAAAATAGTTTATAAGATGGTAGCAACATAGTTTATAAGATAGTATCAAAATAGTTCATAAGATGGTAGCAAAATAGTTTATAAGATAATAGCAAAACGGCTTAAAAGATGGTAACAAAACAATTTACAAGATAATAGCAAAATGGTTTATAAGATGGTAGCATGTTTTTCCCCCAAAATAAGAAGAAGTAAAGGAAAAGGGGGACGTGAAAGCTCATGAAGAAATAAACATATACATAAATGCACACATAGTTCCTATTATGCATGCTGTATGAGGGTACTTAGGTTACAATCAATAAAATTCCACTTGTCTAGCCGGTGGGAGTCCAGGTAAGTCTTCGGGAAAGACTTCTACAAAATCCCGCATAATGGGCACATCTTTAAGTTGCTTCTTCTCCGACTTCTTCTGCGTTACATGTGCCAGATGATATGGCATCCCTTCCGTAAATAATTCTCAGTCTTAATGCAGGATATAATGTTTAACCTAGATCCGCTGCTATCACCTTGAATTGTTAGGGTTTCACCATTGTAGGGAAGATGGACAAACCTTTCGTCGCATATCATTCTTGCATGATTCTTAGACAACGAATCCATTTTATGATAATGTCAAAACTTTCAAGTCATACGGGCATCAAGTCTATGTTGAACGGATGGTTTAATAATTCAAGGTACACCCTCGAATTATAGTATCGACTCCTATTAACTTACCATTCGCTAGCTCAATAGTGTATTTAGTGCCTAAGGTAGTTGGTGCGGTGTTAATTAGGGACTAAATGTAGTGGATATGGAACTTCTATTAGCACCCGAATCAAATAAGACAGAAGTATAATGATTATTGAGGAAAAAGGTACCGTAACAACATTAGGGTCCTGGCGAGTTTCTCATCCTCCTAATACAAATGATCTCCCATAAAGCTCTTCCTCCATTCTGATTTTTCAGTTTTGGGTAGTCCTTCCTGATATGCCCTATATTTCCACGCTCAAAGAAGCTCCATAGAGCTCTCTAATTTGTTATGGGGGTAAGATTCCTACAATCCCTGGTTTGGTATCCGACCATCTTTCTGTTTCCATATTGATCGGGGCAAGGTCCAATGTGGTGAAGTTTACACTTGCCCAACAACATATGCCATAACGACTTCACGTCTTTTTTTTTTGTTGTTGGCCAGAATTTCCTCCATTATTACTTTCCCATTTCCTCTTGTTGTCAACACTCTTTGCTACCTTGACTCCCTGACATACGAGCTGATCCATCAAGTCGTGGGCCATGCAGATTTTTGTCTCGTAGAGGCAATAGCATCAAAAACTCGTTGGGCTATGAGTTACTTAATGGCTGCTGAACTTAGGTTTTGTCTCTTAGGCGGCATGTTTCTTCAAAATCACAATAAGTAAAGAAGAGTGAGACGTAGTAAAGTCGTGTCCTAAAAGTAGGTGTTCCAAGGCGACATGTTACAAGATGACAGGTTAAAGTCGTGTTCTCATTAACCGGCGTGTGGCATGTTTCAAAACGCTATTATGTAATGTCATGGAAAAGTTTTAGAGACAATTAAAATGAATGGGCATGTATATCAGTTTAGTGCGCGGAATGTTTGTCATGAAATGGCTATAATCTAGGCTTACTAAGGCAACCTAAATCTCTATAACCATGGCTCTGATACCAAATTGTCACACCCTCAAAATATCGCATCGGAAGACAACCGGGGTAACACTTCATAGCACAAAGTTATAATATATAAAGAACGACCTCTACTTGAGTCGTTGGAAATACATCGTTTGATTTAATTAAAGGGAAAAAGTTTTTAACAAAGTAAGTTTACGAGTTTCACAACAAATTAAAGATAGTTTTGAAAATACAATCAAACGTTTTCAAGTCCATGCAGTAAATCTTCAATGTAATGCAATCTTAAACGGGTGACTCTAGTATGAACTCCATGGTGCTAGCCAAAACAATGTAAGTTACATAACTAAGAAATACATGCTAAAATGTCAACATAAAGTTTGTGAGTTCATAGGTTTAATATTATGTAAAATAGTATCGTGGACTACAAGATTTTAGGCGAGTATTGTAGCACATACAATATCGGGAAAAGTATTACTATTGCACTAAGCTTATGACCCTGAAGCCTTAATCGTTTCTAGTTTTATGCCCTGCAAGTGTTCCTTTCCATGACACTCAAGTTTCTCAAATAATTATGCTTCCGTTTGACATGCCAGGCAAGTAGGGAAACTACCTGGACGAGGGTGTCGATCCAATAGATCTATTCACAACATTCGCGCTTACTAAGTAATTAATGGTTCATGATAGTGGGGACTTAATGGAAAGCTGTGTAACTTGGGCAATACGTAAATATTTTAAGTACTTATGTCCATAAGTAAAACGAGCAATGTATTATCACCCCAAATTAGTTTAAAATGAGTAGTAAAAAGTAAAAGTGGGTCTATGAAACTCACCTCAATCAAGTAGTACAATGGGAAAATATTACGCAAGTTAAATGAAACACAAGTCCTAACCGCGACCTAAATGAATAAGACGCCTAAGGCATAATACGATATAATCTATATGCATATGAGTTTTAGAAAGTTTATCACCCATATAAACTTGTGATAAAGTTTTATAAAGATTTGCAAATCAAATCATTTAAGAAAAAAAAGTAAAACACATTTTTGGTTCCAAAAACTCCTTAATATATAGTAGATGCTAGAAAGTGTTTCTCGACTTCAAACGAGCGTAACTCACTCGTTTCTTCACCAATATTTCTCATTCAAAGCCCTAAATATTTGTTTATATTTCTAGTTTCAAGAAACCATATCCTCATTTAGTGAATTCATATTTTGGATACCCAACAACACCTTAAAAGCTGCTGTCTATAATTAACAGTTTTGTTCTGAAATTTTACCCGACTTCGCGAGGCTATAACTCATTCGTTATTCAACCGCTTTTCAAAATTCAAGATGTTGGAGTTAGGTCTATGTCTTAGCTTTCAAAAAAGTATAATTATAGCTTCTATTTAGGAGTTCAAGTCTTTGAAATGTGTGCAAAAATTCATGTGTTCTAGCAGCAAGAGCTGTTGGGTAACTTGTCGTGTGAAAATGTTAAAAATACTAATAAAATTCCAAAAGTTATAAATTTTGAAGGAAACCTACTTAAGAAATAGTAGAAAACCGAGGTAAAATTATTTTGGCTAAAAGTGATATTTAAAGTTGTGAAACTTGCTAACAAATCAGGTCATGTTTTTGGCATATTCAAGGTTTCTTGCAACTAAGTTCAAATCAATTTTTGACACTACAAATATACAAAGGTGATACAAAATAACACATGATATGCTTAATATGAGTAAAATAGAGTATGATGAGACACTTACAAGAATGGTGGTGTGATTGGTGTCAAGAAATGTACAAGAAGTCACTAATAACCCTAGAAAACCCTAATTTCCAACTTTCAAACCTAAGCTTTCTTGTAAACCTTTTTGTGTAAAACCTTAACCAAATTTTCACAACACTTAAATACCCTTTTTTACCCTTTGTTAATTTTGAAATTGTTCATTGAGAATAGATGAATTGTGTGTTTTTGGTTTGAGAAAAAGTGTGGCTAGTTGCCTCTTTTATATAGTTGTATTTTTTATATGGTCAAAAGTCTTCTTTGGTGTCACAAGTGAGTGTATGAACAAATAGGGCAAGGGTAGTCACAAGCTCATCTAGAGCCTTGCATATAAAGGGAGAGGGTGAGGGTGGTCTTCAAGGTTAGATGACTTTTGGTGTTAGCAATGTTAAGGCAAATGAGAGAACCCATGTTAGAAATAAAATGTTGGAACAACCTCATACAGATGGCCGGTTTTGAAGGGTTTCAAAGAGGGAGGGAAAGTTAAAATTTGAAAGATATATGTGTTAATTATGTATTAGTAATGGTGTTGAGGGTATTTGGTATGTTGTGCATGCATGCATGAGACTTAATGCAAGTCTTTATGTACTTATGTAAAATTTGTAAACTCGAATGTATATGATTATAAAATCATGCTCATGAGATTAATAATATGTTTGTTTATGTAAACTAAACTTAGTCTAATGACAAAATATGTTCAAAGTTGTTTCTCGTTATGCGCCAGATAACCTAATGGTTATACGTAAAGTCAAGTATTCACGTGTTTAGTAGAAAACGTTCAATTTTATATTTAAGTATTAACCGGAAAATCTTAGTTGTCACAGTGTGACTAAATGGGTTTTCAGTTTTTCCATTTTCCTATGAAAAAAAATTTGAAAAAATAGGATGTTTGTCATCAACTAAACACACCCTTAAAATTTTTTGATTTTTCCTTTTTGAATGACAAGTAACGACTAACTCAAAATATGCACAAAACAAATCTATATGAAGTCTCTTAATTAAGCAGAACTTGAACGCATGGCCATTTAATTGTGGAACTTCTCACACAAACTGGAGTAATAACTTTGTTGTATTATATGCATCTAACCAATTGTTTGGGTACTTAAGAGGTATATATGCTAAAAAATATGGCTATATATGAGGTGTTTTTTTTAAAAAGGTTATGCACACAACTAGGGGCAGCAATATTCGATACGAAACTATTTTTGACATGAATTTAAACATATAAGAGTTAAAGATAAACATGTTTAGGTCTGAAACAAGTTAACCCTTCTAACCCGCTTAATAAACTAGTTGTGTTGGGATTGAGTAAGAATTAAACATGTTATTTCTATGAATCCATTTAAGTATATAAGCCTTTATAAATACAATTTATAAAATATGTAACTTGGATTTTATTTTGGATTTGGACTTACATGTATTTGGTTATGTAATTAACGTGACATTAAATTAGAATTATAACTTGGGTATTATGAAAATTGAGTATTTGCTAACAACAATCATATGAGTTTTGTTTAAGCTTACCATATTTAAAAACATTTACAAATATGAATGCACTTGATATTAAAACACATATCTAATTAAAACTCACTTATCATAACTATATGCGTTCGAATGTTGGAATCATGTATTCATCAAAATAATGAGTTTTATTTTGGAAACATTGTTAACTTAGTGATGCTTAAACAAAACCCCATAGAGTTGTTGTTAGCAAATCATTTAAAATAGTTGTATAGCTATTTATATGTTAGTAGTTTTTAACCCCCGTGCATACATGGAGCTGTTATATAAGATTTTTATATAAGATTATTATGTAAAATTTCTTATATTTAAATAGTTATAATAACCGTGCACGTGCGTGTTTTACTTAAGTTTTTCTTTATGTAATAATATCGATTAATCGTTTGAATATATATTTGTTAAAAAAGGTATTTGACCTTATTTAACTGATATGGGCTGAGGATAATGTGGTTTAAATTCAAGTATTGCTATCATGCTCTATGAAAGGATTAGGGTGTGTTGGGTATTAAGAAGCTGAAGACTTAGTACTGCTCAAGCACTTTCAGTTTACACTAGCAGTTCTAACTGGAGTTAGCACAGCCTGAGCAATATTGGTACTACCAGTTCAAGATGCTGAAGATATTCATACTGCTATGTCTGGAAGCTAAGTGTTTCACTGCTTGTGAAGAAAACATGTAAAGTGATAATTTTAGAAGATATTAAGAAGATATCTTATATGGTTAGACTTATATGTATATTGTGCATATTTAGAATATTCATAGTTATCTTGTTAAAGGACTCCTTAGACTATAAAAGGAGATCCTAGGTTATACGTAGAGATATATCAATCTGTGTGTGTTTAAGGAACAACTTCAAGGTTGTAAACCCTGATACTAGCAAAGAGTATCCGTATTACTAATCAATAATATTCAATTGTTTTGGTTATAACTGTTTTTATTACATTATCACTGCTTCATTGATTATTCTTTTAAGTGTTATCAAGTAGTTTTCGCATACTTGTTAACATCCAAGCATAGTTTCAAACTTAGTTGTTTCGGAATCATCCAAGGCAACACATTCATACAAGCTAAGTGAATAGATCCGAGGTTTGGGACTCACAATTCAGAGCTTGTGTATCTGAAACTTTGAATTAGAAGAGTTTGTTTAAACACAGAAGTAATGGAATTCGAGAACAACCAGACTCATGTTGTTGCCAAGTTGCCCAAATTGAAGCAGGGCGACTATGAAATGTGGAGGATAATGATTGAGCAGTACTTCCTGATGCTGGACTACAATCTATGGGAAATCATAGAAATTGGCAATTCTTTCAAACTTGTGCCCATTGTCTCTAAAGAAGGAGAGGCTCCAAATAATCCTGGCCCTGCGACTGTAGAGGAAATGCATAAGAAAAAGAATGATTTGAAGGCCAGAAGCTTGTTGCTTATGGCTGTCCCTGAAGATCACTTGTTGACCTTCAACAAACATAAGGATGCAAAGACCTTATTTCAAGCTATTAAAGCCAGGTTTGGTGGGAATGAAGCCACCAAAAAGACCCAAAAGACTCTCTTGAAGCAAAACTTTGAAAACTTCAGTGCAACAAGTACAAAATCTCTTGATTCTGTCTACAATAGGCTTCAGAAGATTATCAGTCAATTAGCCATCTTGGGTGTGGAAATCTCTCAAGAAGATGTGAATTCTAAGTTCTTGAGAAGCTTACCAACTGATTGGAACACCCATGTTGTTGTCTGGAGAAACAAGTCATACATTGACAAAATGGGTTTGGATGATTTGTACAACAGTTTTAAAATTGTTGAGCAAGAAGTGAAGAAGACCACCACTCCAGCAACAAGCTCAAGGTCACAGAACATGGCATTTGTGGCTCAACCAAGCACTAGCAGTACTACTGATGCTATTAGAGTTAGTACTGTTAGTACTAATGTTAATACTGCTGGCACACAGGTTAATACTGCTGGCCTGAGTGATGCTACTATTTATGCATTCTTAGCTGGTCAATCTACTGGATCTTTGGTTGTTCATGAATATTTGGATCAGATCAATGAGGATGACTTAGAAGAGATAGATATAAAGTGGCATGTGGCACTTTTGAGTATGAGATCAAAGAAGTACTTTCAGAGGACAGGGAAAAAGATTACCATCAATGGTAATGATACTGCTGGCTTTGACAAGTTAAATGTAGAATGTTACAACTGTAGAAAGTTGGGAAATTTTGCTAGAGAGTGCAGAAGCCCAAGGACTCAAGATGGAAGAAACAGGTGCCATGATAGCTCAAGAAGAACAACTAATGGGGATGACTCTTCTTCCAAGGCTATGATAGCCATAGATGGGCTTGGATTTGACAAGAGTTTCATGGCTGATGAAGAAGAGGCTCCTTCCAACATAGCTTAGATGGCATTTTCAGACTCAGAGGTATATGGTGACAAATCTTGCACTAAAAATTGTCTGAAAAATTATGAATCATTGAAAACTCAGTATGATAATCTTAGGGTAGAATTGAATCGATCTGAGTTTAACTTGGATAATTATAAGGTAGGATTAGCCTCTGTAGAAGAACGATTAGTTTTCTACAAGAAAATGAGGAAGCTTTTAGTGATCATATTGTAGTGCTTAGAAGGGATATAATGTATAAAGATTCTGAAATAACTGAGCTTAAAATTGAATTAGACAAAATTAAGCTAGAAAAGGATGGAATTAAGGCTAATGTTGAAAAATATGAGTATGCTTTTGATCATAAGATCATAGAAGCACAGTTAATTAAGCCAAAAGGTGGTTTAGGATATAAGAATGTTGAACCACCAGTCACAGGTTTATATAAACCTCCTAGGGTAGACTTGTCTAACACAAGTATGGAGGAATTTAAAGAACCTGATATGCAATATGGTCCTAAAAAGGTAAATATAGAAGTGACTAGTGAGGTTAAGGATTCTTTTGATACCTCACAAGTCAAGGATTCTTCAGATGGTGAAACTAAGAAAGATACTTCTGTTCCACATGTTGAAGCTATTAAACCTAAAAAAATGAAAAACCAGTTAGGAACACAGTCAAATATGCTGAGATGTGTAGGAGATGAGTTTGTTATGTATAACAAATCGTGTTATGTATGTGAAAGTTTTAACCATCTGTAGGAAAACTGTAAGTATCATCAGAGGGAAAAGATGGTACATGGGAATGGTCTTACCAGGTTGAATGACTATAATTCTAAACATTATCACCCAAGCTCTTACACCCAGATGACTCCAAGAGCAGTTCTCTTGAAATCTGGCCTCAAAACCTTTAATACTGCTAGGCCAGTTAATACTGCTCACCCCCAGCCAACAGTTTTTTGTGCTAGACCCAGGAAATATATTGCTAAAATAGTACCATCAACTGCTCAAAGACCCATTAAAAGACAAACAACATCAAACTTTCAAAACTTTAATCAACAAGTTGAATTCTATAAAAGAAAGTTTAATAGTGGTAAGTATTCCCGCCTGTCACGCGGGTGACCCAGGTTCGATCCTCGGCAGCGCCGCAAAAAATTGATTTGTATCAATTATAGTATATTTATATTTTCCAAGGAAATACAAAAGGAAATATGCATTCTCGGATCGTTTCCCAACGAAGGTTGAATGGAAATCGTGATTCGCGTCGTGATTTTGTGAATTTGAATAGTGAAAAAGGTGATATTTGGATTTTAAGACTAAATTTAACAATCATAAACTAAAAACAACTTAATAAGCAAGAGAAACAATAATATAAAGCCCAAATAAGCAAAAACGCAAGTTAAACCTAAAAACGAGCATTTACGGGCTAATCTCGAGCCTAAAAAGTCAAATCTATTAACTAATAACCCTAGGAACACAAAACTATTTTTCTTACGACCTAAATGACAAAAGAAAATGTTAGAAAAAAGCCGGATATTTTTTTGATTTTTATATTTTTTATTATAAATTAAAAATGATTTTAAACTAATTTAATTATAAAAAATAGTAAACTTAAACAGAAAAATCTGAATTTTTTGTTAAAATTACTTCAGATTATTACTAAGCTAGGAAAAAAAGAAAAAAGAAAAAACAGTTTTAAGTAAGAAAATATAAGCTAAAACAGCTTAATGGCTTTAAGTGGAAAACGTTGTTAAAGGAATTAATGGTGCAAGTAGTAACGCGAAAGTCCCAAGGGCACTTATGGTTACAGGTACACACACTTATGGTCTCAGGTTCGAGCCTGCCTCACCCTTTTTGCAATTTTTTTTTCTTTTTGAACAAGCTTGTAAACAAGCTTAAAAGAACAAACTTTTGTAAAGACAAATCTTTTGAAACTTTGGAATAAGCAGATTAATAAGCTCAAATGATCACAGTTTACTTTTAAGCTACTAAACCAAACGCACCTTAACAGAATTGAACACAGGCTATTAAAAGCTAATGCTATACCTACAATAAGCTACTAGGAATTAAAAGGGCACCTAAATAAACTAAATGATCCTAATTGAGCACTTCCTAATAAGCTATTAAGCTGAAAAACAAAATAAGCAAAACTTGGGCTGCTATGGGTTGCTGTCACAAAAGCAGCCTATGGGGGCTTGTTTGAGCTTGTCTAAAAGCTCTTAAAAGCTACTGAAACAATATAAAAACCTAAGAACAACATTTAACATCAAACTAAGAACATAAAAACTGAAAATCAGACATAATTGAGCTTATATGAGGCTTTAAATTAAGCTGATAAGGAGGGTTCTCAAGGCTGATTGGTATTTTTCTGAGTTTAAAGGTTTCTGAGTGACAGATTTTGAGAGACAATTTAAGCTACCAAATGATTTCAACTAAGCTACAAACCAAAAACAGACAAATATTGATTGCTAAAGTTATAAGAAAACTAATTTTCTTGGATTTTGAAATAAGTTTAGACCTACAAAAGTGACCTCATAAATAGCTAGTTGGACTGTATTCTTGTTTTTATAAAGACAGAGACAGAAACTTGGAAATGGACTAGGACCTTATGACACTTAAACAAACTTGTAAACACACCTTAAGGACTCTATTAGACTCAAAAATGAAAACTAAAAAGGACTTAATCTATGAAATACAATATAAGCTATTTTAAAAAGGTTTAAGATTCTAAAATTTGGAAATCACTAGAAAAGCTAAATTACTTAATAAGAATACTGAAATTGACTTTAAATATACTAATAAGACTCAAACAAAGCTTAAACAAACTGACTCAATTGACCAAAATGACCAAAATCTAAAAAAGCTACTTATGCCAAACACTCCTTAAGGAGAGGCTGTTTTGTTTCTTATAAAGAGTAAGACCTTTTTAAGTTGGGTTTTGGAAAGACAGAAGACCAACTTCTTATTTTATGACATCAAAAGTGGATTTTGACTAATGAAAAGCTTTTTTAATAAGCTAACAAGAATAAGCTATATTTTGGTATTTTTATGAGATCTTAGTGAAAAACTTAACTAGTGACTTAAAGACTATAAATAGGAAATGAAAAGCAATCAAACACAATAATAAGCAGATAAGGAAGAAAATAAGAACTAATATAAGCTAGAAAGCAGTTTACAACTTAAAATGAAAGAATAATGAAACTTACTAAAGCCTTAGCTAAACAAAGACTTTTAAATGATCGAGGAGCTACTAAACAAGCTCTAGCTTGTCAAAGACAAGCTAGTAAGACCCTATAAGCCCTTCCTTTTCTGGCTTATCTTCCACAACTAGCATATTTGACTTTTGTTGACTTTATTTGACTTTTTGAATTTTTTGAAATTAAAATAGTAAGTAACAATAAAAAGCTCACAAAAAGCTAGTAGAAGCTAATATGAGTGTATTCAAACATAGAAAAAACTTATGCAAGCTTAATCAAACATTTTTAGCTTATTTTTTATTTTTTGGAATTCTTTCTTATTATTATTTTTTTGAACTTTTTAATTTTAAAACAGTAAATAAACAGAATAAACTCACAATAAGCTATATAAAAGCTTACATGAGTGATAACGCTACACGCGTCATTCGGGGTCAAAGGAACTTCCTTTTCGTCGAGCAAGTTTTATAACACCCTAGGGAGTGAACCTAATCGCTGTAGTGTAGTATTAGGGTAAGCCACGGGTATTGATATCGTTCTCTAGGGGAATAGTGTCGTTAGGCTGAAGTGTATGTCGATTTAAGTCTAAAGGTGAGGGATGATTATTTTTGTATTTTTATATTTTATGAATCTCAGTTGTGAAGGGTAGGGTGGAATTAGTTGCTAGTCAACTATCCCAAAAGATACTAACTAAATTATGGGTCTACCAGGAACGTGAAGTGTATCTACTTATGATGTATTACTCCTTGCTATCTATCCAATTCTACCTATTGAATTGTCACGTCCTATTGAAGGTTGAATTGTCACGTCCTTATTCTTAACGCGTTGTGTTTTCTAAGGTCGTAAGGTGTGCATTCCCTAACTCTTTGAAGTCACCTTTAAGTGTAGTAAACGAAATCCACTAAGTCATTCATAAACTAACTTTGAGGTTATCTTTGGGTTTAGTAAACAAAATCCACTAAGTCATTCATAAACTATCAAAGATTTGTCAAGTATTAAACACAACGATAGCCTAGTCGCACTCCTAAGCCAATTACAATTAAGATAAGAGACAACCAATCAAACAAGGGACAGTAGGATGCAAGAATTATAAACTAAACCAATTAGACTCATTGAAATTGTCACATCCTAATGATGAAGATAGACACAAGCATCACTAAGAAATCAATAAGATCTAATTAATTACATACAAGTTTCATACAATCATAAGCAAACACTAGGTGAATTAGCCAAGCATAATTAATGAAGAGCAAGCAACAATCATGATAATTGAAGACATACCATAGGATTGGATTAACAAACAAACCATTACATGATGTTTATAGAGTGTTTGAAACCCTTTAAGTTGCTGGAAAAACACCTACCTAAACCCTAGAATCGGACTTAGGGTTTAGGGCTTACAAAAAGTGAAGTTATAATGTTATATTTATAGGCAGATTTTCTGTCGGCAAAGAGCGACGGAGTCACACCTAAAGAGTGACAGAGTCACGACCAATTTTTCACCAAACTATAGATTTTCTCTTTCCGGTCGCGTGGGCTTTTGAATCACCTAAATCCGAGTTCGTATGCAAAAGTTATGGCCAAAACAGTATCATCTACTTGCGCCATGTTGAGCTTGTGACGTGGCGTCACCTTATGGTTGTGACGCCGTCGGCTTCATCTTCTGACGCCGTCTGGATCAAATCCAGGGCGTCTGAGTTGTGACGCCCTACTCTTTTAAAACCTGATGCCGTCACTTGTAAATAAGCAATTTGGCTACTGAGTCGTCACAATGCATGTTGCGACGGCGTCACATATAGAACCTGACGCCGTCCCCTTCAGTTTCAGCAGCCTGAGTGTCTCGATTCTTGACTTTGGCCATTTTCTTCGTATACTCGCACCTTTTCATCCGAATAAGTGTCATTCCAGCAATTTGCCTTCAAGAGACCTAAAAAGTGAAAAGGAACGAAATTAGGTAGTAACGGATACAAAAGTGATCAATTAAGGGCTTAAATGACCCCTCAAAATGGTACCTTTTAAATCCTTATCAAATATCCCTACACTTGGTATTTGCTTGTCCTCAAGCAAATGTGCTTTTGGCCAATTAATTTATAAGTTAGGGGTTATGAAGCATTGGTTTAGAACAATCCACAACACATATAAGCCCCACAAAAGTCATAACAAGCACGGAAATTACATACTAGCACCTCACATGGGGTGTTTGGGTACTCACATCTCTCGGGTGTATATGAAATATAACAAGTTGGAAATGGAAGATAAACACTCATTAACCGGTCCTAGTACATAGATTACCATAGGCTTGAGAATAGGTCAAACCTCCATCGCTTTGGCGTAAGCACCTAGGAAAGACTATCCAAGAGGTCTTTTAAAGGGTTGTAATGTTAGGCTTACGGTAGGGAAACAAAGGGTTTGGTGGGATAGGCAATTTAGTGGTGGCAAGTCAAAAATCTTTATGTTACAAGCATGCGAAGAATGGCGTTGCTAAGCCAAGACTCGACACTCTAGACTCTAGATAACTGAAAGATAGATGTAAGATGGTAGCCCCTATGTTCTTTTTTTTTCACTCTATTTTTTTTTCTTTTTCTCTTTTCTTTTTTTTTTCTTTTTTTTTCATACACTTTTACTCTACCATCCTCTACGGTAACATCAAAATAATAGGGATATATAGGCACATCCCTACACTTGATTTTTTATTATTCTAATACTAATTTGACCCGAATTGAAAAGATCAAAACACTTGGAGTACATTATTACGCAAATAAAGGGAATTTGAATTAACGTTCCCTTCCCGTCATTTCATAAACTTTAACTTTTCTCATGAGTCCCAATCGTCCCAAAACTGTATACAAAGGATATGACTCGACTTAGCAACTTATGCAAGCAACTAGATAATTGAACTAAGGGTTTTTAAGGTGATAACAATAATGTACTAAAAGTGAGTGCATACAAGGTAGGCTAAGGTGATTTGGGTGTACATTTGGGGGTGGGGTGTAAACAATGCTCTTCATTGATATTCTGGAAAACCGAGACATCACGAGAACCGCGAAAAGGATAGGCTCTAAGGGGTTAACTAGGGGTATCGTGTACTAAAGATGAGTACAACGCAAAGGTGTGGGGGAATTACTCAACCGATGTGGAAGAAGTAATTATATTACAGGTATCAAACAAGGGTTATCCTAATGCCTCTTATCATTTAGTTATTCCTAACTACACAAGCGTAGTCTTACTAGCGATCTCGGGATGCATCACAAAAGAAGTTCTAGAATCTATTATACTACCGGTTCACACTCTAAGCATTAAAGATGAATGCTTTAATTCCTACTAATCTAAGGGTGATCCTCACATTTTGGGTGGAATTTAGGTGATAAAGGGTTTTTGTGCTAGTCATATAATTTCCTATCCGTGAGACGCTTTATTAAGACTAATGGCCCACTCCTATATGTCGTGAAAAATTTTAAATTTGGTGCCAAAATTACCCTAACCGACATTTTCTCATGGTTTATTACACAAATGCAATTGGACCAAGCAAATAGTCAAGGATAAGCATAGTTTCAAAGTTCCCGTTTTATTTTCCCTCCCTACACTTAAACTGAACATTGTCCCCAATGTTCCCTGAAAGTATCAAAGTTATGATAATGGAAGGTAATTAAAAACGAAAGAAACTAATACTCCCCTGATTAGCTCGGTAGGATCCGTGTGAAGTAGTGGTTACATCTTTCTTCAAGAAGAAAGTTTGCGTGAAGAGCTCCTTCCGATCTTATGTATCTTCTTCTTGATAAATTAAATCTGCACACTTGAAGAAAACAAACAACCCGACGCATCAAACCGAACAAAGAAAAATCACAACAAGATGTAATTCCAGACTTAAATAAGATATAATGCTTGTGGAATGGATGTTTGCAGTTTTTCTAGAAAATTAAGACCTAGAAAATTCCAAAAATTTATAAGTAGCACAGAAAATGAGAAAAAGTTAGAAGCTGTTTCTACTCCTCCTAAAACTGTCCGGGGAGTTGCGACCACACGCTGTCAGTTATCATGACAGTGCAGCGATTTTCTGGAAAATTTTTATCTTTAAAATCTAGAAAAATTTCCTGCAAAACATCCATTATGACTCGATACAAGCATTTGACTCGAACAAACACACATGTATATCTTTTAATTAATTGTAATTCTCATGTTCACGTTTCTTTTGAAAACGTGTGTAATCCTCCCTACACTTATCCCTTATGTAAAATACCTTTATATGTAATTAAGACGAGGTTAAAGACAAAATAAAGCATTTTTACAAATTCAAACATAAGAATAAACAATCAATAAAAGATATACGACATAAAAAATGAAAAACAAATACACATGGGTTGCCTCCCAAGAAGCGCTTGTTTTGTTCGAGTCACGAGCCTGACTCTACCCTTATTTAACAGATAAAGGGAAGTTTTCCCTACACTTAAGTTTAAGTGCGGGTGATAGTAGCGATACACACCTTTAGGGTGGAAATATGCCACGTGGGGTGAAGGGGTGTGTGAATTGCTTCCTTCATCCTAAAACTACCCAGACTAAATCGGTTGATGGGTGGGTCGGTTCCTCTTTTGTCTTCTAGATGTATATCTAGGGATGGAAATAAAGATTGAGGTTCCGGTTCATCAACACTAGGAAATTCCCTAGAACTAAGAGTAAGACTGAGACTACAAGTATTCAAACCTATATTCTCTAGTTGCATTTGGTTCAAATGTTCTACCTCCATTGGGATTCCTAAAGTCTCTTCTACTACTTTCGGGTAAGTCACGTGCGGTGTGTATGCCTTAAATGATGGTGGGACTTGTGGGATACCTTGTGGGTCTAGATTTCTCACCTTATCCTCAATCACATCTACATCATCTATATGCTCGTCATGTATTATTTCCTTAGGTCGTGATGAAACCAAATCTAGTAATTGATCCAACTTATGGTTTAATGCTTGGTTGCTTACCATAATATTTTCACAAATTTGGTCAGTTCTCCTAAGGGCCTCACTAAAAATAGTTTCTAAACACGGAGGTTGTTCACGAAAGTCTATCCTAGGTGAAGGCTCAAACGAAGCATAGGTTTCACTAGATGAGGCATTTTGTGGGCTTGATGGAATGGTGAAACCCTCAAAAGGTTTATGGACTTGGTTACTTTCTTCCCACCATCTTGAATAATCCGCTTTAGGAATATCATAATTGTTTATGAAAAAACCTAATCGCGGATATAGTGGATTCGCGTTCTCCATAATGGTGAACGGAAGAGTCAATGGAAAAGTTTTACGAACAAAGGCACAGAGAAGGGGGATAGACTACAAGGAAGCTAATAAAAAGAAAAAAGCTCACTTGATAGGAATCTTGTGAGTAGACCTAAACGAGATAGAAATCAAGCCTAAGCAATAACTATTCCCAATGGCGCCAAAACTTGATAACACTACACGCGTCGTTCGGGGTCAAAGGAACTTCCTTTTTGTCGAGCAAGTTTTATAACACCCTAGGCAGTGAACCTAATCGCTGTAGTGTAGTATTAGGGTAAGCCACGGGTATTGATATCGTTCTCTAGGGGAATAGTGTCGTTAGGCTGAAGTGTATGTCGATTTAAGTCTAAAGGTGAGGGATGATTATTTTTGTATTTTTATATTTTATGAATCTCGGTTGTGAAGGGTAGGGTGGAATTAGTTGCTAGTCAACTATCCCAAAAGATACTAACTAAATTATGGGTCTACCAGGAACGTGAAGCGTATCTACTTATGATGTATTACTCCTTGCTATCTATCCAATTCTACCTATTGAATTGTCACGTCCTATTGAAGGTTGAATTGTCACGTCCTTATTCTTAACGCGTTGTGTTTTCTAAGGTCGTAAGGTGTGCATTCCCTAACTCTTTGAAGTCACCTTTAAGTGTAGTAAACGAAATCCACTAAGTCATTCATAAACTAACTTTGAGGTTATCTTTGGGTTTAGTAAACGAAATCTACTAAGTCATTCATAAACTATCAAAGATTTGTTAAGTATTAAACACAACGATAGCCTAGTCGCACTCCTAAGCCAATTACAATTAAGATAAGTGTAAAACCCTAAAAATATAAAACGTGTTAAAAGACTAAATTACCCTTTGAAATCAAAGATTATAAAATACGTAAACTAAAATTAACGCTCATAAATTGAAATTACGCGTCTAAACTTTGGGTCTCGTTTTCTTTTAGGCCGAGTACACATGAGCCATAGCGGTTTGAATTTGAAAGCCGAATACCCGACATGAACTTTGGGCCGATTCTTCCTTTTTGTGCAAGCCGATTTAACTTAAGCCATGGGATCGGTTGGGTTTGTGAGCCGACCCACACCAAAAGCCCATTAGGACCCGATCGGTATACATGCTTAGTATTTATACAACACAAAACATAAAATTTGAAACCCTAAATTTACAAGGCTCGACACAAGGGTTTCTGCCTTCCTTTTATTTCTTTTTTTCCGATTGGCTATCACACTCTTTTGAGCTTCGGTGTCTTGATCTGACGTATATCAAGGTATAATCATCTTCCATTCATCTCAACTTCATTCGCATACTAACATTTAAAACCTTTAAAAACTGTGAGATGTATGATAAGCCATACGGATGGACATGATTAAAGTGAGCCGTACAAGTGAGACCATAAGTCATACGTATAATTAATTGTGGAACATGTGAGCCTTATCGTTTATATATGTTACGTATTCATGTTCATGTACGATTTCCGAAACCTATATATATGTGTATTGGTCATGTGAAATAAAGCATATAACAAGTAGTATTTTATAGCTGCAAGAAATCACAATTAAGATGTTATGAGTCGATGCATGAGATGTAGGGTGTGAATGTGTTATTAAAATTGGAACGAAAAGAAACATGTACATGAGGTTGGTCACGTTAACAAGCCGTTGTGGTTTTATTATGAATCGGTTTGCATGCATGCGTCTTCCTTATTGAGAACCTTTTCAAACGGCCTTTTGGTGATCGGGCATTATAAACGGTTAGAATATAAGTTAGCATCTTGTCGACTAGAAAAATGTTTAAGTGTTTGTGGGTGTCGAATGGGCGTGAGTCGGAAAACAACGTGTAATAAGTTGGGATTTTCATGAGTTGCGTATGTATTTGAAACAAGGAAAGGAAGTTTATTTCATACGACTTAGGTTAAAGTAATGAGTTTTAAAGGAAGTCACATGTCAATTAAATGCGTATTAATATGATAATAAAAGATTGGGAAAACCCTAGAACATTAATGGGAGACGATTAGGGTTAAGAAGCTTGGTGTGCTAATTCGTTATTTCATGTGAAAATAGTAAGTTTGAGGTCATTAATAACCATTGATTTAATGTGTAATTAGCTAGTATTAAGTGTGTTGTAAACATGCGTGAGTTATGATTTTATGCAAGGAGTTAAATATCATGAATTAAAGTATTTTCATGCATGGTCTCATTAAGGTGGTGTTCGAACAATGTTACGTGTGAGTCTTGATTAATCATGTAAGTTATGAAGGCTTGTGTAAACTATTTTGAAAGAGAGTCCTAAAATCCGTTCTTGACATTTATAAACCCTATACCTTGAAAGATGATCATATAAGCCCTCAAATAAGATATTTATCATATTAAACCCCTAAGTTTACCATTTATCATTGTAACACAAAAGTTTGGCTAATTAATGATTAAGACTCTAAAATGTTGTAATTCCGTCCGTCACTAAAAATGAAAATATATTTACAACAATAAGAAGGTGAATGCGATTAATCCGTTATAACTTTAATGATGCTAACAAGTATTAAATAAATCATAATCCGTGTAGATTCGTTGGAGGAGACGCGACGTTACATCTTCGTGATTCACTCATTCGTTTGCTTTTCTCTCATTTGCTTTAAGGTACAGATATTCTGACCTTTTCAGTAAAGGTTCCTTATGACGTTCTTTTCGTTAGCTCTCCTATTTTACTTATTAGAGTTCCCGATGCCATTGCTATGAACCCTTTTATGATTGTTTGATCTGTTGCTTATCTGAACTTCCGTTTTATTGAACCATGCAATATTTGATTTGAACTTGTGTTATGAAGACTCTGACATGCACATTTGTTGAACCTTACTAAGTTTAATTATGAACTCCTAATTGTGAATGTATGAATTGTGACTGTGATATGAACCTCGACTTGAATATTTGAATGTGAACCTTATGATATGAGTTAGTGATATGTGATCTGCTGAACTTTGTATTTGATTATGATCTGTGTCATTTATGACAATTTGTTTGACCTAAGTTAGTTTGACACCCGAGCCAAATATTTCACTAGTCATGGGGTTCCATGTCCGTCGTGATGCACCTCGATATGACTCTAGGGCGAGTAGAGTGATGTTCGCCACGTTCTAGATGGTGGAGCATATTTTGTATATGTAGGAAGGGGCGTATGGATGCATCCTAGATCCGATCTGTTATCGATATGTTTGTGAATGATGTCGTGTGCTATACGCGTCTTCACAAAATTCTGGGAGCTAGCTACTCCAATTAGTTTATGAGGTTACCTTCGGAATAAGAAAGATATTTCTGATATGATATGTTCTGGGCTCGTGGTAGTTAACTAAATCTTTATCTGTTATTTTTGTATTAAGTATTCTGATTTTGATTCGGTATGTTCAAGTGTTTGTAATTATGTGCTAGGCTTATTATATGTTATTATAAGTGATTATGCTTTTGTATGTTTAAGTGACTACCGTCTACTATGCTAGGATATGATTAATATGTTTCAATATGATTCGCAGGCTGTCATCTGATATTATGTTAGTTTATCGTTATGTGAATTAGTTGATCTGTGAGATGAATGTGCTAGTGTGAAAGTGAGTATCCTGAAAGTTTATTAAGTATGATTGTTCAGTTAATCTGGTGAACTTTGCCTATCCGTTAGTGTATCTATCTACTTATGTTTGATCTGCCATGTTTAGACTCTGTTTATATTAAGTTTTGGTTTGGAAAATGGTATAAATATGATATCTGTTTTGATAATTTGCTAATTGCTATGCTATGTCTTTTGCTTATTTAGTTATAGTTTTCCTACTATGTTTTCTAATTGTATGTGTGACTGCCATGATTTGACTGCTATTTCATTTCTTTGCAATATTGGATTAAGTGTGTTAAATGAAGATTAATTAATTTGTATGAATACCATGTTTACTTTCTAGAAATTGTCCGTTAGCCTTTTGATATTTTGTTTGGCTCATATGTACTCGAATTTCCTGCTTTAGTTAATGTTTGGTTATCTTGATGTGTTTGCGTTGGTGCCATCAATATGATATGTGAGTGTTCTTAATTGCTATTTGTCCTTCCGGATTTTTGTATGATTGTGTTTCCGCAAAATCTTCAATGATTCATTGATCTTATTCCGTTGTGACTTCGTTATTCGTTTCTTCGTTTATTTCGTATTTCCATTTTGTTTGGTTTTCGTTTTCTGTTATATCTGTTCACTGGGCTTTGTAAGCTCAACCGTATTTTCTTTTCCTGCGGCAGGTTTTAAGCATTCAAGATGAGCTAATGGGATAGCTGATCTGGGTTGAGAGTAGAGCTGAGAGCAAGATTTGATAATAGGGCTCTTAGATTTATTATGATTATTAAGTTCTTTATATCTTCTTTTGTAAGTTTTGTAAAGGCTTCCGCTTTTGTATAGTACTTAAGGTTCTGATATGAAACCGTATTTGTCATATCTTCACCCTTGTCGGGTTGGGGTGTTACAATTTATGGTATCAGAGCCAGGTTTTAGGACCCTTAGAGCTTAGGCTATGACCTGTGAGAATTGGGTAGATTTAGGATTTTCCCTTCTGCGTATCTTCTTTGCGTCCACTATCGTACTTAGATTTTTCTAATAGTTGGTTACTCTTTTAGATGGTTATCCCTCGTCGTTCTAGTTCACCTGATGGGAGCAAACAAGGACCAGCTAGGCAACCTAGGAAAAAGATGATGTGGGCCGTTGTTATTGCTAAAGGCTGCAAGAGGATTGGTAGAGTGAAGCGGACCAACAAGAGGATCACGAGTTCGGCTAGTATGTGGCCATGCACAATTGAGGAGAAGCTGACCTTAAAGAACGTAGACGGAAAAGTAGTAGAGGAGTACGAAACTAAAGTCGTTGACAACCAAGGTTTCACCACTAGGTATCATCATAGATGTCCCGAGTTCTTTGAAGATGGAGGAGTAGATTGGACTAGGAGTCGCGATTTGTATGCTTTTGTAGATCGTGTGCCGGAAGAAGAAGAGAGAAATCGGAGAAGTGACTTTGCTAGTCGCTATTACCGCAGCCGAAGGAAATAGAACGGATGGATAAGTGAGGAAGAAGAGGAAGAAGAAGAACATGAGGAAGAATACGAGGTAGACTCGGATTTAGAGTCTACAACTACTAGCAGGTTTAATCCGATACAAGAATAGAAATTCGCGCTCCTGATTAGTTGTCCTCTTTATGAGAAATTTCTGACATTAGCTTTTGAGTTTAGGTCCTTTTTTTTTCATTTAGATGATTGAAATCTTGGATTATTAAGTTTTGTTTTGGAAGTTCATCTTATGACAATTCAGCAATTTTGTTTGATTAGTGAGAATAAAGCAAAATTTTGAAAGTATAGTTCCTGTTGTTGTTTCTTTCTGATAGATTAGTTAAGTTTCCGCTAGTCCTCATAAGTTTCGTCTGCTATGTGTTTTCTTAATGATGTTGCTTAATCACACTTGAAATAGAGTATGACCATCATGATGGTATACTCATGTGAATCGGTCGTTATAGTATGTTACTTGTTATCTGTATGTTATCTGTATGTGATATGTTTTGTTGTGATTCTGGTTAGGTGGTTTGCCATGACCCGGGACAGAATATGATGACAATAAGAACTTGTTATGTGATGCAAGTATTATGACGCCTGATCAACGTGATAATACCGAGATCATATAATTTGAACTTATTGAAATCATATGACGTCTGGGGAAATTCCTGTGGTTGATACGTGAAAAGAATATGACTTGTATCCGTTATTTGGCACTCCTCATGTCCGTTTGAAATTTTGTACCTATTTGTGAGATTTCGTCGATATCTGTTACGTGTAAGTTTTGTGCGCTTTGGACCAAAATTGTTATGATTTGTGTGAACTATGGATTGCTATGTTTGCTCTAAATGTGTACGTCTCCGTGTACCCTTATTGTGGTCATAGGATTTTCATGAAGTGTTTGAAGAACATTAGATCCTTTTAGTTTGATTATCTGCGACTAGTGAGATCGTTAGGGTTCATTTTGTCTATGTATATGTTTGTTCTCCTCATTATATATCTGAATAAGTTAGAGCGTGTTGTTTGATTTTCTGCATCTCATCCGTTATCTGCCATTACTTTGATAAGTATATAATTATCTGTTATAAGTATCTGACTATTAAATTGATTTCTGAAAAGTATGAGTTTGAATATTCTGATAAGAATCCGTTTGTTCTAGGATAAGTTTCACGTTCGCTATGTTCCTTGAAATTCTGAAATCCGATTTGTTTCTATTCTGTTCCGTCTTGTTCAATTTCGAGGACGAAATTTTCTTTTTAGAAGGGAAGAGTTGTAAAACCCTAAAAATATAAAACATGTTAAAAGACTAAATTACCCTTTGAAATCAAAGATTATAAAATACGTAAACTAAAATTAACGCTCATAAATTGAAATTTCGCGTCTAAACTTTGGGTCTCGTTTTCTTTTAGGCCGAGTACACATGAGCCATAGCGGTTTGAATTTGAAAGCCGAATACCCGACATGAACTTTGGGCCGATTCTTCCTTTTTGTGGAAGCCGATTTAACTTAAGCCATGGGATCGGTTGGGTTTGTGAGCCGACCCACACCAAAAGCCCATTAGGACCCGATCGGTATACATGCTTAGTATTTATACAACACAAAACATAAAATTTGAAACCCTAAATTTACAAGGATCGACACAAGGGTTTCTGCCTTCTGATGAGTGTCTAAATACTCATCATTTTTGTACCATTTAAACTGCAAAAACATCTGAAAACACTCAGAAATGCATCAAAATGATAAAAATATCACAAATAAGTGTTTTATGTGTTTTAAATGCAAAAATATCAAAATCTGTTGAAAAACGTATCAAATTTGCATAATTGGCAGTTTTAGTCCCCCAAGTTTCAAAAGTTGTCAAAAACAGTCCCTGGTAAATCTAAATAAAGAAAAATGTTATTCAGGTCCCGAAATATTCTAAATTGTCAAAAATGGTCCTTGAATAAATTTTGTTAAATGGCAAGAAAGGTCCCTGAACTTTCATAAAATGTCAAGTTTGGTCCCTGGAAAATTGAAAATGTCAAAAATAGTCCTTGAATTATTGATACTTGTCACTTTTAGCCCCTGGAACAACTTTGCAGATTTGGCAGGAATGGTCCCTTGAATTTCAGAATTTACAACTTAAGTCCTTATGATATTAAACCTTTTAAAACCTTTTGGACTTGTCAATACTCAATAGACCCCTTGCCATAACCAAAATAGACCCTGCCTAAACCCTTTGTGACCCCCTGTCACTTTCTATTTTGACCCTTTGGTCAAACCAAGTCAAACAATACCCAAACCCGCCCACCGTCTGTACCGTACACCTTCTTCCACCTCTCCCCTGTGTCTTCCAACTTGCTTCCACCTCTCCCATCACCTTTCATCTTTTCCACCACCCTCATCATCACTAGCCCCCCAAAATTAATGCCACCCCCTACTTTCTGTTTGAGCCTACAAGTCAAAAGTAGTTTTCCCCAAAATGATAAAAGCAGGCAGCTCGCTCAAAACACTCCCATTGGCCAAACAAAGTGGTGGGATTATCTCGAGAAGCCACGTGGAGCTCATTTGGTGCATAAAAGAAGAGGAAGACATAGAGGAGCAGAGCAGTTAGTGTAATTTTAGTTTTACTTATGTCGTTTTAATTTCTTCAAGTCTTCTAGTTATTGTTTAAGCTCTAAAAGTATTTTGTAATCAAACCTGTGTAATAATAAAACATAATCTCAGTTTCATTTCAAGTTTATGTACGAATTTAGTTAATGCCATTTTCAAGCTTGAATCCTCAAAATATTTAAACATTGTCAATAGTGGTTATCTTGAACTCAATAGCTCATAAAAGTTCATTTTATAGCTTCTGAAAGCTTTAGTAAGTGTAAAACTTTGTTTAGTTTCAAAAACAGAAAATTCACAAAAAATCAAGAAAAACAAGAAGAAAATAAAAAATCATGGAGATGGTACAAGAAAGATGGAGCAGAGCTGATTTTGGAGTAATGTTGGTTTTGAGCTTCTTGGGAAGCCATAGGGTTGGATCTCAGGCCTTGGTTCCTTGTTTACATTTGAATTCCAAATTGTAAGTTATTTCTTGGAAATTTGCATATTCTAGTTAAAGTGCTTAAAATCTGTTAAAGTTAGCTTAATCCTACTTAAAAACAGTTAATATAAAGTTTTTAATCATTTGTATGGTCTTATTCAGTGGAAACCTTTGAAAAGCTTCTCAAATCAGTATGTTAAGGGATGTTTGGATTTGCTGATCTCTCTGTCTTGTGGTCTTATTCAGTGGTTAAAATCTATTGGTTAATGCTTGTTTAGTTCATTTGTGTTCATATCAATCTTGGTTTGGGTCTGCAAAACCACAAAAGTCAACATTACATTAAAAACTGTCTTACTTCTTGTTGTGATTTTAGGATTAGCAGATCATTGTTTTGTGTTTAGAAGTGTTAAACCTTGCCTGCTTTGTACTCATTACATCATATAACATCAAAACCAGTCCTCAAATTGGTTTTAAATTTCATTTTGGTCAAAGTTCTCAATTGCTTTCAAAAGTCAAAAATGCAAAAAGTGGATTTGAGCTCAACTGCAAGGATTTTTCCTTGACTCATTTTTAAGTCAAATTAGGTGAAATTTGTTGTTTCAAAAACTTCAGTTGGTGTTCTTCCTTATCACCATTTTAGTACAATTTTATAAATTTTTTAAAAGCTTCAAACAAGCTCCTCTTTCAGGCCCAAATGCCCTGCTCCACAGGCTCAGTTGACACTGAGTTTTTCTCAGATCTTGCATGATTGTCACAGGGCTTATTAGAGCTTGTTTAGGTCTGAGATTTGGTTTGCTAGTTCTCACCCAGGTCTCCTTTAAGTTCTAATTGGTGTTTTTCATCTTGAGCTTATTTTAAAGCTTGTACTTGTACTTAAAGTAGGCACCTCAATTCTGTTTTAGCTCATACACTCAAATCATCAAATCTGTGTTATCTTGCATTTCAGTGGCTATAGCTTGTTGATTTAAGTTTCATTTTGGTTCTTTGAGTATTTCATAACTGCTGGTAACATTTGGTAGCTTATTGTGGTTGTTGGCTTATTGAAAGTGCTTATTTCTAAGCACAATCCATAGCAGTCGCATTTTTCTCCACACAACCCACTGTTTTTCCATTTTTCCTAGTTTCTTAATATAATTTTAGAGTTTTCCTGAATTTTTCAGATTTTTCTAAGTTGATTTGCTATTTTTCTTAATTTAATTCAGTTTTTAGCACTTTTTAATTAGCTTTAAATACAAAAAATCAAGAAAAAGTTCAAAAAAACAATTTTTCATTATTATTAAGTTTAGATAAATATAAAAAGTAAAAAAAGTAATTTTCCAGATTTTTCATAGTTTATTTTGTAATTTTTAGTAATTTAATTAGTTTTTAATAGTTTAAAATTCATAAAAAATATAAAAATAATCAGAAAAATACAAAAATAGTTTTGAAAATTCTATTTTGATATTTTAGACTTTTCCAATTCATAATTTTAATTTTCTAGCTTTGTTTCCTATTTTCTTGTAATTTAGGTTATTATTAATTAGTTAAAATTAGTTTTTAATTAATAATAATTAGATAAATAGTTATAAAAATAATTTTCTTTTTCTTAAAATTTTCTTACATCATTAGGTTTATAAAAATATAATTTTCATATTTTTAGGGTTAATATTGTGTAAGTTTCACGTTTTTATTTGTACGTCGCGTAGTTTTTAATTTAAGTTTTAAAATCAGAAAAATCAAAAACATCAGTATAAAATTAGTGATAGCGTTTATTTAAGATAGTTTAACTTTTTAATCTCCTTTAATCTTCTGTAGTTTATAAACAAATCAAAATCCTTACTGACCACTATCCTTAGTGGTTATTCGACATTCTGATTGTGTTAAACACCAGTCATCCTCCGTGGGACTTAACGACCAGGGAATCCACTGTATTCTCCTGATCTAAATTGCATTTGGTGTGTGAGCTGTTTTAAGTTCCTTACAGTTAGCCATTCACAAGTGGCTAGCTTGCGTGAGATAACTTGACGGTTTTGCGCAGATCAAATTTTAGCGCATTGCCGGGGAGGTAAGCGTGTTCTAAGCATTTACAGACGTACTTGCACATATACCACGGTTTGTAAAAGGTCAGTTTTTTGTAAAGTTATAACAAAATCAAAAAGTTCATTAACACTTTTCCTAAAGTGTTAAAAACACAAAAAATATATAAAACAACAAAACAATCGTAACGTTTTCTAGCTTGTGTTTCTTTTAAGGTGATTCTTAGAAATACGATTTGGTTAAACGAGACGATACCAAAAATATTTTCCAAAAGTTTTTAAACCCATCAGCACAAATCTATACCTACGTCTTTTCAGTGATACTTAATATACATAAAAATCAACCACCGCAAATCAAGGCAGTGCACTACCTAACTGGGGTGCGACCATAATAAGTTCCGAACATCGATTTAAAACTTGCCTTTGTGTCCTTGTGATTTGGTGTAACTTTTTCAAAGAAGCCATTTCATTTGTGATTATTGGTTAAGTTCACTTGTCGTTTTGCCTGGCATTTGTTTTGAAAATTGATTTTTATACTTAGTGCATGCGCACTCGTTCTTCCAGTTCTACAAGTCCATTGTCAGAACTTGGAAAGATTCCTCAATGAGCGTAGAGGACGTTACGCTCCTTCAGCGTGGTGAGCGTCTACTACCACCACCACCTGCCGTAATGGCAGAAGACAAACCGATGAATGAGCTTCTTCAAGCACCCATCGAGGGTTACAGAGATGCCATTGTTGTCCCAGCCATCGTGGCTGATACTTTTGAGCTCAAAACCGGGGTACTTAATTCAACCCAAAGCCAATTCTATGAAAATGTTTTGCGGGATGATCCTCATGCTCACATTCGATGGTTTAACAAGATTGCATCTACCATCAAGTACAAGAATGTCCCACATGAAGCCATCAAGCTTCTTCTGTTCCCATTTTCTCTAGAGGGACAAGCCCGAAATTGGCTTGAGAAACAACCCTCTCGTTCCATTGAGACATGGGAAGATCTTGTCACAAAGTTTGTTAACGAATTCTATCCTCCATCCCGAACTACAAGTCTTAAGAATGAGATAATGAAATTCTCTCAGAAATCAGATTTGATGAATCATTGGGGAGGTGGGATCGTTACAAAGACTCTCACAAGTGTCCGCATCATTGTTTTACCGAGTTAATGCAAATGGATACTTTCTACAATGGTCTGCACCAAGGTGATCAAGACTCTCTAAATGCCTCCGGGAGTAATTTCCTGAGCAAGACCACAAAAGAAGCCTTGCAAATTATTGAAAACAAGTCCCAGGTCCGCCCTTTCCGAGCAAAGACATATCAATCTCGGTCTAAGGCTTGGACCTTCTACTTCATCTCCCAGGTGGGTACATCTAGCACCGATGCTAA
This sequence comes from Chrysanthemum makinoi, assembly GCA_910596185.1. Classification (NCBI taxonomy): domain Eukaryota; kingdom Viridiplantae; phylum Streptophyta; class Magnoliopsida; order Asterales; family Asteraceae; genus Chrysanthemum; species Chrysanthemum makinoi. Next base: position 119,300,482 of record OU343221.1, on the reverse strand, counting down.
GATTGACAAACTCGGATATTGTGCAGAGCTTTGGTTCTTGCTAAACAAAAGAAAGTCACTTTCACACAAGCACCATCATATGGTGAAGTGAAGAAAGTTGAAGTTTGTGTTACTTGTGGTGGTCCTCATGCATACTACAACTGTTCTGCCACCGATGGTAGTCCGTTTGAATCTAATGCTATAGCCGGTACTTCAAATCAAGGAGGTAATCAATACCGTCCTCATAATGAACCAAACTACCGTGCTAACACTTATCGAGGCACCAACGGTTTCAACTTGAATCCTAACCGGAATCAGAACCAACCTAGACTGAACCAAGGTTATCAAAACCAAGGTAATTTCTATTCCGGACCCAACCAAGGTTTCCAACAACAAGGAAATCTTAATCAAAACACTTACAATCGAGGGAATCAATTTCAGGGGAATATGACCTAATCAAGGGAATTCGGCTATAACCGAACATACGGCCTCAAATTGTCCCTCCACCCTCCACGTGTGTCAACATCTGATGAGCTTTTAAAGCAATTCATGAAGACTCAAGAGAGAGACAAAGCAGTTGTTGGTCATGGTCGCGAATTAAAGAAGTCTTTAAATGATCGACCCCGGGCTCAGGTACTCTACCTAGCAACACGATAAGCTAATCCGAGGGATGCAAAGGCGATCACAACCAGAAGTGGTACTTCTTATCATGGACCCGCTATTCCTACTACCTCTTCTTTTCTCTCGAAGGTAGTGGAAAGTGAACCTGGGGCGACAAAGGACAAGGAACTTCCTACTAATAACGGAAGTACCAACAATGTCCATCCTCAGTTGTCCGAAACCAAAATCCAATCCAGGAGTTGTTTTTGAACCTCCTGTAGCTCCCATTAAAAAATCCAAATCTTCTATTCCTTACCCATCACGTTTACATGAGCAAAAGCTCCGCGAGAAAAGGTCATCAAATGGAAAACTTCTTTCAAATTTTCCAAGAACTTCATTTTGACATAAGCTTCGCGGATGCTATCATGTTGATGCCCAAGTTTGCATCAACTCTCAAACACATGTTAAGCAACAAGGAAAAGCTGTTTGAAATGGCTAAAACTCCTCTCAACGAGAACTGCTCTGCAGTTATCTTGAAGAAGCTTCCAGAGAAGCTTGGAGATCCTGGAAAGTTCCTCTTACCTTGTGTATTTCCAGGAATGGTTGAATGCTTTGCCTTAGCCGATCTTGGTGCAAGCATAAACATGATGCCTCATTCAGTATGGAAGAAACTTTCTCTTCCGGATCTTACTCCTACATGCATGACTCTCGAGCTTGCGGATCGTACAATATCCCGTCCTCTTGGAATTACCGAGGACGTATTTGTGAAAGTAGGAAAGTTCCATTTTCCAGCTGACTTTGTAGTTGTTGATTTCGATGCTGATCCACGGGTTCCTCTCATTGTTGGAAGAGGATTCCCGAGAACATGCCGTGCTCTCATTGATGTATTTGAGCAAGAAATCACATTACGTGTTGGTAATGAAGTTGTCACCTTTAACCTTGATCAAACTTCGAGGTACTCCGCGAAACTATGATTCGAATCGGTTAACCGAATAGATATCATTGATGTTGCTTCCGAAGAGTACTCTCAAGAAGTTCTTGGTTATTCTCATAATTCGTGAGTGGGATCCCACCACATCTTCTCAACCTATCATAGCCAATTCTACTCCTTCTCTCCCTCCGTTTGAGGGAAGCGACTTCATCTTGGAAGAGATTGAAGCATACTTGGCTAGTGATTCTGCTCCATGGGAAATTGATCACGCTCCAATTGACATCGAAGGGGACATACTTCTCATTGAGAAGTTGCTTAAAGATGATCACTCATCAACCCCTCACATTAGTGATGCAATTCCAGAAGAGATTAATCACCATGAGATTAATTCGGAGGGAGATATTCTTACTCTTGAGAAGTTGTTAAATCAGGACACTTCTCTCCTCTCCTCCCGTCAAACTTCATAACAAGGAAGTCAAGTCCTGAGAAAATCGAAGAATTTCCTGAAATCGAACTTAAGGACTTACCGCCTCATCTTGAGTATGCATTTCTTGAAGGTGATGATAAATTACCTGTCATTATTGCTCGAGATTTGAGTAAAGATGAAAAGATTGCTCTCATAAAGGTCTTGAAGTCACACAAGCAAGCAATTGCTTGGAAACTCTCCGACATTAAGGGTATTAACCCGAGTTCGTACTCACAAAATCTTGATGGAGGATGACTTCAAACCAGCGATTCAACATCGAGAGAAGGGTGAATCCAAAAATCCATAATGTTATCAAACAGGAGGTTATCAAACTTCTTGATGCGGGATTGATTTACCCGATCTCAGATAGTCCTTGGGTTAGCCCAATTCACTGTGTTCCAAAAAAGGGTGGCATAACTGTTGTCACGAATGAAGAAAACGATTTAATTCCAACTCGATTGGTTACGGGATGGCGTGTGTGTATTGACTATCGTAAGTTAAATGACGCCACCCGTAAAGACCATTTTCCTCTACCCTTCATGGACCAGATGCTTGAGAAATTAGCAGGGAATGAGTACTATTGTTTCCTTGATGGTTTCTCGGGTTACTTTCAGATCCCCATTGATCCACAGGATCAAGAGAAGACCACATTCACCGCCCGTACGGAAATTTTGCCTACAAACGTATGCCTTTTGGCTTATGTAACGCTCCTGCACGTTCCAACGCGTATGATGGCCATATTCCTCGACATGATCGGGGAAACAATGGAGGTGTTTATGGATGACTTCTCGGTCATCGGGGATTCATTTCATACATGTCTCTCCCATTTAGACAAAATGCTTAAAAGGTGTGAAGACACCAATCTATGTCTAAACGGGGAGAAGAGCCACTTTATGGTCAAAGAAGGCATAGTCCTTGGCCATAAGATTTCAAAAACGGGATTGAGGTAGATAGAGCAAAAGTCGATGTTATTGCTAAATGCCTCATCCTACTACCGTCAAAGGTATTAGGAGTTTCCTTGGTCATGCCGGGTTTTATCGAAGATTCATACAGGATTTTTCCAAAATCGCTCGGCCTATGACCCATCTTCTTGAAAAAGAAGCTCCTTTTATCTTCTCTCCTGAGTCGCGTGAAGCTTTTGAAACATGAAAGAAAAAGCTTACGGAAGCACCCATTCTAGTTGCCCCCGACTGGGATTTACCCTTTGAGCTCATGTGCGATGCAAGTGATTTTGCTATCGGTGCAGTCTTGGGGCAACGAAAAACCAAGCATTTTCAGCCTATACATTACGCAAGTAAGACTATGACTGAAGCTCAAACCCATTACACCACTACAGAAAAAGAACTATTAGTTGTGGTGTATGCGTTTGAAAAGTTTCGGCCATACCTCATCTTGACCAAATGCGTGGTGTATACGGATCACTCGGCTCTTAAATATCTCTTTGCAAAACAAGATGCAAAGCCGAGATTGCTCCGTTGGGTTCTCCTCTCCGGGAATTTGATATCATTATACGTGATAAAAAGGAGCTGAGAACACTGGTGCTGATCATCTGTCACGATTAGAGAACCCTCACCAAGATGTGTTTGAGAAAAAGGAAATAAATGAAACATTTCCTCTCGAGACACTCAATGCGGTTTCTTTTCGTGGAGACTCTTCTACCCCATGGTTTGCTGACTTTGCAAATTACCATGCGGGTAACTTCATAGTGAAAGGGATGTCGTCCCAACAGAAGAACAAATTCTTCAAGGATGTTAAACATTACTTCTGGGACGACCCTTTCTTGTTTAAAATTTGCGCGGATCAAGTCATCAGGCGATGTGTGTATGGTCAGGAAGCTATTGACATTCTCAAAGCTTGCCATGCTGGACCTCTTGGGGACATCATAGCCACAACTACACCGCCAAGAAGGTGTTTGATTCCGGATTCTATTGGCCCACGATCTATAAGGATGCCCGAATTTGTCAAAGCACTGTGACGCTTGTCAACGTCCGCGGAATATCTCACAAAGAAATGAAATGCCACAAAACGCCATTCAAGTGTGTGAGATCTTTGACATCTGGGGCATTGACTTTATGGGGCCATTTCCTTCTTCTCGCGGTAATAAGCACATACTCGTGGCCGTTGACTACCTGTCAAAATGGGTTGAAGCTAAGGCTTTACCTACCAACGATGCCCGAGTTGTTGTGAAATTCTTGAAATCTCTCTTTGCTAGGTTTGGAACTCCACGAGCCATAATCAGTGATCGTGGTACGCATTTCTGCAATGACCAGTTTGAAAGAGTCATGCAGAAGTATGGTGTAACTCACCGTCTTTCTACTGCGTACCACCCCCAAACTAGTGGGCAAGTGGAAGTTTCCAACCGAGGGATTAAAAGAATTCTGGAGAGGGCGGTTGGCGAAAACCGTGCCTCTTGGTCGGATAAGCTAGATGACGCACTCTGGGCCTTCCGGACAGCTTATAAAACACCCATCGGGTGTACTCCATACAAGCTGGTATACGGGAAGGCGTGTCATCTACCTGTTGAGCTAGAGCACAAGGCATACTGGGCCTTGAAGCATGCCAACTTCGATATTCAGACAGCTGGTGATCACCGGAAAGTTCAAATGAATGAATTAAATGAACTCCGTGATCAAGCATACGAGAACTCTTTGATCTATAAAGAAAAGACAAAGAAGATTCATGACTCAAAGATCAAGAACCGCGTTTTCAACGTTGGTGATCGAGTCCTTCTTTTCAATTCAAGATTGAAGATTTTCTCGGGAAAGCTTAAATCCCGTTGGTCCGGTCCATTACTATCATTAAGGTTTATCCTTATGGCACCATTGAGTTATCTCAACCCGATGGTCCTAATTTTAAAGTGAATGGTCATCGAGTGAAGCATTACTTTGGAGAGGACATTCCCCCTGTGGCTGTCCCAGATCTACAAACTTTCCCCATGAACCAATAAATGCGGGGATCGAGTCAAGCTAGCGACTCGGGAATCAAAAACAGTAGCATGCCATATGGGTTTTCACCCATATTTGTGACTTCTTTCTATTTTCTACCACCCTAGTGTGGGGGGGTTGCCCCACATGTTTTGTATAAGTCTTCTAAAAATAAATAAAAAAAAAAAAAAAAAAATCAAAAATCATCATCTTTCTAAATAATGGCCGTAGTATTTCCCTTTACGTTCTATGTTTCGGCATAACCGCCGGTACTTTGAATATTGAGGGCAATATTCATTTCTAAGTGTGGGGGGAATTCTCACGAATTTTATCATGTAATTATACCGCCTAATTCCCCATTTTTGGCCAAAATTTTTTTTTGGAGTAAGTGTTCTGCACTTACTCATTTGGTTATCACTTCGCCTTGTCTAATAAACAAAAGGATTGGCTAATCCAGGAGCAAACGGCTCTTGGTAAAGATATCTCAAATCCGTTGACGGCTTGCAATTTGCCCAAAATTGTATGGTATTCACCTCACCATATCCTTAAAAGTGAAGAGTTGGCTAGCCCGCAAGATTATGGCTTGTGGTAAAGGCGGTGGAAAATCCATAATTGGTAATCGACTCACCAAAGATAATATTGATAATTTATCTAAGAGTTGGCTAGTCCAGAGCAAACGGCTTATGGTAAAGACACATCAAATCCGTTATATGGTTTATGATTTGCCAATAAATCAGATGGTTATCGGTGTACCATGGTTCTTACTTGAACTGAAACATTTGGCTACTCCAGAAGTAATGGCTTTTGGTAAAGAGATAAAATCCATTAATTTTTCTCAAAACATTGCTAGGGACTAGCAATATCTTAGTGTGGGGGATTGATGAGTGTCTAAATACTCATCATTTTTGTACCATTTAAACTGCAAAAACATCTGAAAACACTCAGAAATGCATCAAAATGATAAAAATATCACAAATAAGTGTTTTATGTGTTTTAAATGCAAAAATATCAAAATCTGGTGAAAAACGTATCAAATTTGCATAATTGGCAGTTTTAGTCCCCCAAGTTTCAAAAGTTGTCAAAAACAGTCCCTGGTAAATCTAAATAAAGAAAAATGTTATTCAAGGTCCCTGAAATATTCTAAATTGTCAAAAATGGTCCTTGAATAAATCTTTTGTTAAATGGCAGAAAAGGTCCCTGAACTTTCATTAAATGTCAAGTTTGGTCCCTGGAAAAATTGAAAATGTCAAGTTTAGTCCTTGAATTATTGATACTTGTCACTTTTAGCCCCTGGAACAACTTTGCAGATTTGGCAGGAATGGTCCCTTGAATTTCAGAATTTACAACTTAAGTCCTTATGATATTAAACCTTTTAAAACCCTTTTGGACTTGTCAATACTCAAATAGACCCCTGCCATAACCAAAATAGACCCCTGCCTAAACCCCTTTGTGACCCCCTGTCACTTTCTATTTTGACCCCTTAGTCAAATAAAGTCAATCAATACCAAAACCCGCCCACTGCTGTACACCTTCACCACTTCCACCTCTCCACTGTGTCTTCCAACTTGCTTCCACCTCTCCCATCACCTTTCATCTTTTCCACCACCCTCATCATCACTAGCCCCCCACAATTAATGCCACCCCCCTACTTGCCTGTTTCAGAGCCTACAAGTCAAAAGTAGTTTTCTCGCCAAAATGATAAAAACAGGCAGCTCGCTCAAAACACTCCCATTGGCCAAACAAAGTGGTGGGATTATCTCAGAAGGCCACGTGGAGCTCATTTGGTGCATAAAAGAAGAGGAAGACAGAGAGGAGCAGAAGCGAGTTAGTGTAATTTTAGTTTTACTTATGTCGTTTTAATTTCTTCAAGTCTTCTAGTTATTGTTTAAGCTCTAAAAGTATTTTGTAATCAAACCTGTGTGTAATAAAAACATAATCTCAGTTTCAGTTTCAAGTTTTATGTACGAATTTATTTAATGCCATTTTCAAGCTTGAATCCTCAAAATATTTAAACATTGTCAATAGTGGTTATCTTGAACTCAATAGCTCATAAAAGTTCATTTTATAGCTTCTGAAAGCTTTAGTAAGTGTAAAACTTTGTTTAGTTTCAAAAACAGAAAAATTCACAAAAAATCAAGAAAAACAGAAGAAAATAAAAATCATGGAGATGGTACAAGAAAGATGGAGCAGAGCTTATTTTGGAGTAATGTTGGTTTAGAGCTTCTTGGGAAGCCATAGGGTTGGATCTCAGGCCTTGGTTCCTTGTTTACATTTGAATTCCAAATTGTAAGTTATTTCTTGGAAATTTGCATATTCTAGTTAAAGTGCTTAAAATCTGTTAAAGTTAGCTTAATCCTACTTAAAAACAGTTAATATAAAGTTTTTAATCATTTGTATGGTCTTATTCAGTGGAAACCTTTGAAAAGCTTCTCAAATCAGTATGTTAAGGGATGTTTGGATTTGCTGATCTCTCTGTCTTGTGGGCTTATTCAGTGGTTAAAATCTATTGGTTAATGCTTGTTTAGTTCATTTGTGTTCATATCAATCTTGGTTTGGGTCTGCAAAACCACAAAAGTCAACATTACATTAAAAACTGTCTTACTGCTTACTGTTGTGATTTTAGGATTAGCAGATCATTGTTTTGTGTTTAGAAGTGTTAAACCTTGCCTGCTTTGTACTCATTACATCATATAACATCAAAACCAGTCCTCAAATTGGTTTTAAATTTCATTTTGGTCAAAGTTCTCAATTGCTTTCAAAAGTCAAAAATGCAAAAAGTGGATTTGAGCTCAACTGCAAGGATTTTTCCTTGACTCATTTTTAAGTCAAATTAGGTGAAATTTGTTGTTTCAAAAACTTCAGTTGGTGTTCTTCCTTATCACCATTTTATTACAATTTTATAAATTTTTTAAAAGCTTCAAACAAGCTCCTCTTTCAGGCCAAATGCCCGCTCACAGGCTCACTGACACTGAGTTTTCTCAGATCTTGCATGATTGTCACAGGGCTTATTAGAGCTTGTTTAGGTCTGAGATTTGGTTTGCTAGTTCTCACCCAGGTCTCCTTTAAGTTCTAATTGGTGTTTTTCATCTTGAGCTTATTTTAAAGCTTGTACTTGTACTTAAAGTAGGCACCTCAATTACTTTTAGCTTATACACTTAAATCATCAAATCTGTGTTATTTTGCTATTTAGTAGTTTTAGCTTGTTGATTTAAGTTTCATTTTGGTTATTTTAGTATTTCATAACTGCTGGTAACATTTGGTAGCTTATTGTGGTTGTTAGCTTATTGAAAGTGCTTATTTCTAAGCACAATCCATAGCAGTCGCATTTTTCTCCACACAACCCACTGTTTTTCCATTTTTCCTAGTTTCTTAATATAATTTTAGAGTTTTCCTGAATTTTTCAGATTTTTCTAAGTTGATTTGCTATTTTTCTTAATTTAATTCAGTTTTTAGCACTTTTTAATTAGCTTTAAATACAAAAAATCAAGAAAAAGTTCAAAAAAACAATTTTTCATTTTTATTAAGTTTAGATAAATATAAAAAGTAAAAAAAGTAATTTTCCAGATTTTTCATAGTTTATTTTGTAATTTTTAGTAATTTAATTAGTTTTTAATAGTTTAAAATTCATAAAAATAGAAAAATAATCAGAAAAATACAAAAATAGTTTTGAAAATTCTATTTTGATATTTTAGACTTTTCCAATTCATAATTTTAATTTTCTAGCTTTGTTTCCTATTTTCTTGTAATTTAGGTTATTATTAATTAGTTAAAATTAGTTTTTAATTAATAATAATTAGATAAATAGTTATAAAAATAATTTTCTTTTTCTTAAAATTTTCTTACATCATTAGGTTTATAAAAATATAATTTTCATATTTTTAGGGTTAATATTGTGTAAGTTTCACGTTTTTATTTGTACGTCGCGTAGTTTTTAATTTAAGTTTTAAAATCAGAAAAATCAAAAACATCAGTATAAAATTAGTGATAGCGTTTATTTAAGATAGTTTAACTTTTTAATCTCCTTTAATCTTCTGTAGTTTATAAACAAATCAAAATCCTTACTGACCACTATCCTTAGTGGTTATTCGACATTCTGATTGTGTTAAACACCAGTCATCCTCCGTGGGACTTAACGACCCGGGAATCCACTGTATTCTCCTGATCTAAATTGCATTTGGTGTGTGAGCTGTTTTAAGTTCCTTACAGTTAGCCATTCACAAGTGGCTAGCTTGCGTGAGATAACTTGACGGTTTAGCACCGATCACCTTCCTTTTCCTTCTTTTTTTCCGATCGGCTATCACACTCTTTTGAGCTTCGGTGTCTTGATCTGACGTATATCAAGGTATAATCATCTTCCATTCATCTCAACTTCATTCGCATACTAACGTTTAAAACCTTTAAAAACTGTGAGATGTATGATAAGCCATACGGATGGACATGATTAAAGTGAGACCATAAGTCATACGTATAATTAATTGTGGAACATGTGAGCCTTATCGTTTATATATGTTACGTATTCATGTTCATGTACGATTCCGAAACTATATATATGTGTATTGGTCATGTGAAATAAAACGTATAACAAGTAGTATTTTGTAGCTGCAAGAAATCACAATTAAGATGTTATGAGTCGATGCATGAGATGTAGGGTGTGAATGTGTTATTAAAATTGGAACGAAAAGAAACATGTACATGAGGTTGGTCCGCGTTAACAAGCCGTTGTGGTTTTATTATGAATCGGTTTGCATGCATGCGTCTTCCTTATTGAGAACCTTTTTCAAACGGCCTTTTGGTGATCAGTGTGCGCTTGGTTAGAATATAAGTTAGCATCTTGTCGACTAGAAAAATGGTTAAGTGTTTGTGGGTGTCGAATGGGCTGTGAGTCGGGAAAACAACGTGTAATAAGTTGGGATTTTCATGAGTTGCGTATGTATTTGAAACAAGGAAAGGAAGTTTATTTCATACGACTTAGGTTAAAGTAATGAGTTTTAAAGGAAGTCACATGTCAATTAAATGCGTATTAATAGGATAATAAAAGATTGGGAAAACCCTAGAACATTAATGGGAGACGATTAGGGTTAAGAAGCTTGGTGTGCTAATTCGTTATTTCATGTGAAAATAGTAAGTTTGAGGTCATTAATAACCATTGATTTAATGTGTAATTAGCTAGTATTAAGTGTGTTGTAAACATGCGTGAGTTATGATTTTATGCAAGGAGTTAAATATCATGAATTAAAGTATTTTGATGCATGGTCTCATTAAGGTGGTGTTCGAACAATGTTACGTGTGAGTCTTGATTAATCATGTAAGTTATGAAGGCTTGTGTAAACTATTTTGAAAGAGAGTCCTAAAATCCGTTCTTGACATTTATAAACCCTATACCTTGAAAGATGATCATATAAGCCCTCAAATAAGATATTTATCATATTAAACCCCTAAGTTTACCATTTATCATTGTAACACAAAAGTTTGGCTAATTAATGATTAAGACTCTAAAATGTTGTAATTCCGTCCGTCACTAAAAATGAAAATATACTTACAACAATAAGAAGGTGAATGCGATTAATCCGTTATAACTTTAATGATGCTAACAAGTATTAAATAAATCATAATCCGTGTAGATTCGTTGGAGGAGACGCGACGTTACATCTTCGTGATTCACTCATTCGTTTGCTTTTCTCTCATTTGCTTTAAGGTACAGATATTCTGACCTTTTCAGTAAAGGTTCCTTATGACGTTCTTTTCGTTAGCTCTCCTATTTTACTTATTAGGGTTCCCGATGCCATTGCTATGAACCCTTTTCTGATTGTTTGATCTGTTGCTTATCTGAACTTCTGTTTTATTGAACCATGCAATATCTGATTTGAACTTGTGTTATGAAGACTCTGACATGCACATTTGTTGAACCTTACTAAGTTTAATTATGAACTCCTAATTGTGAATGTATGAATTGTGACTGTGATATGAACCTCTGACTTCTGAATATTTGAATGTGAACCTTATGATATGAGTTATCTGATATGTCATCTGTTGAACTTTGTGTTTGATTATGATCTGTGTCATTTATGACAATTTGTTTGACCTAAGTTAGTTTGACACCCGAGCCAAATATTTCACTAGTCATGGGGGTTCCATGTCCGTATCAGTGATGCACCTCTGATATGACTCTAGGGCAGTAGAGTGATGTTCTGCCACGTTCCTGGATGGTGGAACATATTTTGTATATGTAGGAAGGGGCGTATGGATGCATCCTAGATCTGATCTGTTATCCGATATGTTTCGGTGAATGATGTCGGTGTGCAATACGCGTCTTCACAAAATTCTGAGAGCTAGCTACTCCAATTAGTTTATGAGGTTACCTTCTGAATAAGAAAGATATTCTGATATGATATGTTCTGGGCTCGTGGTAGTTAACTAAATCTTTATCTGTTATTTCGTATTAAGTATTCGATTTTGATTCGGTATGTTCAAGTGTTTGTAATTATGTGCTAGGCTTATTATATGTTATTATAAGTGATTATGCTTTTGTATGTTTAAGTGACTACCGTCTACTATGCTAGGATATGATTAATATGTTTCAATATGATTCGCAGGCTGTCATCTGATATTATGTTAGTTTATCGTTATGTGAATTAGTTGATCTGTGAGATGAATGTGCTAGTGTGAAAGTGAGTATCCTGAAAGTTTATTAAGTATGATTGTTTAGTTAATCTGGTGAACTTTGCCTATCCGTTAGTGTATCTATCTACTTATGTTTGATCTGTCATGTTTAGACTCTGTTTATATTAAGTTTTGGTTTGGAAAATGGTATAAATATGATATCTGTTTTGATAATTTGCTAATTGCTATGCTATGTCTTTTGCTTATTTAGTTATAGTTTTCCTACTATGTTTTCTAATTGTATGTGTGACTGCCATGATTTGACTGCTATTTCCGCTGCTGCAATATTGGATTAAGTGTGTTAAATGAAGATTAATTAATTTGTATGAATACCATGTTTACTTTCTAGAAATTGTCCGTTAGCCTTTTGATATTTTGTTTGGCTCATATGTACTCGAATTTCCTGCTTTAGTTAATGTTTGGTTATCTTGATGTGTTTGCGTTGGTGCCATCAATATGATATGTGAGTGTTCTTAATTGCTATTTGTCCTTCCGGATTTTTGTATGATTGTGTTTCCGCAAAATCTTCAATGATTCATTGATCTAATTCCGTTGTGACTTCGTTATTCGTTTCTTCGTTTATTTCGTATTTCCATTTTGTTTGGTTTTCGTTTTCTGTTATATCTGTTCACTGGGATTTGTAAGCTCAGCCGCATTTTCTTTTCCTACGGCATGTTTTAAGCATTCAAGATGAGCTAATGGGATAGCTGATCTGGGTTGAGAGTAGAGCTGAGAGCAAGATTTGATAATAGGGCTCTTAGATTTATTTTGATTATTAAGTTCTTTATATCTTCTTTTGTAAGTTTTGTAAAGGCTTCCGCTTTTGTATAGTACATAAGGTTCTGATATGAAACCGTATTTGTGATATCTTCACCCTTGTCGGGTTGGGGTGTTACAATAAGAGACAACCAATCAAACAAGAGACAGTAGGATGCAAGAATTATAAACTAAACCAATTAGACTCATTGAAATTGTCACATCCTAATGATGAAGATAGACACAAGCATCACTAAGAAATCAATAAGATCTAATTAATTACATACAAGTTTCATACAATCATAAGCAAACACTAGGTGAATTAGCCAAGCATAATTAATGAAGAGCAAGCAACAATCATGATAATTGAAGACATACCATAGGATTGGATTAACAAACAAACCATTACACGATGTTTATAGAGTGTTTGAAACCCTTTAAGTTGCTGGAAAAACACCTACCTAAACCCTAGAATGAAGTTATAATGTTATATTTATAGGCGATTTTTGTCGGCAAAGAGCGACGGCGTCACACCTAAAGTGTGACGGCGTCATGACCACTTTTTCACCAAACTATAGATTTTCTCGTTCCGGTCGCGTGGGCTTTTGAATCACCTAAATCCGAGTTCGTATGCAAAAGTTATGGCCAAAACGTATCGCTACTTACCAGCGCACATGTTGCGACTTGTGGACGGCGTCACCTTATGGTTGTGACGCCGTCGGCTTCATCTTCCGACGCCATTGGATCAAATACAAGGCGTCTGAGTTGTGACACCCTACTCTTTTAAAACCTGATGCCGTCACTTGTAAATAAGCAATTTGGCTACTGAGTCGTCACAATGCATGTCGCGCGGCGTCACATATAGAACCTGACGACGTCCCCTTCAGTTTCAGCAGCCTGAGTGTCTCGATTCTTGACTTTGGCCATTTTCTTCGTATACTCACGCCTTTTCATCTGAATAAGTGTCATTCCAGCAATTTGCCTTCAAGAGACCTAAAAAGTGAAAAGGAACGAAATTAGGTAGTAACAGATACAAAAGTGATCAATTAAGGGCTTAAATGACCCCTCAAAATGGTACCTTTTAAATCCTTATCAATGAGCTTATGAAACAGTAAAAGAGACTATCAAAGATTAATCAACCATTTCTGAATTTTAAAAATATAAAGTAAATGGGCAAAATTCAAAAGCAAACTAAATTTTATTAATGTGAAAGTGAAATTACAATACTTTAAAAGCAATAAGACATAAATTAAAGGTAAATTACAATAAGCTAGGGTTTGTGACGCTTCTAGGTCTTCAAATCTTGACCATTGATCATCCCTTGGTCATCTGTCATCATTCACACCCTTGATCAAGGTTGATGATGTGGTTCAACCAATCAATAGCTTCCAAACTACCATCTGTCATTCCTTGGTGTTGTCAGCTCTCTGCCATGTCAGAGTCCTTCTAGAAGGTATCAAAGATCCTTAGTACGAGGTTGTGCTTGGGTGAAAAAGGTAATGTTGGCGGGTAAAATTGAAGGGAAATGGTAAAACGGTTTTATTATTATGTTTGACTGAGTTTATTTCGGGTTTGACTTGGGTTGGGTAAAATTATTATTAGGTGTTGGGCTTTTGGGGTTGGATAGGCTTTGGGTTAAAATGTAATGGATAGATCCGATTTTAAGGGTTTAGTAAGGTTTAGGAAGCTTAGGATTTAAGGGTAAGTTTTGACAATTATTGTAAAATGTAGGGATAAATGGTGTAATTTTGGTATTTTAGCTTTTGATGAAAAATAATTGATCCGTAAGGGAAATTTTGGAATTTAAGTTGAAATCATGATCAAATATGTGGAACTCTCTCCCCGGTTCCGGCTCTTTTATACTCTTTCCATTTTCGTGCTCGTTTTCTGATGTTTTGTCTTTTCTTGGTCCGTTTTGGTGATATTCGTACTTGCACATTCATAAACACAAAAACACAAACATATTTGGCTTTAGACGTTAGTTTTTGGTATTTTTGTCCGGTTTTGTTAACAAAAAGGTATGTGTTTTCACACATACCAGTACTGTTAGGCCAAAACATAATACTGTTAGACCAAATTTAATACTGACTGGTCTAAAGTTAATGATATTTGGGGAAACAAGGGCAACAGGCCCTCAGCAGTTTGGGTTAGGAAGACCTCCAAACCCAATAGTGCATCAGTTATTCTAAAAAAATATGACTATATTGATGCACGAGGCAGATCCAAGTTAGTGATGGTTTGGGTCCCCAAAGGAATCTAATTTCCTTTCTTTTATGTGCAGGGAAAGCCACCAAAAGATGATCAAGGATATGTGGACAGTGGTTGCTTAAGGCACATGACAAGCAATATATCATATCTTTCAGATTTTGTTGCTCTTAATGGAGGATATGTTACCTTTGGGGGTGGAGCCACAGGAGGTAAAATAACCGGTAAAGGAACCATGAAAATAGGAAACTTGATTTTGAGGATTTCTATTTTGTAAAATAATTGCAGTTTAATCTCTTCAGTGTCTCACAGATGTGTGACAAGAAGAACAAGGTTTTGTTTACTGTACATAATGCTATGTTCTTTCTCCTCACTTTGAGATACCTGATGAAAGTCAGGTTTGTTAGGAATTATTTAAACAATATAATAGTTTATGGTTTATGTTGGTACCTTTAGTGGTTCCTGCTGATAGTATTATTCCTTCGGATAATATAAAATAGTTAATTCGTATTATTAGAAGTTTGTTAGAGGAGTGAATATGCATGAGTTATATTAGGAAGAGATAATGCATATCTCCTTTACACGTTTTCTTGTAATGGGCTGTATTAGGGTTTCTTGTAGTATAAAAGAAACTCACGGCCATGAACATTGTACGTCTTCAGAAACAATTTCTAGTGATTAATATAGATCCATAGAGGATCAAAGTGTTTATTAGTAATTCGTCTTCTTTAACTCTTGTGTTTACTTTCCGCATAAACATAAGTTTATTAGAAATTCTCCTATAGTTTACTTGTGATTACATAAGTATTCTATCAATTACCAAAGGCTCAAAGATCTATCTAGGACTGATCCAACAAGTGGTATCAGAGCCTGGTGAGAGTCTTAGTCAAAGAAGAACACTTTTTATCTCTTAAAACCCTCAAACACTCTTACAATGTCAGAAGGAGGAGATGATTCTGATGTTACTCAAGGAAAAACTCAGACATAGCAAGTTCAACAAGTGGTCACAACCACCTTGCCAAGCAATAATGCCAAATTTCCTTACCTCAAGAAGGATGAGTATGAGATCTGGGCGATGAAGATGGAGAACCGGATAACAAATAGTGATTACAACCTCTGGCATGTCGTTCATAATGGTAACATCAGAAAGAAAACTGGAAGAGACCCTAAAGGCAACATAATAATTCTTCCTCTGTTTCTGGCCGATGAACATATTTCGTCGAAAGGGAGACCAAGGCAAGAACTATCTTGCTTCAGTCACTCCCAGATGATCATATGGGTGATTTTCATCACCTTGATGATGCTAAGGACATCTGGATGGCTATTAAAGCAAGATTTGGAGGTAACGATGAGTCCAAAAAGATAATAAAGTCCATGCTAAAGCAGGAATTCCAAGAGTTCAAGATCTCTGAAGAAGAAGGCTTGCACAAAGGTTATGATAGGTTTAAGAAGATTTTAAATCAACTCAATCAGTTGCAAGGAAAGCCAGACAATGAAGATTGTAATACCAAGTTCTTAAGAGCATTGCCTCCTTCCTGGTCACAAGTCTGCATCACTCTCAAGAAAAAGGGTGGTCTTGAGTACTTGAGCTTTGATGTCCTATACAACAAGCTCAGGACGCTTGAGATTGATATCAAGGGACACTCAAGATATTCACCTACTCCAGCTAATTCAGCATTTGTTAGTACTACTAGTAATAATAACAAGATGTCATATGCTGATAGCCCAAGCTCATCATCAACATCAACTTCATACACCTCTGCTGGACCAAGGACACATTTAAAGTCTGGTAATGTTTAGAAGATATGCTTCATTCATTTGTTGCTGAAAGTGAACCACAACAGCAACTAGCTTATGAAGATTTTGAGCAACTTGATAAGTTGGACTTAGGGGAGTTGGATATTAAGTGGCAGATGGCCATGCTTTCAGTGAAAATCAACAGGTTTGAAAAGAAGGCTGAAAGAAAGGTCTAATTCAGGGGAAGGGATGCAACAAAGTTTGATAAGAAGAAGGTTAGGTGTTAAAAATGTGGTCAACTAGGTCACTTAGCCAGGGAATGCACTGAAAAGAAGGCAGATGACAAGACTAGATACTCTGCATTCAAGATCAAAGAACTAGAGGAGCCTAAAGCCTTATTATCTGTTGATTCAATGGTCAATTGGACTGAACACGAGTCTGCATATGAGGAAAGTGGTGCTTCTCAAGTGTATGGAATGCTTGCTGGATGTGAGACAGAAGATGAGGCTGAGGAATTTGCTTTGATAGGTATCTCATCTCAGGTACATACTTGTCTGTTTGGTTGTGATAATAAATATATTGAACTTAAAAAGGAGTTTTATGATATAGAAGGGCAATATAAATATTATTATGTTCAGGTTCAAGCTTATAAAAGTACAGTTAAAACTTTGGAAAAACAAAAGGCTTGGTACCAAAATAATCAGTTGACATATGAAGAAAAGATTAGGGTTTTAGAAAGAGATTTAGATAACACTACTAATTTGTTAAAATATTATGAGAATGAAAATGCTAAGGTGAACTTAGAATAACATGACTTGAAGGCTAAGTTAGATAGTGAAGTGGCTAGACATAATCAATGGCAAGAATCATCTAAACATCTAGCCAAGTTGAATAATAGTTCTCAGTCTGTAAGGTCTAGGAGAGGGTTGGGGTATGGAGATTATATAGGGCCAGATAAAGTTTATGACCCTAAGCCAAGTATTTTTTTACCCTACCCCTAAGGAATAAAATTATCAAATTCCTGTTAAGTATGTTAAAGAAGGAGAAATGAGTTCAGTTTCTCCACCAATAACAGGAACATTTAAGCCACCCTCCACACACATAGACTTTGATGAATCACACATGACTTATGGAAAAAAGTCCAATGACTTACTTGAAACTGACAGTGAATCTAATGACTTTGTCTCTTGTTCTTTTAGTGACAAGACCTCAGAGACCAATACCACTGACTTTGCCAGTTTTGATTCAAGTGACAAGTCTAACTCACCCAAGTCTGTTGACTTCTCCCTAAGAGTAGCTGCTGATGAATCCATTTCAAAGACAGCTTCTTTTGAAGACATTTCTTTTAATTTTGTTAAAAAATTAGGTTCCGGTTTTGGTTTTGATAAGTTTGTGTGTAATAAGACATGTCATGCTATGAACAAATCTTTTAGAAAGAAATCTTGTTCTGTTTGTGGTAGTACTTATCATCTTATTAAGGATTGTGATTATCATGAGTAAAGAATGGGTGTGTGTGTGACAACAAGAAGTCTAGACCAATATGTAATAATGTTAATAATATTCCCCCATTAATTCCTCAAGCAACACATGTGAGGGCTAGCAGAGCTAATCCTGCTGATAAACCAGTTTCTCTTGGTAAACCAGTCCTCGCTGCTAAGCCGATTCTGCTGGTAAACCCTACTTTAGAATGGATTTAGGCACTTTATTGTGACCCACTATATAGGGGGGCAATATGGGACACTCGTTAAGTCCTCAGCGGTTGTTCTTGGAGATAATTTAGACCATATTTGAAGAAGGCGTCCAAGAAAAATGGTGGATCTCATCAATCTACATGGTTTAAATCTTTTTGATCCACAAGGCAGACCCAAGTCAGTCATGACTTGGGTCTCCCATAGATACTAATGTTGTTGTATATTTCTATTGTTGTAGGATGATCCTCATAAGAATAAAGATCTAGGTATAGTAGATAGTGGATGTTCTAAAAGTATGACATGGAACAAAGAAAGGTTGCATGATTTTGTAATCATTCATGGAGGCATTGTTACTTTTGGAGGAGGAGATGGCAAGATAACTGGGAAAGGAACCATTAGGACTTCCAAGCTGGATTTTGAAAATGTCTATTATGTGAAAGAGCTTAAAAATTTCAACATGTTCTCTGCTTCACAAATTTGTGACAAGAACAACAGTGTTCTCCTCACTGAGAATGGTTGTCTTGTGCTTTCTAATGACTTCAAGTTACCGATGAAAGTCGGGTTGTGCTTAAAGTTCCAAGAAGACACAATCTCTACACATTCAATTTAAATGATGTCCAGCCTGAAGGGGATCTGGCTTGTTTGGTGGCAAAAGCATCATTGGATGAATCTAACAAATGGCATAGAAGGATGGCACATGTGAATTTCAAAACCATCAACAAGCTAGCAAAACATTGATTGGTCCAAGGGCTTCCTTCTAAAATCTTCACTAATGAGCATAACTGTGTGGCCTGCAACAAAGGAAAGCAACACAAAGCTACTTACAAGGCCATTACTGCAGTGATCACCATATCAAAACCTCTCCAGTTACTTTATGGATCTATATTAATCACTAGAAATTGTTTCTGAAGTCGTACAATGTTAATGGCCGTGAGTTTCTTTTATACTACAAGAAACCCTAATCTGACAGCCATTACAAGAAAACGTGTAAAGGGGATATGCATTATCTCTTCCTAATATAACTCATGCATATCCATTCCTCTAACAAACTTCTAATAATACAGATTTACTATTTTATATTATCCGCAGGAATAGTACTATCAGCAAGAACCGCTAAAGGTACCAGCAGAAACCATAAACTATTATATCGTTTCAAAGCTAATCAATCTGCAGGTACACAAGATTCACAAACTAACAATACAGGTACCTCAGATGATGATTCAGATCGAGTGTGATGAACAACTTATTGTTGTTCCTTCTTTTACTACTAACCACTTTTTAGGTACTGAGCCTAAAGACTCTTCTGGTGTGACTGAAAGTGATTCAAGTTATGCAGAAGACCTTGCTAAGCTTCAAAGACAAGAGCATGAAGCAAAGGAAGCAGCTAAAAAGTTTGGTTTTGAATTCTCTAAAGACACGGAGGAACTATTGAGACAAGCAGCTATTGAAGCCCGCAGGAACATTGATGCTGCTGGTGGTGGTTCTGTTTTTCTTTGGTAGTGTTCCAGTTCTTACTAATACCGATTCTGCGATGCTACCAATTCTGGCGGTAGTGTTTCACTTTCTCCTGTTGGTGATGTTGTTCTTGCTGTTCCCACTTCTACTCCATCTATTGAATTATTGGGTTTCAATGAAACTCCCACACGATATTCAAGTCCATCTGATCTTGGCAATTCACAATCTTCAAGTTCTGAGTTGGAAGGTATTTATCATCAATTAAGAACATGCATCTTCAGTTCCTCTTCATATGATGATGACTTTGGACCTACTATCAATAACCTACCAACTTCAGTTGATGTTAGTCCTCATGTTACTAAAAGGATCAACACTGTTCATCCACAATCCTTGATTATTGGTGATCCCACTTCATCTGTTCAGACAAGAAATAAGGTGAAGAAGACAAAGTTTGGTGAAACTGCATTTGTTAGTTACATTCAGGATCAACAAAGGAACAATCACATAGACTATCTCCATTGTCTCTTTGCTTGTTTCTTGTCTCAAGTTGAACCAACTAGTGTAGCACAAGCTCTTGTAGATTCAGATCGGTTGTCTATGCAAGAAGAAATGCAACAATTCTTAAATCAAAATGTATGGAAACTTGTGCCATTGCTTGATGGAAAATTTACAATTGGGAGAAAATGGATCCTGAAGTGCAAAAGGGATACAAGGGGAATTGTGGTAAGAAATAAAGCAAGATTGGTAGCTCAATGTCACAGGCAAGAAAAAGGTATTGATTATGATGAAGTGTTTGCTCCAGTGGCAAAAGTTGAAGCAATTAGACTCTTCTTAGCCTTTGCCTCATATATGGGATTTAGGGTTTATCGGATGGATGTAAAAATGCCTTTCTTTATGGTGAGATTGAAGAAGAGGTTTATGTGACTCAACCTAAGGGTTTTGTGAACCCACAGAATCCTGATTTGGTTTACAAAGTAGTTAAAGTACTCTATGGGCTTCATCAAGCACCAAGAGCATGGTATGCTAGATTGTCTTCATTTTTGCTGAAACATGGTTACAAAAGAGGTGCTATAGATAAGACACTTTTCATCAAGAAAAACTCCAGTGATATCATCTTAGTCCAAGTTTATGTGGATGATATTATCTTTGGTTCAACTAAGGAGGCTTGGTGTAGGGAATTTGAAGAACTGATGAAGAGTGAGTTTGAGATGAGTGCTATGGGTGAGCTTACATTTTTCTTGGGCCTACAAGTCAAGCAAAAGCCAAATGGTATTTTTATCGCAAGAAAAGTATGTGCAAGACATACTCAGGAAATTTGATTTGGAAAGTGTGAGGACTGCAACTACTCCATATGAAGCCCCAAAGCTAAAATCGAATAATGAACCAGATGATGCTGTTAATGTTCATCTCTACAGATCAATGATATGTTCACTTATGTATTATACAGCTTCAAGACCTGATATTATGTTTGCAGTCAGTGCTTGTTCAAGACATCAAGTTACACCATTGACTTCCCACTTGAATGCAGTCAAGAAAATCTTTAAGTATCTCAAAGGCCACCCTAAGTTGGGTCTTTGGTACCCTAGAGATTCTCCTTTTGTGTTGGAAGCCTACAATGACAGCGATTATGTTGGTGCTAATCTTGATCAAAGTCTACTCTGGTGGTTGTCGGTTTAAGGTAGGAGATTGATTTCTTGGCAATGCAAAAGTAGACCATTGTGGCTACATCTTCCAAAGCGAGTATGTTGCTGCTTTGCTAGTTGTTGGTGGTCGTACTCTGGATACAGAATCAACTACTAGACTATGGGTTCAATTTTATGAACACAAAAATCTTTATTGATAACCAAAGTACCATTTGCATTGTTAAAAACCCATATTTTCATCAAAGAACTAAGCATATAGAAATTAGGCACTATTTTATAAGAGATGCAAATGAAAAACATCTTATACAAGTGCATAAAATTCATCTTGATGAAAATGTGGCTGATTTGTTAACCAAAGCTTTTGATGGCCCTAGGTTTCAATACTTAGTAGTCCATATTGGGATGATCAATCCCTGATTGTTCTATTTTAGGGGAGGAATAAGCCTAAGGGGAGGCTTATTGTTTAAGGGAGAGCTTAGTATTGAACATTTTTGTAACATTTTTGTATAATTTTGTATATTGTGTATTCTTTTGTCCACTAACATTTTGAGATATTGAAGTCAAACACAAACAATCAGTAACAAATTAATGAAAAGAAGAAGCTTGCAATTTTATTCATTAAGAAAGGTTGCATTCACAGATGCACCATTACAAAAGAGGGTTTCATCACATCAGAACAACAAAACACAACAAACAAACACCTAAACCAACTATCCCATGGCCCTCTTCCCCTTTTTGTCGGGCATGCTCTGCTTTCCCCTTTTCCCAATCTCCTCCCAAGCACGGGTAGCAAGGCCAAGCACTTGTTCTCTTTTCCCTTGTTTTGGGTTGGAGTAAGTTGGCCTTTGATCAGAGCTTGCCACCACCAAAGCCTTGGATGTCACATTGTTTGCTCATCATCAATATCTTCATAGAAGGAGACATAGCTGGGCATGGACCTCAACTCATAGTCAGAGCTTGAGTCATCCACATATGGGGGTATAGGCGATTCATCGAATTAACACCCTCAGCTTTTGGTTTTGGATTTAGGTTCATCCATGTTAAAGTGTTGTGGTGAGGAGGAAAGTACTTCTTCCATTCGTCGATGGAGGATGAATTGGCTTATGAATCAGACAAAATCTCAATGATGTCAGGCTTACTCATTGTGTTATTCTTGTGAAATCTCAATGATGTCAGGCTTAATCAATGATGTCAGGCTCCTCTTGCTACTTGGGAGTTGACTTTTAGTCCTTTGGGGATGGGGTTGTTGAATACTATTTACAAGGTGGATAAATCCCTCAAACATTTTTCATGTCTCAGGGAGATTTTGCATCTAGTAGATGAAGCGAGTTTAGTGAAGTTGTATGGCATGGTTCTCCTTTACTATGATACTCATGATCTTGATGTTCTTTGTATGGTCTTGTTGGGTGGTGCGAGGGTATTGATGGATTCTCACCGGGGGTTTTGATTCTGAGAATTTGGGATGATCAAGATACATGGGAGATTACAAATTGGAGGTTGTATCCCATTTATAGTGTGCATGTGTTAGAGGCTGCTTGTTGGCATGGTGCTATATATGTTTCTGGTCATGTACCCTCTATCTATTAAGGTTATGGAGAAAATGCTCAATCTGAAGTTGGAAGTTCCTGGCGATATGGTGAGGCCCGACATGACCACTATAGAGCAACTGATTGGGTTTGTCGCTGACTTACTGGCTAGGGGTCCTCTGTTTGATTATGGTACTTTCTGTCCTACTCCTCTTTGTTTCATTAGTAGGTCTTTTACGTATAGGTATCGTATTCTTTTGTTATTTAGTTATAAAAAAAGAAAAAACTATTTGAATGTGCGTGGTTTCTTCATTTAAGTTTTGGTGTGCTAAATTCTTTTGGTTCGATCCTAAAACTCTTTTGATTACGGCACACATGGTACTAAAATTCTTTTGGAAAAACAATGGTATTCAACTCACCATGTCTTTGACAAGAAAGAGTTGACTCACCATGAGGGTCAGTGTAACATATTGGATTTCACAAACACATCAAACCATGTTTAATGGGGGTTTACTTTAAGGTTTTAGAGAGAAAGTTTAGAGGTTTAGGGAACTTATAGAGAGAGAAAGTAAAATCTTATTATGAGCTCCAACCCTCTACCTTAGGAGGTAGAGGGTATTTATAGTACCTTACATAAACGCCCCTACGGTGTGGATCAGCATACGATTGGGTAAAGACCGTCCATCCTCCTCGGTGTTACTTAACTAAATACTAATTAACATAAAATAACTATGACTACGAGCTTTCGCGATTACATATACTTGGGTGGAGCACTTTATACTGGATTTTCTAATTCCTAACAATCTCCCCCTAAGGGAGGTCACCTCAAATTACATAGAATACAAGCAGATATTACATTAAGATTGTTCTTGGATTCTTGTTTAAGTTCATTGCTCTGTAGCCCTTAGTCTTTGATTCTTCATGTTTTGCATGTATGGTTAATCCAAGTGGAGGTCTTAAGCGATCCACGTGATGATGAGTTTTGAGCGACTTTGAGATCATCGGCATACATAAATCTCTGACTCTTCCTTTGTAGTGTTGACATTACGTGATGTTGTGACATTGGACCGACATGCTCACATTTCGGACCATGATTTCTTCTCATCGATTAGTGGAAGCTTTAGTTGATTCATGATATTTGCGGCGGTAGCGAAGCATGGAGTGAAAACATCAGAGTCATTGATGCACTTATCATGATTTCTTTAGAAGTGAATGTGTTGTGTGAGCATGCGGCTATGGATTGACTTCTCCATTACGTCCCGATGCAATGCGTTGGGTGTACCTGCATACAACAGTTAGCAATAAATTACGAAAGTGTCTTTGATCACTTTCATAGAATTGAGGTACACAACCCGCAGTTCCCGTTGATTCGTAGAATTGAGGTACCACGACCAGTTAGCAATTTGTTCTAGCGTTCTCAAACCGAACGTCTTAAAGAAGACAACACGGAGTGAGTGAACCAAAGAATTGAGATTCAGCGATTGATGAAAGGATATTTTAAAAACAATCATGTACTGCTCAATATAAAATGTTTTTGCAATACAACGAAGGTTTTAAGGAAAAATAAATTATCAATCATAAACACCTTTTATTTTTAAATATTAATACACAGTCGATGTGCTAGAGAAAAGAATTTTAAGCACAACAACCGGTTTTTCAAAGGTATCCGTCAATCCATTTCCTGGACCAAGGTTGATTCAATAATGAATAGCCCCATTGTTTCAATCCAGTTGTCACAAGCTTGATCTATTGAATAGATCTCACATGCCACCTACCAAGAGCTTGTTTGATGTTGGCTCTAGAAGGCTTTCCATCGTCATTGTGAATATGTGCATATCACTCGAGATGTTAGCAATACCACAAGGATAATCGTAGGACTCATAAGATATATTCTCACTTTCCACATTGTGAAAGCAGTGATTCTTCATTGATTGTGCCCTTAATGAGATTTATTGATGATCTCGTGGCTCTAGACTCAATAGTGCACATCTGGTTCCTATGCCGGAGACTAGGGAGAGGGTCTCCTTCTTCAATATCAACCATCTCTAAGATAAAGTCGATAGATAATGTAGGTTCCCTGTGAGAATGAAACAAGTCATTTTAAGAGGAACTTGAGTAGCTTGGGAAGTTGTAGTGCAGTGTGTCACTAGGTCCATGACGTCTTGTCTTCAATGGGTGTTACCTTAGTAACAACCCGATAGCATATGTATTGAACCCGGTTTACGCCCTAAGGTTGAATAATTGGAGGGCTATAACTTTTCACCCTTTTCACATTCATTTCTTTTCATTCTTCAACCCCGATTGCTTACAGACTTCATTACTAGAACCTTGTTGGGTTTATTCAGTTCTAGCTCTATCTCGATCCAGCTCTTCCCATTTCCCACTTTTCTCCTTTTTCATCATACCTAAGGACTCTACACTATCTAGTAGATTGTCCCTGGGTAGATCCCTCCGACTCTGGCGGGATCGTGGAGCAATACCTTTGATCATCCTTATATCTCCATACATAAACTAAATTTGGTGGTCTTTTTCGGTGTTGTTCTTTTGCCATTGGAACCAATTGAAAACAGTTGAAAATCAATCCAAACACTTGTGATATATTATCAAAGCATTTTGTACCTGAATTGTTTTTGATATTTCAGAAAAAGAGCTCCCCTCAACATGTGCATCGTATATTTGAAATCGATTTGGCACATGGAGGCAAGAGGAAGAATTCAATTCATTGATTAACATTTTCTAAAAATACCGACATCACCTTCCCGATCAAGATTAGTAATTTTCATACTTAGTTAAAGATATTTTTGGGAAAGGATGTGGTTTTCAAAAAGTTGCTCCCCTCAATATGTGTATCGAGATTGAAAGTGTTTTGCACATATTAGGGAAAACACACACTTAGAGACAAATCAATCACGTTTCAATCCTTTTTGGTTTGATATAGATGCTCCCCTTAACATGTGCATGGAAAATTTGAAATCGTTTGGCACATGTAGGGAGGAGAGCTTGCTAATTACCTATAAAACTATTTATCGAATTATCAGTTTAAATCCAATTTAAATAACAAATTCTCCCCGATCACAATTTTTAAGTAATTTAAGATTTGTGATCTCTATAGATTTAAATTGATTTTGAAAGATTTTGATGAGAATTGTGACTTGCTTATGAAAACATTTAACCGATAAGGATCAAATCTGAGACTTTAAACTCCAACGATTAAACATGCTTGAGTATCTTTTGAAAACATGACATAAGCCTTGGTGCGACCAATTGTATGACAAATAACCTTTTTGATTTAATTGAAATCATTCTCCCCCTCATTCAATGACATAAGTTGTTGATTGAGAGATAGAGATTTTGACAAATGTCAAGTCAAGATGATTTTCAAAAATTTAGTACGAGTTATTCTTCAAAGCTATTTAGTTTTCATTAGATAACAAATATTTTTCAGAAGAATTTATAGAAGCAAAAATATTTGAGAAGGAAACATTTGTCTTTTTTTTTTGGTGACAAACATTTGTTTTTAGAATCAGAGCATGAGATTTGAAAAATAAGATAAAGCACGGCTATGTTCTTTCTTTTAAAAATGGGGTATAGTCTGAAATGACTATAAACCTTTGTTTTTCATTCTCTCAATTTTTTTTTTAATTTTTTTTAAAACAATTTATGTACATTCGAACAACATCTAAAGACCCATGTCACTCTTTGAATGACAACACAGGCAAGTAGATGTTATCGAATCAAGAAAATATGACAAAATGACAATAATTTTTGAAAATTTTTGAGTTTTTCAAATTTTTATGGATTTTTGAAAGTTTTATATTTTTCTATTTTCTTTTTGAGGGTTTTATAATTTTTTTCAAAATTTTATTTATTTTTATTTTTTATTATTTATTTTTTTTTGAATAAATATTTACAAGAGATGGATGAATAATAGTTTTTACTCCTCGTCTTCCTCTTGAAGACATTTGAGTGTTTCCGGTTGTAGACTCTTTAGACCAAGTCGTGGAAGGCTAAACTCAGCGTTATCTAGGAAGAGCTTTGGTGAAGATGTACGCTAGCGATATTATCCTCACAAAATATAGTTCCACCACACCGTTCTCCACTTGCTCCCTGATGAAATGATGTCGAATGTCAATATGCTTTGCTCTTGAATGTTGAACATTGTTACATGAGAGAGCAATGGCACTCTGTTATCACAATCAGAGGATTTTGTTGAATTCAAAGCCATAGTCAGATAATGGGATCTCATCCATAGGATTTGAGCACAACAAGATGACATGGCTAAGTATTCCCTGTAGAGAATATAGAAGTACTCATTTGTTTCTTTAAAGACTAGCTCACAAGCTTATCACCCGAAAGGCACCTCGGGCGTGCTTTGGCGTGTATCTTGACATCTGCATGGTCGAAGCATCTGCATAGAACATTTAGTGACATACGGTGTCCTTGGTACCAAAGTCCCATGTTGATGGTTCCTTGGAGATACCGAAAGACGTTTAACCGCTTCAAGGTGCTTTTAGGTAGGCTTAGCCTGGTATCTAGCACACATGCATACAGTGAGCAGTATCCGGTCTCTTGGTAAGGTACATCGGGCACCCAATCATACTCGATATTTAGTTTGGTCAACCATGATCCATGAGTGGTCCTCATCAGTTTAGTGCGCTCCATGGGAGTGTCAATAGCGTCACAAGAATCAAATCCAAATTTCTTTAAAATTTCATTAGCATATTTAGATTGATTGATAAAAATGCCTCAGGGACTTTGTGAAATTTGTAATCCCAAGAAAAATGACATTTGTCCCATCATTGACATTTGAAATTTGGAGCCCCATCTCCTTAGAAAAGCGGTCACATTCATTGGGGTCGGTCGAGGCAAATATAATATCAACATAGATTTGAGCGTGAATTAATTGTTTGCTGACTTTCGGTGAACAATGTCGGATCAAGCTGCATCTTTCTTTGAATCCGTTAGAGAGAAGAAACCTTGATAGCGTATCGTACCATGCCCTTGGAGCTTGTTTCAAACCGTAAAGGGCCTTCTTCAAGCGATAGACATGAGTAGGATGCTCAGGATTCACAAAACCTTAGGTTGGTGGCGTATCGACTTCTTTAAGATCTGCGTTAAGAAATGTCGTCTTTACATCCATCTGATAGACTACCATGTTCTTACTTGCGGTGTTAGCGGGGAAGATTCTGATTACCTCAATACGTGCAACTGGAGCAAATGATTCTTCAAAGTCAATACCCTCCTCTTGGCGGTATCCTTTTGCAACCAATCAAGCCTTGTTCTTTAACACATCACCATGTTCATCAAGTTTAACTTTGAAGATCGTATATCTTTTTCTCCTTATCATTGACCTCATCATACGTCTTTGGGTTGTCCAAACTTAAGATCAACTGTACCATCATGGCGGTTTCAAGTGTGTCTCTTGTAGTCTCAATCTGATAAGGTCCTTCATCAATTGACTTGATAATGTGCGCCATTTTCCTTTCCCCAAGCGGTACAACCTAATTCGTTGAGCCCATGAGTCATAATCGGTTCACATCCGCATAGGTGGGCGAGTATCTGATCAATTTGCTTGAGCGTCCTCAACTTCTGAAGAGATGATTATAGGCACGTTGTAGACATGATTACAGTTTCACGAGTTTTGTAACTCTATGATTAAACCGGAAATAGATTCTTTCACGGATTTTACTAAATCAAGAAAACGTAAAATGTAACAATCAGAAACAATAATTAACCAGTAAACTTTAAACCTTAAAGAAGACAAATTACGGCACACAACCTAAATTATTAGGAAGGTGTGAAGTAGCATCAATGGACAAAATTAAGCTAGAAAACAAGTTGCTAGAATGACAAAGAGACAAAATTAAGCCGAACAAATAAACTTGTGACAAATTT
>OU343221.1:119156807-119271914 GCA_910596185.1 Chrysanthemum makinoi | reverse complement strand
CATCCCCTGCAACACTCCACCTGTTCCATCCCATCACCTTTTCCACCTCCATCATCATCACCTTCCCACTCAACCCCCCACAATTAATGCCCCGCCCCCTACTAGCTATTTCACAGAGCAACAAGACAAATCCTGTTTCCCGCCAAAATTGATAAAATGACCAATACACTCTAAACTCTCCCATTGGCCAAAATGAGAGGTGGGATTTGATCAAGAGGCCACGTGGAAGGATTTTGGAGTATAAAGTAGAAGAAAGAAGCAGAGGAGAGAACCAGTTAGTGTAATTTTAGTTTTACTTATGTCGTTTTAATTTCTTCAAGTTTTCTAGTTATTATTTAAGCTCTAAAGTATTTTGTAATCAATCCTGTGTGTAATAAAAACATAATCTCAGTTTCAGTTTCAAGTTTTATGTACGAATTTAGTTAATGCCATTTTCAAGCTTGAATCCTCAAAATATTTAAACATTGTCAATAGTGGTTATCTTGAACTCAATAGCTCATAAGAGTTCATTTTATAGCTTCTGAAAGCTTTAGTAAGTGTAAAACTTTGTTTAGTCTCAAAAACAGAAAATTCACAAAAAATCAAGAAAAAATAGTAAGAAAATAAAAAATCATGGAGATGGTACAAGAAAGATGGAGCAGAGCTGATTTTGGAGTAATGTTGGTTTAGAGCTTCTTGGGAAGCCATAGGGTTGGATCTCAGGCCTTGGTTCCTTGTTTACATTTGAATTCCAAATTGTAAGTTATTTCTTGGAAATTTGCATATTCTAGTTAAAGTGCTTAAAATCTGTTAATGTTAGCTTAATCCTACTTAAAAACAGTTAATATAAAGTTTTTAATCATTTGTATGGTCTTATTCAGTGGAAACCTTTGAAAAGCTTCTCAAATCAGTTGTTAAAATGGATATTTGGATCAGTGTGTCAAGCTGAGCTAGAGTCTTAGTTTACACTTGACTAGTGCATTAATAGCCTTAATATAGCTTTTTAGTTAAACTCATTTGAGTCAAATATTTTGGGTCTGCACTATACCTTCAAAAGTCAAAAGCTACTTAAAATCTGTCTTAAGCTCTTAATCTGTTAAAATTTTGTGAATCCAAAAGCTTGTTTCATGTTTAGAATTCAGTAGATTAGCCTAATATAGTTTCATTCCATCATAATACATATCCTCAATTAGTCCTTAAATCAGTTTGGTCAAAGTTCATAAAAGTCAATTGCTATTGGTCATTAAAAAGTCAAAAATTTCTTAAATACCCGTGGATTTGAATAAAACTTAGAATTTTTCTGTGTGTTTATTACTAAGTTTCAGCTCATAAGCTCCTAGGATAGTAAACTTCAGTTGCTTAAGAAAATTATAAAAATACTAGTTTAGTTTTAATCAGCTTATACAGTGCTTATTTGTTAGCTTATTGTAGATACCCTTTGAAAAGTGCTTCACAAGCTTTGGTATCCTACTTCATAAGCTCCCACAAAGCTCATTAATTAGCTTAATTCTGTGAAACTTAGATTTTGAGAGCCAACCTAGTTGTCTAGCTATCTCAGTGCTTATTTTTCCAATTCTAGCTTATTTAGTTGGTCTGCTATTGTTTTCAGTTCTCCATTTTGTTTAAGTCCATCATTAAGTCAGTTTTTCATCAGCTTTTACATAAGCTCCTCAAGAGCTTATTAGTGTAAGCTAAACATTGTACTTAAATAGCACCTCAATTTTTTTAGAGAATCACTGGTCAACTAGTTATCTTGCATTGCAGTGTTTGTTTTCATTTTGCTTATTACATAGCTTAAAAGTAGCTTATAAGTACCTAGAAACCAACAAGTACCTGGTGTAACAGGTGAATTTTGCTTATTTAGTGCTTTGTGCTTATTCAGTTGATGTAATTAGCTTATTTTAAGTTACTTAGCTTATTTCAGTTTATCTTTAGCTTATTTCATAGCTTATAGCCATTTTAACTTAAAAACTTTTAGAGCTTATTTCCTGATTTTTTCTTGCCACTAAGTTGTTTGCTATTTTGGGCTTATTCAGTTTAGCTTATTAGTCATTTTCATAAAAAGTCACAGTTGTGAAAAGTGCAAAAAACAATTATCTTCTTGTGTTTAATAAGTTGCAAAAAGATTTCAAAAATAAAAAGTTTTTGCAAAAGGGTGGAGGCAGGCTCGAATTTTCCTGAGACCTCCAGTTGTGAGAGTGATAAGAAGGGTTTTTGTAACCATTGCGCCCTTGGGTCTTTGACTGTTAGAGTTTTCACCAAATACTCTCTTATACACGCTTTATCAGTTTAGCTTATTAAGTGTAGTTAGCTTATTTTGAGCTTATTTTAAGTAGCTTTTTCAAGTTTTTTATTTTTCATAAATCTGTAATAGTGTAAAGTATTTTTACAAAAAGTTTCAGATTTTTCTAATTAGTTTTAGTATTTTTAAACATTTAATTAGTGTTTTATAGTAATTAATTCATAATAAAAATATAAAAGTCTAAAAATATAAATCTTTTTTCTAAAATTTTCTTTTATCATATAGTACGTAAAAAAATTAGTTTTACACTCGTAGGCCTTTTATTTCATAAATTTTACGTTTTGTCTTGTGCTCCAGGTAATTTTTAAATAACGTACGTTTCATTTTAAGTAACGTTTAGATAATTTAAGTTACATTTTAGTTAAAATAGTTTATTTAAGTTATTTTATTTTATAAAATCATATAAACATCATTGTAAAAATAGTGATAGCGTTTATTTAATATATTTTAACTTTTAATTTTCTTAATTTATTTAAGTCCTTTAATTTGTAGATCTTTTCTTTAGGTAATTTTCCATCAAAAACCTTACTGATCACTATCCTTAGTGATCATTCTATCATCTGAAGTTGTTTAAACACCAATTCATCCTCCGTGGGACTTAACGACCCGGGAATCCATTGTATTCCTCTGATCTTAAATTGCATTGGTGTGTGACCTGTTTTGAGTTTCTTACAGTTGGTCATTCACAAGTGACTAGCTTGCGTGAGATAACTTGACGGTTTTGCACCAATCAAATTTTGGCGCCGCTGCCGGGGAGGCTGTAAGCGTGTTCTAAGCATTTTTCGACCGTACTTGCACATATACCACAGTTTGTAAACAGTTTTTTGTAAAGTTATAACAAAATCAAAAAGTTCATTAACACTTTTCCTAAAGTGTTAAAACACCAAACAAAATATAAAACAACAAAACAATCGTAACGTTTTCTGACTTGTGTTTCTTTTAAGGTGATTCTTAAAGAAATACGATTTGGTTAAACGAGACGATACCAAAATATTGTCCAAAAGTTTTTAAACCCATCAGCACAAATCTATACCTACGTCTTTTCAGTGATACTTAATATACATAAAAATCAACCACCGCAAATCAAGGCAGTGCACTACCTAACTGGGTGTGCGACCATAATAAGTTCCCGAACATCCGATTTAAAACTTGCCTTTGTGTCCTTGTGATTTGGTGTACCTTTTCAAAGAAGCCATTTCATTTGTGATTATTGGTTAAGTTCACTTGTCGTTTTGCCTCGCATTTGTTTTGAAAATTGATTTTTAAACTTAGTGCATGCGCACCGTTTTCTTCCAGCTCTACAAGTCCACTTTCAGAACTTGGAAAGATTCCTCGAGACGTAGGGACGTTCGCTCCTTCACCGCGGATGAGGAACGTCTACCACCCCCACCACCTGCCGTAATGGCAGAAGATAAGCCGATGAATGAGCTTCTCCAAGCACCCATCGAGGGTTACGGAGATGCCATTGTTGTCCCAGCCATCGTGGCGATACTTTTGAGCTCAAAACCGGGTTACTTAATCTAGTAACCCAAAGCCAATTCTATGGTTTTGAGCGGGATGATCCTCATGCACACATTCGATGGTTTAACAAGATTGCATCTACCATCAAGTACAAGAATGTCCCACATGAAGCTATCAAGCTTCTTCTGTTCCCATTTTCTCTAGAGGGACAAGCCCGAAATTGGCTTGAGAAACAACCCCCTCGTTCCATTGAGACATGGGAAGATCTAGTCACAAAGTTTGTTAACGAATTCTATCCTCCATCCCGAACTACAAGTCTTAAGAATGAGATAATGAAATTCTCTCAGAGATTTGATGAATCATTCAGGGAGGCATGGGATCGTTACAAAGACTTGCTCCGCAAGTGTCCGCATCATGGTTTTACCGAGTTAATGCAAATGGATACTTTCTACAATGGTCCAACCAGGCCAATCAAGACTCTCTAAATGCCTCCGCAGGAGGTAATTTCTTGAGCAAGACCACAAAAGAAGCCTTGCAAATCATTGAAAACAAGTCCCAGGTCCGCCCTTTCCGCACAAAGACATATCATCTGAGTCTAAGGTGGACCTTCTACTTCATCTCCTGTGAGTACATCTAGCACCGATGCTAAGATTGACAAACTCACGGATATTGTTCAGGCTTTGGTTCTTGCTAACCAAAAGAAAGTCACTTTCACACAAGCACCATCATATGGTGAAGTGAAGAAAGTTGAAGTTTGTGTTACTTGTGGTGGTCCTCATGCATACTACAATATCGCCACCGATGGTAGTCCGTTTGAAGCTAATGCTATAGACGGTACTTCAAATCAAGGAGGTAATCAATACCGTCCTCATAATGAACCAAACTACCGTGCTAACACTTATCAGTGCACCACCGGTTTCAACCGAATCCTAACGGAATCAGAACCAACAAAAAATGAACCAAGGTTATCAAAACCAAGGTAATTTCTATTCCGGACCCAATCAAGGTTTCCAACATCAAGGAAATCTTAATCAAAACACTTACAATCGAGGGAATCAATTTCAAGGGAATATGAATCCTAATCAAGGGAATTCTGGCTATAATCAGAACATAAGACCTCAAATTACCCCTCCACCACCTCCTGTATCAACATCTGATGAGCTTTTAAGGCAATTCATGAAGACTCAAGAGGAGACAAATAGGGTGTTGGTCAGTCAGATCGCTGAATTAAAGAAGTCTTTAAATGATCGACCCTCGGGCTCAGGTACTTTACCTAGCAACACGATCGCTAATCCGAGGGGCGATGCAAAGGCGATCACAACCAGAAGTGGAACTTCATATGATGGACCCGCTATTCCTACTACCTCTTCTTCTTCTCTCTCGAAGGTAGTGGAAAGTGAACCTGAGGCGACAAAGGACAAGGAACTTCCTACTAATAACGGAAGTACCAACAATGTCCATCCTCAGGTTGTCCAGAAACCAAAATCCAATCCAGGAGTTGTTTTTGAACCTCCTGTAGCTCCCATTGAAAAATCCAAATCTTCTATTCCTTACCCATCACGTTTACATGAGCAAAAGCTCGCAGAAAGCCGGTCATCAAATGAAAAAATTCTTTCAAATTTTCCAAGAACTTCATTTTGACATAAGCTTCGCGGATGCTATCATGTTGATGCCCAAGTTTGCATCAACTCTCAAACACATGTTAAGCAACAAGGAAAAGCTGTTTGAAATGGCTAAAACTCCTCTCAACAAGAACTGCTCTGCAGTTATCTTGAAAAAGCTTCCCGAGAAGCTTGGAGATCCTGGAAAGTTCCTCTTACCTTGTGTATTTCCAGGAATGGTTGAATGCTTTGCCTTAGCCGATCTTGGTGCAAGCATAAACCTGATGCCTCATTCAGTATGGAAGAAACTTTCTCTCCGGATCTTACTCCTCCATGCATGACTCTCGAGCTTGCAGATCGTACAATATCCCGTCCTCTTGGAATTGCCGAGGACGTATTTGTGAAAGTAGGAAAGTTCCATTTTCCAGCTGACTTTGTGGTTGTTGATTTCGATGCGATCCACGGGTTCCTCTCATTGTTGGAAGAGGATTCCCGAGAACGGGCCGTGCTCTCATTGATGTATTTGAGCAAGAAATCACATTACGTGTTGGTAATGAAGCGGTCACCTTTAACCTTGATCAAACTTCGAGGTACTCCGCAAACTATGATTCCGAGTCGGTTAACCGAATAGATATCATTGATGTTGCTTCTGAAGAGTACTCTCAAGAAGTTCTTGGTTATTCTCATAATTCTGTGAGTGGGGATCCCACCACATCTTCTCAACCTATCATAGCCAATTCTACTCCTCCTCTCACTCCGTTTGAGGGAAGCGACTTCATCTTGGAAGAGATTGAAGCATACTTGGCTAGTGATTCTGTTCCATGGGAAATTGATCACGCTCCAATTGACATCGAGGGGACATACTTCTCATTGAGAAGTTGCTTAAAGATGATCACTCATCAACCCCTCACACTAGTGATGCAATTCCAGAAGAGATTAATCACCATGAGATTAATCCGAGGGAGATATTCTTATTCTTGAGAAGTTGTTAAATCAGGACACTTCTCCTCTTCTCCCTCCCGTCGAGCTTCATAACAAGGAAGTCAGGTCAGTTGAGAAAACTGAAGAATTTCCTGAAGTCGAACTTAAGGACTTACCACCTCATCTTGAGTATGCATTTCTTGAAGGTGATGATAAATTACCTGTCATTATTGCTCGAGATTTGAGTAAAGATGAAAAGACTGCTCTCATAAAGGTCTTGAAGTCACACAAGCAAGCAATTGCTTGGAAACTCTCCGACATTAAGGGTATCAACCCTGAGTTCTGTACTCACAAAATCTTGATGGAGGATGACTTCAAGCCAGCAGTTCAACATCAGAGAAGAGTAAATCCAAAAATCCATGATGTTATCAAACAGGAGGTTATCAAACTTCTTGATGCAGGATTGATTTACCCGATCTCAGATAGTCCTTGGGTTAGCCCAATTCACTGTGTTCCAAAAAAGGGTGGCATAACTGTTGTCACGAATGAAGAAAACGATTTAATTCCAACTCGATTGGTTACGGGATGGCGTGTGTGTATTGACTATCGTAAGTTAAATGACGCCACCCGTAAAGACCATTTTCCTCTACCCTTCATGGACCAGATGCTTGAGAAATTAGCAGGGAATGAGTACTATTGTTTCCTTGATGGTTTCTCGGGTTACTTTCAGATCCCCATTGATCCACAGGATCAAGAGAAGACCACATTCACCTGCCCGTACGGAAATTTTGCCTACAAACGTATGCCTTTTGGCTTATGTAACGCTCTGCACGTTCCAACGCTGTATGATGGCCATATTCCACGACATGATCGGAGAAACAATGGAGGTGTTTATGGATGACTTCTAGTCATGGGGATTCATTTCAGAAATGTCTCTCCCATTTAGACAAAATGCTTAAAAGGTGTGAAGACACCAATCTATGTCTAAACTGGGAGAAGAGTCACTTTATGGTCAAAGAAGGCATAGTCCTTGGCCATAAGATTTCAAAAACGGATTGAGGTCGATAGAGCAAAAGTCGATGTTATTGCTACACTGCCTCATCCTACTACCGTCAAAGGTATTAGGAGTTTCCTTGGTCACGCCGGGTTTTATCGTAGATTCATACAAGATTTTTCCAAAATCGCTCGGCCTATGACCCATCTTCTTGAAAAAGAAGCTCCTTTTATCTTCTCTCCTGAGTGCGTCGAAGCTTTTGAAACACTAAAGAAAAAGCTTACGGAAGCACCCATTCTAGTTGCCCCCGACTGGGATTTACCCTTTGAGCTCATGTGCGATGCAAGTGATTTTGCTATCGGTGCAGTCTTGGGGCAACGAAAAACCAAGCATTTTCAGCCTATACATTACGCAAGTAAGACTATGACTGAAGCTCAAACCCATTACACCACTACAGAAAAAGAACTATTAGCTGTGGTGTATGCGTTTGAAAAGTTTCGGCCATACCTCATCTTGACCAAATGCGTGGTGTATACGGATCACTCGGCTCTTAAATATCTCTTTGCAAAACAAGATGCAAAGCCGAGATTGCTCCGTTGGGTTCTCCTCCTCCGGGAATTTGATATCATTATACGTGATAAAAAAGGAGCTGAGAACCTGGCCGATCATCTGTCACGATTAGAGAACCCTCACCAAGATGTGTTTGAGAAAAAGGAAATAAATGAAACATTTCCTCTCGAGACACTCAATGCGGTTTCTTTTCGTGGAGACTCTTCTACCCCATGGTTTGCTGACTTTGCAAATTACCATGCGGGTAACTTCATAGTGAAAGGGATGTCGTCCCAACAGAAGAACAAATTCTTCAAGGATGTTAAACATTACTTCTGGGACGACCCTTTCTTGTTTAAAATTTGCGCGGATCAAGTCATCAGGCGATGTGTGTATGGTCAGGAAGCTATTGACATTCTCAAAGCTTGCCATGCTGGACCTACTGGGGGACATCATAGCCCCAACTACACCGCCAAGAAGGTGTTTGATTCCGGATTCTATTGGCCCACGATCTATAAGGATGCCCACGAATTTGTCAAAGCCTGTGACGCTTGTCAACGTCACGGGAATATCTCACAAAGGAATGAAATGCCACAAAACGCCATTCAAGTGTGTGAGATCTTTGACATCTGGGGCATTGACTTTATGGGGCCATTTCCTTCTTCTCGCGGTAATAAGTACATACTCGTGGCCGTTGACTACCTGTCAAAATGGGTTGAAGCTAAGGCTTTACCTACCAACGATGCCCGAGTTGTTGTGAAATTCTTGAAATCTCTCTTTGCTAGGTTTGGAACTCCACGAGCCATAATCAGTGATCGTGGTACGCATTTCTGCAATGACCAGTTTGAAAGAGTCATGCAGAAGTATGGTGTAACTCACCGCTTTCTACTGCGTACCACCCACAAACAAGTGGGCAAGTGGAAGTTTCCAACCGAGGGATTAAAAGAATTCTGGAGAGGACGGTTGGCGAAAACCGTGCCTCTTGGTCGGATAAGCTAGATGACGCACTCTGGGCCTTCCGGACAGCTTATAAAACACCCATCGGGTGTACTCCATACAAGCTGGTATACGGGAAGGCGTGTCATCTACCTGTTGAGCTAGAGCACAAGGCATACTGGGCCTTGAAGCATGCCAACTTCGATATTCAGACAGCTGGTGATCACCGGAAAGTTCAAATGAATGAATTAAATGAACTCCGTGATCAAGCATACGAGAACTCTTTGATCTATAAAGAAAAGACAAAGAAGATTCATGACTCAAAGATCAAGAACCGCGTTTTCAACGTTGGTGATCGAGTCCTTCTTTTCAATTCAAGATTGAAGATTTTCTCGGGAAAGCTTAAATCCCGTTGGTCTGGTCCATTTACTATCATTAAGGTTTATCCTTATGGTACCATTGAGTTATCTCAACCCGATGGTCCTAATTTTAAAGTGAATGGTCATCGAGTGAAGCATTACTTTGGAGAGGACATTCCCCCTGTGGCTGTCCCAGATCTACAAACTTTCCCCATGAACCAATAAATGCGGGGATCGAGTCAAGCTAGCGACTCGGGAATCAAAAACAGTAGCATGCCATATGGGTTTTCACCCATATTTCTGACTTCTTTCTACTTTCTACCACCCTAGTGTGGGGGGGTTGCCCCACATGTTTTGTATATAAGTCTTCTAAAAAAAAAAAAAAAAAAAAAAAATCATCATCTTTCTAAATAATGGCCGTAGTATTTCCCTTTTACGTTCTATGTTTCGGCATAACCGCCGGTACTTTGAATATTGAGGGCAATATTCATTTCTAAGTGTGGGGGGAATTCTCACGAATTTTATCATGTAATTATACCGCCTAATTCCCCCATTTTTGGCCAAATTTTTTTTTTTGAGTAAGTGTTTTACACTTACTCATTTGGTTATCAGTCCGCCTTGTCTAATAAACAAAAGGATTGGCTAATCCAGGAGCAAACGGCTCTTGGTAAAGATATCTCAAATCCGTTGACGGCTTGCAATTTGCCCAAAATTGTATGGTATTCAACTCACCATATCCTTAAAAGTGAAGAGTTGGCTAGCCCGCAAGATTATGGCTTGTGGTAAAGGCAGTGGAAAATCCATAATTGGTAATCGACTCACCAAAGATAATATTGATAATTTATCTAAGAGTTGGCTAGTCAGAGCAACGGCTTCGGTAAAGACACATCAAATCCGTTATATGGTTTATGATTTGCCAATAAATCAGATGGTAATCGGTGTACCATGGTTCTTACTTGAACTGAAACATTTGGCTACTCCAGAAGTAATGGCTTTTGGTAAAGAGATAAAATCCATTAATTTTTCTCAAAACATTGCTAGGGACTAGCAATATCTTAGTGTGGGGGATTGATGAGTGTCTAAATACTCATCATTTTTGTACCATTTAAACTGCAAAAACATCTGAAAACACTCAGAAATGCATCAAAATGATAAAAAATATCACAAATAAGTGTTTTATGTGTTTTAAATGCAAAAATATCAAAATCTGGTGAAAAACGTATCAAATTTGCATAATTGGCAGTTTTAGTCCCCCAAGTTTCAAAAGTTGTCAAAAACAGTCCCTGGTAAATCTAAATAAAGAAAAATGTTATTCAAGGTCCCTGAAATATTCTAAATTGTCAAAAATGGTCCTTGAATAAATCTTTTGTTAAATGGCAGAAAAGGTCCCTGAACTTTCATTAAATGTCAAGTTTGGTCCCTGGAAAAATTGAAAATGTCAAGTTTAGTCCTTGAATTATTGATACTTGTCACTTTTAGCCCCTGGAACAACTTTGCAGATTTGGCAGGAATGGTCCCTTGAATTTCAGAATTTACAACTTAAGTCCTTATGATATTAAACCTTTTAAAACCCTTTTGGACTTGTCAATACTCAAATAGACCCCTGCCATAACCAAAATAGACCCCTGCCTAAACCCCTTTGTGACCCCCTGTCACTTTCTATTTTGACCCCTTAGTCAAATAAAGTCAATCAATACCCAAAACCCGCCCACCTGTCCTGTACACCTTCTTCCACCTCTCCCCTGTGTCTTCCAACTTGCTTCCACCTCTCCCATCACCTTTCATCTTTTCCACCACCCTCATCATCACTAGCCCCCCACAATTAATGCCACCCCCCTACTTGCCTGTTTCAGAGCCTACAAGTCAAAAGTAGTTTTCCCGCCAAAATGATAAAAACAGGCAGCTCGCTCAAAACACTCCCATTGGCCAAACAAAGTGGTGGGATTATCTCAGAAGGCCACGTGGAGCTCATTTGGTGCATAAAAGAAGAGGAAGACAGAGAGGAGCAGAGGAGTTAGTGTAATTTTAGTTTTACTTATGTCGTTTTAATTTCTTCAAGTCTTCTAGTTATTGTTTAAGCTCTAAAGTATTTTGTAATCAAACCTGTGTGTAATAAAAACATAATCTCAGTTTCAGTTTCAAGTTTTATGTACGAATTTAGTTAATGCCATTTTCAAGCTTGAATCCTCAAAATATTTAAACATTGTCAATAGTGGTTATCTTGAACTCAATAGCTCATAAAAGTTCATTTTATAGCTTCTGAAAGCTTTAGTAAGTGTAAAACTTTGTTTAGTTTCAAAAACAGAAAATTCACAAAAAAATCAAGAAAAACAGTAAGAAAATAAAAAATCATGGAGATGGTACAAGAAAGATGGAGCAGAATGATTTTGGAGTAATGTTAGTTTAGAGCTTCTTGGGAAGCCATAGGGTTGGATCTCAGGCCTTGGTTCCTTGTTTACATTTGAATTCCAAATTGTAAGTTATTTCTTGGAAATTTGCATATTCTAGTTAAAGTGCTTAAAATCTGTTAAAGTTAGCTTAATCCTACTTAAAAATAGTTAATATAAAGTTTTTAATCATTTGTATGGTCTTATTCAGTGGAAACCTTTGAAAAGCTTCTCAAATCAGTATGTTAAGGGATGTTTGGATTTGCTGATCTCTCTGTCTTGTGGTCTTATTCAGTGGTTAAAATCTATTGGTTAATGCTTGTTTAGTTCATTTGTGTTCATATCAATCTTGGTTTGGGTCTGCAAAACCACAAAAGTCAACATTACATTAAAAACTGTCTTACTGCTTCTTATGTTGTGATTTTAGGATTAGCAGATCATTGTTTTGTGTTTAGAAGTGTTAAACCTTGCCTGCTTTGTACTCATTACATCATATAACATCAAAACCAGTCCTCAAATTGGTTTTAAATTTCATTTTGGTCAAAGTTCTCAATTGCTTTCAAAAGTCAAAAATGCAAAAAGTGGATTTGAGCTCAACTGCAAGGATTTTTCCTTGACTCATTTTTAAGTCAAATTAGGTGAAATTTGTTGTTTCAAAAACTTCAGTTGGTGTTCTTCCTTATCACCATTTTATTACAATTTTATAAATTTTTTAAAAGCTTCAAACAAGCTCCTCTTTCAGGCCCAAATGCCCTGCTCCACAGGCTCAGTTGACACTGAGTTTTTCTCAGATCTTGCATGATTGTCACAGGGCTTATTAGAGCTTGTTTAGGTCTGAGATTTGGTTTGCTAGTTCTCACCCAGGTCTCCTTTAAGTTCTAATTGGTGTTTTTCATCTTGAGCTTATTTTAAAGCTTGTACTTGTACTTAAAGTAGGCACCTCAATTCTGTTTTAGCTCATACACTCAAATCATCAAATCTGTGTTATCTTGCATTTCAGTGGCTATAGCTTGTTGATTTAAGTTTCATTTTGGTTCTTTGAGTATTTCATAACTGCTGGTAACATTTGGTAGCTTATTGTGGTTGTTAGCTTAT
The DNA here is from genome assembly GCA_910596185.1 of Chrysanthemum makinoi. Taxonomy (NCBI): domain Eukaryota; kingdom Viridiplantae; phylum Streptophyta; class Magnoliopsida; order Asterales; family Asteraceae; genus Chrysanthemum; species Chrysanthemum makinoi. The sequence continues at coordinate 119,259,330 of OU343221.1, read as the reverse complement.
TGAAAGTGCTTATTTCTAAGCACAATCCATAGCAGTCGCATTTTTCTCCACACAACCCACTGTTTTTCCATTTTTCCTAGTTTCTTAATATAATTTTAGAGTTTTCCTGAATTTTTCAGATTTTTCTAAGTTGATTTGCTATTTTTCTTAATTTAATTCAGTTTTTAGCACTTTTTAATTAGCTTTAAATACAAAAAATCAAGAAAAAGTTCAAAAAAACAATTTTTCATTTTTATTAAGTTTAGATAAATATAAAAAGTAAAAAAAGTAATTTTCCAGATTTTTCATAGTTTATTTTGTAATTTTTAGTAATTTAATTAGTTTTTAATAGTTTAAAATTCATAAAAATAAGAAAAATAATCAGAAAAATACAAAAATAGTTTTGAAAATTCTATTTTGATATTTTAGACTTTTCCAATTCATAATTTTAATTTTCTAGCTTTGTTTCCTATTTTCTTGTAATTTAGGTTATTATTAATTAGTTAAAATTAGTTTTTAATTAATAATAATTAGATAAATAGTTATAAAAATAATTTTCTTTTTCTTAAAATTTTCTTACATCATTAGGTTTATAAAAATATAATTTTCATATTTTTAGGGTTAATATTGTGTAAGTTTCACGTTTTTATTTGTACGTCGTGTAGTTTTTAATTTAAGTTTTAAAATCGGAAAAATCAAAACATCAGTATAAAAATAGTGATAGCGTTTATTTAAGATAGTTTAACTTTTTAATCTCCTTTAATCTTCTGTAGTTTATAAACAAATCAAAATCCTTACTGACCACTATCCTTAGTGGTTATTCGACATTCTGATTGTGTTAAACACCAGTCATCCTCCGTGGGACTTAACGACCCGGGAATCCACTGTATTCTCCTGATCTAAATTGCATTTGGTGTGTGAGCTGTTTTAAGTTCCTTACAGTTAGCCATTCACAAGTGGCTAGCTTGCGTGAGATAACTTGACGGTTTAGCACCGATCACCTTCCTTTTCCTTCTTTTTTTCCGATCGGCTATCACACTCTTTTGAGCTTCGGTGTCTTGATCTGACGTATATCAAGGTATAATCATCTTCCATTCATCTCAACTTCATTCGCATACTAACGTTTAAAACCTTTAAAAACTGTGAGATGTATGATAAGCCATACGGATGGACATGATTAAAGTGAGCCGTACAAGTGAGACCATAAGTCATACGTATAATTAATTGTGGAACATGTGAGCCTTATCGTTTATATATGTTACGTATTCATGTTCATGTACGATTTCCGAAACCTATATATATGTGTATTGGTCATGTGAAATAAAACGTATAACAAGTAGTATTTTGTAGCTGCAAGAAATCACAATTAAGATGTTATGAGTCGATGCATGAGATGTAGGGTGTGAATGTGTTATTAAAATTGGAACGAAAAGAAACATGTACATGAGGTTGGTCACGTTAACAAGCCGTTGTGGTTTTATTATGAATCGGTTTGCATGCATGCGTCTTCCTTATTGAGAACCTTTTTCAAACGGCCTTTTGGTGATCAGTGTGCGCTTGGTTAGAATATAAGTTAGCATCTTGTCGACTAGAAAAATGGTTAAGTGTTTGTGGGTGTCGAATGGGCTGTGAGTCGGGAAAACAACGTGTAATAAGTTGGGATTTTCATGAGTTGCGTATGTATTTGAAACAAGGAAAGGAAGTTTATTTCATACGACTTAGGTTAAAGTAATGAGTTTTAAAGGAAGTCACATGTCAATTAAATGCGTATTAATAGGATAATAAAAGATTGGGAAAACCCTAGAACATTAATGGGAGACGATTAGGGTTAAGAAGCTTGGTGTGCTAATTCGTTATTTCATGTGAAAATAGTAAGTTTGAGGTCATTAATAACCATTGATTTAATGTGTAATTAGCTAGTATTAAGTGTGTTGTAAACATGCGTGAGTTATGATTTTATGCAAGGAGTTAAATATCATGAATTAAAGTATTTTGATGCATGGTCTCATTAAGGTGGTGTTCGAACAATGTTACGTGTGAGTCTTGATTAATCATGTAAGTTATGAAGGCTTGTGTAAACTATTTTGAAAGAGAGTCCTAAAATCCGTTCTTGACATTTATAAACCCTATACCTTGAAAGATGATCATATAAGCCCTCAAATAAGATATTTATCATATTAAACCCCTAAGTTTACCATTTATCATTGTAACACAAAAGTTTGGCTAATTAATGATTAAGACTCTAAAATGTTGTAATTCCGTCCGTCACTAAAAATGAAAATATACTTACAACAATAAGAAGGTGAATGCGATTAATCCGTTATAACTTTAATGATGCTAACAAGTATTAAATAAATCATAATCCGTGTAGATTCGTTGGAGGAGACGCGACGTTACATCTTCGTGATTCACTCATTCGTTTGCTTTTCTCTCATTTGCTTTAAGGTACAGATTTTCTGACCTTTTCAGTAAAGGTTCCTTATGACGTTCTTTTCGTTAGCTCTCCTATTTTACTTATTAGTGTTCCTGATGCCATTGCTATGAACCCTTTTCTGATTGTTTGATCTGTTGCTTATCTGAACTTCTGTTTTATTGAACCATGCAATATCTGATTTGAACTTGTGTTATGAAGACTCTGACATGCACATTTGTTGAACCTTACTAAGTTTAATTATGAACTCCTAATTGTGAATGTATGAATTGTGACTGTGATATGAACCTCTGACTTCTGAATATTTGAATGTGAACCTTATGATATGAGTTATCTGATATGTCATCTGTTGAACTTTGTATTTGATTATGATCTGTGTCATTTATGACAATTTGTTTGACCTAAGTTAGTTTGACACCCGAGCCAAATATTTCACTAGTCATGGGGGTTCCATGTCCGTATCAGTGATGCACCTCTGATATGACTCTAGGGCAGTAGAGTGATGTTCTGCCACGTTCCTGGATGGTGGAACATATTTTGTATATGTAGGAAGGGGCGTATGGATGCATCCTAGATCTGATCTGTTATCTGATATGTTTCTGGTGAATGATGTCGTGTGCAATACGCGTCTTCACAAAATTCTGGGAGCTAGCTACTCCAATTAGTTTATGAGGTTACCTTCTGAATAAGAAAGATATTCTGATATGATATGTTCTGGGCTCGTGGTAGTTAACTAAATCTTTATCTGTTATTTCTGTATGAAGTATTCTGATTTTGATTCGTATGTTCAAGTGTTTGTAATTATGTGCTAGGCTTATTATATGTTATTATAAGTGATTATGCTTTTGTATGTTTAAGTGACTACCGTCTACTATGCTAGGATATGATTAATATGTTTCAATATGATTCGCAGGCTGTCATCTGATATTATGTTAGTTTATCGTTATGTGAATTAGTTGATCTGTGAGATGAATGTGCTAGTGTGAAAGTGAGTATCCTGAAAGTTTATTAAGTATGTTCAGTTAATCTGGTGAACTTTGCCTATCCGTTAGTGTATCTATCTACTTATGTTTGATCTGTCATGTTTAGACTCTGTTTATATTAAGTTTTGGTTTGGAAAATGGTATAAATATGATATCTGTTTTGATAATTTGCTAATTGCTATGCTATGTCTTTTGCTTATTTAGTTATAGTTTTCCTACTATGTTTTCTAATTGTATGTGTGACTGCCATGATTTGACTTCTATTTCCGCTGCTGCAATATTGGATTAAGTGTGTTAAATGAAGATTAATTAATTTGTATGAATACCATGTTTACTTTCTAGAAATTGTCCGTTAGCCTTTTGATATTTTGTTTGGCTCATATGTACTCGAATTTCCTGCTTTAGTTAATGTTTGGTTATCTTGATGTGTTTGCGTTGGTGCCATCAATATGATATGTGAGTGTTCTTAATTGCTATTTGTCCTTCCGGATTTTTGTATGATTGTGTTTCCGCAAAATCTTCAATGATTCATTGATCTTATTCCGTTGTGACTTCGTTATTCGTTTCTTCGTTTATTTCGTATTTCCATTTTGTTTGGTTTTCGTTTTTACTTTATATCTGTTCACTGGGATTTGTAAGCTCAGCCGCATTTTCTTTTCCTACGGCATGTTTTAAGCATTCAAGATGAGCTAATGGGATAGCGTCACGGGTTGAGAGTAGAGCTGAGAGCAAGATTTGATAATAGGGCTCTTAGATTTATTTTGATTATTAAGTTCTTTATATCTTCTTTTGTAAGTTTTGTAAAGGCTTCCGCTTTTGTATAGTACATAAGGTTCTGATATGAAACCGTATTTGTGATATCTTCACCCTTGTCGGGTTGGGGTGTTACAATAAGAGACAACCAATCAAACAAGAGGCAGTAGGATGCAAGAATTATAAACTAAACCAATTAGACTCATTGAAATTGTCACATCCTAATGATGAAGATAGACACAAGCATCACTAAGAAATCAATAAGATCTAATTAATTACATACAAGTTTCATACAATCATAAGCAAACACTAGGTGAATTAGCCAAGCATAATTAATGAAGAGCAAGCAACAATCATGATAATTGAAGACATACCATAGGATTGGATTAACAAACAAACCATTACACGATGTTTATAGAGTGTTTGAAACCCTTTAAGTTGCTGGAAAAACACCTACCTAAACCCTAGAATGAAGTTATAATGTTATATTTATAGGCAGATTTTTTGTCGGCAAAGAGCGACGGCGTCACACCTAAAGTGTGACGGCGTCATGACCACTTTTTCACCAAACTATAGATTTTCTCGTTCCGGTCGCGTGGGCTTTTGAATCACCTAAATCCGAGTTCGTATGCAAAAGTTATGGCCAAAACAGTATCAGCTACTTCGCGCACATGTTGCAGCTTGTGACGGCGTCACCTTATGGTTGTGACGCCGTCGGCTTCATCTTCTGACGCCATCTGGATCAAATACAAGGCGTCTGAGTTGTGACACCCTACTCTTTTAAAACCTGATGCCGTCACTTGTAAATAAGCAATTTGGCTACTGAGTCGTCACAATGCATGTCGCGCGGCGTCACATATAGAACCTGACGACGTCCCCTTCAGTTTCAGCAGCCTGAGTGTCTCGATTCTTGACTTTGGCCATTTTCTTCGTATACTCACGTCTTTTCATCTGAATAAGTGTCATTCCAGCAATTTGCCTTCAAGAGACCTAAAAAGTGAAAAGGAACGAAATTAGGTAGTAACAGATACAAAAGTGATCAATTAAGGGCTTAAATGACCCCTCAAAATGGTACCTTTTAAATCCTTATCAATGAGCTTATGAAACAGTAAAAGAGACTATCAAAGATTAATCAACCATTTCTGAATTTTAAAAATATAAAGTAAATGGGCAAAATTCAAAAGCAAACTAAATTTTATTAATGTGAAAGTGAAATTACAATACTTTAAAAGCAATAAGACATAAATTAAAGGTAAATTACAATAAGCTAGGGTTTGTGACGCTTCTAGGTCTTCAAATCTTGACCATTGATCATCCCTTGGTCATCTGTCATCAGTTCACAGCCCTTGATCAAGGTTGATGATGTGGTTCAACCAATCAATAGCTTCCAAACTACCATCTGTCATTCCTTGGTGTTGTCAGCTCTCTGCCATGTCAGAGTCCTTCTAGAAGGTATCAAAGATCCTTAGTACGAGGTTGTGCTTGGGTGAAAAAGGTAATGTTGGCGGGTAAAATTGAAGGGAAATGGTAAAACGGTTTTATTATTATGTTTGACTGAGTTTATTTCGGGTTTGACTTGGGTTGGGTAAAATTATTATTAGGTGTTGGGCTTTTGGGGTTGGATAGGCTTTGGGTTAAAATGTAATGGATAGATCCGATTTTAAGGGTTTAGTAAGGTTTAGGAAGCTTAGGATTTAAGGGTAAGTTTTGACAATTATTGTAAAATGTAGGGATAAATGGTGTAATTTTGGTATTTTAGCTTTTGATGAAAAATAATTGATCCGTAAGGGAAATTTTGGAATTTAAGTTGAAATCATGATCAAATATGTGGAACTCTCTCCCCGGTTCCGGCTCTTTTATACTCTTTCCATTTTCGTGCTCGTTTTCTGATGTTTTGTCTTTTCTTGGTCCGTTTTGGTGATATTCGTACTTGCACATTCATAAACACAAAAACACAAACATATTTGGCTTTAGACGTTAGTTTTTGGTATTTTTGTCCGGTTTTGTTAACAAAAAGGTATGTGTTTTCACACATACCAGTACTGTTAGGCCAAAACATAATACTGTTAGACCAAATTTAATACTGACTGGTCTAAAGTTAATGATATTTGGGGAAACAAGGGCAACAGGCCCTCAGCAGTTTGGGTTAGGAAGACCTCCAAACCCAATAGTGCATCAGTTATTCTAAAAAAATATGACTATATTGATGCACGAGGCAGATCCAAGTTAGTGATGGTTTGGGTCCCCAAAGGAATCTAATTTCCTTTCTTTTATGTGCAGGGAAAGCCACCAAAAGATGATCAAGGATATGTGGACAGTGGTTGCTTAAGGCACATGACAAGCAATATATCCTATCTTTCAGATTTTGTTGCTCTTAATGGAGGATATGTTACCTTTGGGGGTGGAGCCACAGGAGGTAAAATAACCGGTAAAGGAACCATGAAAATAGGAAACTTGATTTTGAGGATTTCTATTTTGTAAAATAATTGCAGTTTAATCTCTTCAGTGTCTCACAGATGTGTGACAAGAAGAACAAGGTTTTGTTTACTGTACATAATGCTATGTTCTTTCTCCTCACTTTGAGATACCTGATGAAAGTCAGGTTTGTTAGGAATTATTTAAACAATATAATAGTTTATGGTTTATGTTGGTACCTTTAGTGGTTCCTGCTGATAGTATTATTCCTTCGGATAATATAAAATAGTTAATTCGTATTATTAGAAGTTTGTTAGAGGAGTGAATATGCATGAGTTATATTAGGAAGAGATAATGCATATCTCCTTTACACGTTTTCTTGTAATGGGCTGTATTAGGGTTTCTTGTAGTATAAAAGAAACTCACGGCCATGAACATTGTACGTCTTCAGAAACAATTTCTAGTGATTAATATAGATCCATAGAGGATCAAAGTGTTTATTAGTAATTCGTCTTCTTTAACTCTTGTGTTTACTTTCCGCATAAACATAAGTTTATTAGAGATTCTCCTATAGTTTACTTGTGATTACATAAGTATTCTATCAATTACCAAAGGCTCAAAGATCTATCTAGGACTGATCCAACAAGTGGTATCAGAGCCTGGTGAGAGTCTCAGTCAAAGAAGAACACTTTTTATCTCTTAAAACCCTCAAACACTCTTACAATGTCAGAAGGAGGAGATGATTCTGATGTTACTCAAGGAAAAACTCAGACACAGCAAGTTCAACAAGTGGTCACAACCACCTTGCCAAGCAATAATGCCAAATTTCCTTACCTCAAGAAGGATGAGTATGAGATCTGGGCGATGAAGATGGAGAACTGGATCACAAATAGTGATTACAACCTCTGGCATGTCGTTCATAATGGTAACATCAGAAAGAAAACTGGAAGAGACCCTAAAGGCAACATAATAATTCTTCCTCCTGTTTCTGCTGATGAACATATTTCTGTCGAAAGGGAGACCAAGGCAAGAACTATCTTGCTTCAGTCACTCCCAGATGATCATATGGGTGATTTTCATCACCTTGATGATGCTAAGGACATCTGGATGGCTATTAAAGCAAGATTTGGAGGTAACGATGAGTCCAAAAAGATAATAAAGTCCATGCTAAAGCAGGAATTCCAAGAGTTCAAGATCTCTGAAGAAGAAGGCTTGCACAAAGGTTATGATAGGTTTAAGAAGATTTTAAATCAACTCAATCAGTTGCAAGGAAAGCCAGACAATGAAGATTGTAATACCAAGTTCTTAAGAGCATTGCCTCCTTCCTGGTCACAAGTCTGCATCACTCTCAAGAAAAAGGGTGGTCTTGAGTACTTGAGCTTTGATGTCCTATACAACAAGCTCAGGACGCTTGAGATTGATATCAAGGGACACTCAAGATATTCACCTACTCCAGCTAATTCAGCATTTGTTAGTACTACTAGTAATAATAACAAGATGTCATATGCTGATAGTCCAAGCTCATCATTAACATAAACTTCATACACCTCTGCTGGACCAAGGACTCATTTAAAGTCTGGTAATGTTTTAGAAGATGTGCTTCATTCATTTGTTGCTGAAAGTGAACCACAACAGCAACTAGCTTATGAAGATTTTGAGCAAGTTCATAAGTTGGACTTAGGGGAGTTGGATATTAAGTGGCAGATGGCCATGCTTTCAGTGAAAATCAACAGGTTTGAAAAGAAGGCTGAAAGAAAGGTCTAATTCAGGGGAAGGGATGCAACAAAGTTTGATAAGAAGAAGGTTAGGTGTTAAAAATGTGGTCAACTAGGTCACTTAGCCAGGGAATGCACTGAAAAGAAGGCAGATGACAAGACTAGATACTCTGCATTCAAGATCAAAGAACTAGAGGAGCCTAAAGCCTTAGTATCTGTTGATTCAATGGTCAATTGGACTGAACATGAGTCTGCATATGAGGAAAGTGGTGCTTCTCAAGTGTATGGAATGCTTGCTGGATGTGAGACAGAAGATGAGGCTGAGGAATTTGCTTTGATAGGTATCTCATCTCAGGTACATACTTGTCTGTTTGGTTGTGATAATAAATATGCTGAACTTAAAAAGGAGTTTTATGATATAGAAGGGCAATATAAATATTATTATGTTCAGGTTCAAGCTTATAAAAGTACAGTTAAAACTTTGGAAAAACAAAAGGCTTGGTACCAAAATAATCAGTTGACATATGAAGAAAAGATTAGGGTTTTAGAAAGAGATTTAGATAACACTACTAATTTGTTAAAATATTATGAGAATGAAAATGCTAAGGTGAACTTAGAATAACATGACTTGAAGGCTAAGTTAGATAGTGAAGTGGCTAGACATAATCAATGGCAAGAATCATCTAAACATCTAGCCAAGTTGAATAATAGTTCTCAGTCTGTAAGGTCTAGGAGAGGGTTGGGGTATGGAGATTATATAGGGCCAGATAAAGTTTATGACCCTAAGCCAAGTATTTTTTTACCCTACCCCTAAGGAATAAAATTATCAAATTCCTGTTAAGTATGTTAAAGAAGGAGAAATGAGTTCAGTTTCTCCACCAATAACAGGAACATTTAAGCCACCCTCCACACACATAGACTTTGATGAATCACACATGACTTATGGAAAAAAGTCCAATGACTTACTTGAAACTGACAGTGAATCTAATGACTTTGTCTCTTGTTCTTTTAGTGACAAGACCTCAGAGACCAATACCACTGACTTTGCCAGTTTTGATTCAAGTGACAAGTCTAACTCACCCAAGTCTGTTGACTTCTCCCTAAGAGTAGCTGCTGATGAATCCATTTCAAAGACAGCTTCTTTTGAAGACATTTCTTTTAATTTTGTTAAAAAAAAATTCAGTTTCTGGTTTTGGTTTTGATAAGTTTGTGTGTAATAAGACATGTCATGCTATGAACAAATCTTTTAGAAAGAAATCTTGTTCTGTTTGTGGTAGTACTTATCATCTTATTAAGGATTGTGATTATCATGAGTAAAGAATGGGTGTGTGTGCTGACCAACAGAAGTCTAGACCAATATGTAATAATGTTAATAATATTCCCCCATTAATTCCTCAAGCAACACATGTGAGGGCTAGCAGAGCTAATCCTGCTGATAAACCAGTTTCTACTGGTAAACCAGTTCCTGCTGCTAAGCCAGATTCTGCTGGTAAACCCTACTTTCAGAATGGATTTAGGCCTGTTTATTGTGACCCACTATATATGGGGGGGGGGGCAATATGGGACACTGCTGTTAAGTCCTCAGCAGGTTGTTCTTGGAGATAATTTAGACCATATTTGAAGAAGGCGTCCAAGAAAAATGGTGGATCTCATCAATCTACATGGTTTAAATCTTTTTGATCCACAAGGCAGACCCAAGTCAGTCATGACTTGGGTCTCCCATAGATACTAATGTTGTTGTATATTTCTATTGTTGTAGGATGATCCTCATAAGAATAAAGATCTAGGTATAGTAGATAGTGGATGTTCTAAAAGTATGACATGGAACAAAGAAAGGTTGCATGATTTTGTAATCATTCATGGAGGCACTGTTACTTTTGGAGGAGGAGATGGCAAGATAACTGGGAAAGGAACCATTAGGACTTCCAAGCTGGATTTTGAAAATGTCTATTATGTGAAAGAGCTTAAAAATTTCAACATGTTCTCTGCTTCACAAATTTGTGACAAGAACAACAGTGTTCTCCTCACTGAGAATGGTTGTCTTGTGCTTTCTAATGACTTCAAGTTACCTGATGAAAGTCAGGTTGTGCTTAAAGTTCCAAGAAGACACAATCTCTACACCTTCAATTTGAATGATGTCCAGCCTGAAGGTGATCTAGCTTGCTTGGTGGCAAAAGCATCCTTGGATGAATCTAACAAATAGCATAGAAGGATGGCACATGTGAATTTCAAAACCATCAACAAGCTGGCAAAACATGGATTGGTCCAAGGGCTTCCTTCCAAAGTCTTCACTAATGAGCATAACTGTGTTGCCTGCAACAAAGGAAAGCAACACAAAGCTTCTTACAAGGCCATTACTGCAGTGATCACCATATCAAAACCTCTCCAGTTACTTTATGGATCTATATTAATCACTAGAAATTGTTTCTGAAGTCGTACAATGTTAATGGCCGTGAGTTTCTTTTATACTACAAGAAACCCTAATACAGCCCATTACAAGAAAACGTGTAAAGGGGATATGCATTATCTCTTCCTAATATAACTCATGCATATCCATTCCTCTAACAAACTTCTAATAATACAGATTTACTATTTTATATTATCCGCAGGAATAGTACTATCAGCAAGAACCGCTAAAGGTACCAGCAGAAACCATAAACTATTATATCGTTTCAAAGCTAATCAATCTGCAGGCACACAAGATTCACAAACTAACAATACAGGTACCTCAGATGATGATTCAGACTCAGAGTGTGATGAACAACTTATTGTTGTTCCTTCTTTTCCTACTAACCACTTTTCTGGTACTGAGCCTAAAGACTCTTCTGGTGTGACTGAAAGTGATTCAAGTTATGCAGAAGACCTTGCTAAGCTTCAAAGACAAGAGCATGAAGCAAAGGAAGCAGCTAAAAAGTTTGGTTTTGAATTCTCTAAAGACACGGAGGAACTATTGAGACAAGCAGCTATTGAAGCCCGCAGGAACATTGATGCTGCTGGTGGTGGTTCTGTTTTTGCTGGTAGTGTTCCAGTTCTTACTAATACCGATTCTGCTGATGCTACCAATTCTGCTGGTAGTGTTTCACTTTCTCCTGTTGGTGATGTTGTTCTTGCTGTTCCCACTTCTACTCCATCTATTGAATTATTGGGTTTCAATGAAACTCCCACACGATATTCAAGTCCATCTGATCTTGGCAATTCACAATCTTCAAGTTCTGAGTTGGAAGGTATTTATCATCAATTAAGAACATGCATCTTCAGTTCCTCTTCATATGATGATGACTTTGGACCTACTATCAATAACCTACCAACTTTAGTTGATGTTAGTCCTCATGTTACTAAAAGGATCAACACTGTTCATCCACAATCCTTGATTATTGGTGATCCCACTTCATCAGTTCAGACAAGAAATAAGGTGAAGAAGACAAAGTTTGGTGAAACTGCATTTGTTAGTTACATTCAGGATCAACAAAGGAACAATCACATAGACTATCTCCATTGCCTCTTTGCTTGTTTCTTGTCTCAAGTTGAACCAACTAGTGTAGCACAAGCTCTTGTAGATTCAGATCGGGTTGCTGCTATGCAAGAAGAAATGCAACAATTCTTAAATCAAAATGTATGGAAACTTGTGCCATTGCTTGATGGAAAATTTACAATTGGGAGAAAATGGATCCTGAAGTGCAAAAGGGATACAAGGGGAATTGTGGTAAGAAATAAAGCAAGATTGGTAGCTCAATGTCACAGGCAAGAAAAAGGTATTGATTATGATGAAGTGTTTGCTCCAGTGGCAAAAGTTGAAGCAATTAGACTCTTCTTAGCCTTTGCCTCATATATGGGATTTAGGGTTTATCAGATGGATGTAAAAAATGCCTTTCTTTATGGTGAGATTGAAGAAGAGGTTTATGTGACTCAACCTAAGGGTTTTGTGAACCCACAGAATCCTGATTTGGTTTACAAAGTAGTTAAAGTACTCTATGGGCTTCATCAAGCACCAAGAGCATGGTATGCTAGATTGTCTTCATTTTTGCTGAAACATGGTTACAAAAGAGGTGCTATAGATAAGACACTTTTCATCAAGAAAAACTCCAGTGATATCATCTTAGTCCAAGTTTATGTGGATGATATTATCTTTGGTTCAACTAAGGAGGCTTGGTGTAGGGAATTTGAAGAACTGATGAAGAGTGAGTTTGAGATGAGTGCTATGGGTGAGCTTACATTTTTCTTGGGCCTACAAGTCAAGCAAAAGCCAAATGGTATTTTTATCAGCCAAGAAAAGTATGTGCAAGACATACTCAGGAAATTTGATTTGGAAAGTGTGAGGACTGCAACTACTCCATATGAAGCCCCAAAGCTAAAATCGAATAATGAACCAGATGATGCTGTTAATGTTCATCTCTACAGATCAATGATATGTTCACTTATGTATTAGACAGCTTCAAGACCTGATATTATGTTTGCAGTCAGTGCTTGTTCAAGACATCAAGTTACACCATTGACTTCCCACTTGAATGCAGTCAAGAAAATCTTTAAGTATCTCAAAGGCCACCCTAAGTTGGGTCTTTGGTACCCTAGAGATTCTCCTTTTGTGTTGGAAGCCTACAATGACAGCGATTATGTTGGTGCTAATCTTGATCAAAAGTCTACTACTGGTGGTTGTCAGTTTCTGGGTAGGAGATTGATTTCTTGGCAATGCAAAAAGTAGACCATTGTGGCTACATCTTCCACTGAAGCAGAGTATGTTGCTGCTGCTAGTTGTTGTGGTCAGGTACTCTGGATACAGAATCAACTACTAGACTATGGGTTCAATTTTATGAACACAAAAATCTTTATTGATAACCAAAGTACCATTTGCATTGTTAAAAACCCAGATTTTCATCAAAGAACTAAGCATATAGAAATTAGGCACTATTTTATAAGAGATGCAAATGAAAAACATCTTATACAAGTGCATAAAATTCATACTGATGAAAATGTGGCTGATTTGTTAACCAAAGCTTTTGATGGCCCTAGGTTTCAATACTTAGTAGTCCATATTGGGATGATCAATCCCTGATTGTTCTATTTTAGGGGAGGAATAAGCCTAAGGGGAGGCTTATTGTTTAAGGGGAGGCTTAGTATTGAACATTTTTGTAACATTTTTGTATAATTTTGTATATTGTGTATTCTTTTGTCCACTAACATTTTTGCAGATATTGAAGTCAAACACAAACAATCAGTAACAAATTAATGAAAAGAAGAAGTTTGAAATTCTATTCATTAAGAAAGGTTGCATTCACAGATGCAACATTACAAAAGAGGGTTTCATCACATCAGAACAACAAAAGACAACAAACAAACACCTAAACCAACTATCCCATGGCCCTCTTCCCCTTCCCATTGAAGTCGGGCATGCTCTGCTTTCCCCTTTTCCCAATCTCCTCCCAAGCACGGCGACTAGCAAGGCCAAGCACTTGTTCTCTTTTCCCTGGTTTTGGGTTGGAGTAAGTTGGCCTTTGAGCAGAGCTTGCCACCACCAAAGCCTTGGATGTCACTACTGTTTGCTCATCATCAGTATCTTCATAGAAGGAGACATAGCTGGGCATGGACATCAACTCATAGTCAGAGCTTGAGTCATCCACATATGGTGGGGGTGTAGGCAGTTCATCAGAAGAAACACCCTCAGCTTTTGGTTTTGGATTTAGGTTCATCCATGTTAAAGTGTTGTGGTGAGAGGAAAGTATTTCTTCCATTCGTTGGTGGATGATGAATAGGCTGATGAATCGGACAAAATCTCAATGATGTCAGGCTTACTCATTGTGTTGTTACTGACGAAATCTCAATGATGTCAGGCTTAATCAATGATGTCAGGCTCCTCTTGCTACTTGGGAGTTGACTTTTAGTCCTTTGGGGATGGGGTTGTTGAATACTATTTACAAGGTGGATAAATCCCTCAAACATTTTTCATGTCTCGGGGAGATTTTGCATCTAGTAGATAGACAGGATTTAGTGAAGTTGTATGGCATGGTTCTCCTTTACTATGATACTCATGATCTTGATGTTGCTGGTATGGTCTTGTTGGGTGGTCTGAGGGTATTGATGGATTCTCACCCAGGGGGTTTTGGTTACAGAATTTGGGATGATCAAGATACATGGGAGATTACAAATTGGAGGTTGTATCCCATTTATAGTGTGCATGTGTTAGAGACTGCTGTTGGCATGGTGCTATATATGTTTACAGATGTCAGGTACCCTCTATCTGTAAAGGTTATGGAGAAAATGCTCAATCTGAAGTTGGAAGTTCCTGCTGATATGGTGGGAACTGACATGACCACTATAGAGCAACTGATTGGGTTTGTCAAGAAGCAGCTTACTCAGGCTAGGGGTCCTCCTGTTTGATTATGGTACTCTGTCCTACTCCTCTTTGTTTCATTAGTAGGTCTTTTCTGTATATAGGTATCGTATTCTTTTGTTATTTAGTTATAAAAAAAAGAAAAAAAACTATTTGAATGTGCCCGTGGTTTCTTCTGTTAAGTTTTGGTGTGCTAAATTCTTTTGGTTCTGATCCTAAAACTCTTTTGATTCTGGCACACATGGTACTAAAATTCTTTTGGAAAAACAATGGTATTCAACTCACCATGTCTTTGACAAGAAAGAGTTGACTCACCATGAGGGTACGTGTAACATATTGGATTTCACAAACACATCAAACCATGTTTAATGGGGTGTACACTTTAAGGTTTTAGAGAGAGAAATTTTAGAGGTTTAGGGAACTTAGAGAGAGAAAGTAAAATCTTATTATGAGCTCCAACCCTCTACCTTAGGAGGTAGAGGGTATTTATAGTACCTTACATAAAACGCCACCTACGGGCTGTGGATCAGGCATACAGTGGGTAAAGACCCGTCCATCCTCCACGGTGTTACTTAACTAAATACTAATTAACATAAAATAACTATGACTACGAGCTTTCTAACGATTACATATACTTGAGGTGACCGACACTTTAACGACTGGATTTTCTAAATCCTAACAATCTCCCCCTAAAGGAGGTCACCTCAAATTACATAGAATACAAACAGATATTACATTAAGATTGTTCTTGGATTCTTTTTTAAGTTCATTGCTCTGTAGCCCTTAGTCTTTGATTCTTCATGTTTTGCATGTATGGTTAATCCAAGTGGAGGTCTTTAACTGATCCACGTGATGATGAGTTTTGAGCCAGCTTTGAGATCATCAGCATACATAAATCTCTGACTCTTCCTTTGTAGTGTTGACATTACGTGATGTTGTGACATTGGACCGACATGCTCACATTCTGGACCATGATTTCTTCTCATCAGATTAGTGGAAGCTTTAGTTGATTCATGATATTTGCAGCAGCGTAGCAGAAGCATGGAGTGAAAATATCAGAGTCATTGATGCACTTATCATGATTTCTTTAGAAGTGAATGTGTTGTGTGAGCATGCGGCTATGGATTGACTTCTCCATTCTGATCAGCTGCATACGTTGGGTGTACCTGCATACAACAGTTAGCAATAAATCGCACGAAAGTGTCTTTGATCACTTTCATAGAATTGAGGTACACAACCCACAGTTCCCCGTTGATTCGTAGAATTGAGGTACACAGCCCACGGTTCGCAGCTGTTCTAGCTGTTCTCAAACCGGAACGTCTTAAAGAAGACAACACGGAGTGAGTGAACCAGCAAATTGAGATTCACTGATTGATGAAAGGATATTTTAAAAACAATCATGTACTGCTCAATATAAAATGTTTTTGCAATACAACGAAGGTTTTAAGGAAAAATAAATTATCAATCATAAACACCTTTTATTTTTAAATATTAATACACAGTCGATGTGCTAGAGAAAAGAATTTTAAGCACAACAACTGGTTTTTCAAAGGTATCCGTCAATCCATTTCCTGGACCAAGGTTGATTCAATAATGAATCGCCCCATTGTTTCAATCCAGTTGTCACAAGCTTGATCTATTGAATAGATCTCACATGCCACCTACCAAGAGCTTGTTTGATGTTGGCTCTAGAAGGCTTTCCATCGTCATTGTGAATATGTCTGCATATCACTCAGATGTTCTGGCAATACCACAAGGATAATGCGTAGGACTCATAAGATATATTCTCACTTTCCACATTGTGAGAAACAGTGATTCTTCATTGATTATGTCCTTAATGAGATTTATTGATGATCTCGTGGCTCTAGACTCAATTGTGCACATCTGGTTCCTATGCCGGAGACTAGGGAGAGGGTCTCCTTCTTCAATATCAACCATCTCTAAGATAAAGTCGATAGATAATGTAGGTTCCCTGTGAGAATGAAACAAGTCATTTTAAGAGGAACTTGAGTAGCTTGGGAAGTTGTAGTGCAGTGTGTCACTAGGTCCATGACGTCTTGTCTTCAATACCGGTGTTACCTTAGTAACAACCAGTAGCATATGTATTGAACCCGGTTTCTGCCCTAAGGTTGAATAATTGGAGGGCTATAACTTTTCACCCTTTTCACATTCATTTCTTTTTCATTCTTCAACCCCTTCAGTGCTTACCGAGACTTCATTACTAGAACCTTGTTGGGTTTATTCCAGTTCTAGCTCTATCTCAGTCCGCACTCTTCCCATTTCCCACTTTTCTCCTTTTTTCCCATCATACCTAAGGACTCTACACTATCTAGTGGTTTGTCCCTGGGTAGATCCCTCCGGCTCTGGCGGGATCGTGGGAACGAATACCTAACCTGATCATCCTTATATCTCCATACATAAACTAAATTTGGTCGGTCTTTTCGGTGTTGTTCTTTTGCCATTGGAACCAATTGAAAACCAGTTGAAAATCAATCCAGGTACTTGTGATATATTATCAAAGCATTTTGTACCTGAATTGTTTTTGATATTTCAGAAAAAGAGCTCCCCTCAACATGTGCATCGTATATTTGAAATCGATTTGGCACATGGAGGCAAGAGGAAGAATTCAATTCATTGATTAACATTTTCTAAAAATATCGACATCACCTTCCCGATCAAGATTAGTATTTTTCATAGTTAGTTAAAGATATTTTTGGGAAAGGATGTGGTTTTCAAAAAGTTGCTCCCCCTCAATATGTGTATCGAGATTCGAAAGTGTTTTGCACATATTAGGGAAAACCTGCACTTAGAGACAAATCAATCACGTTTCAATCCTTTTTGGTTTGATATAGATGCTCCCCCTTAACATGTGCATGGAAAATTTGAAATCGTTTGGCACATGTAGGGAGGAGAGCTTGCTAATTACCTATAAAACTATTTATCGAATTATCAGTTTAAATCCAATTTAAATAACAAATTCTCCCCCGATCACAATTTTCAAGTAATTTAAGATTTGTGATCTCTATAGATTTAAATTGATTTTGAAAGATTTTGATGAGAATTGTGACTTGCTTATGAAAACATTTAACCGATAAGGATCAAATCTGAGACTTTAAACTCCAACGATTAAACATGCTTGAGTATCTTTTGAAAACATGACATAAGCCTTGGTCTGAACCAATTGTATGACAAATAACCTTTTTGATTTAATTGAAATCATTCTCCCCCTCATTCAATGACATAAGTTGTTGATTGAGAGATAGAGATTTTGACAAATGTCAAGTCCAGATGATTTTCAAAAATTTAGTACGAGTTATTCTTCAAAGCTATTTAGTTTTCATTAGATAACAAATATTTTTCAGAAGAATTTATAGAAGCAAAAATATTTGAGAAGGAAACATTTGTCTTTTTTTTTTGGTGACAAACATTTGTTTTTAGAATCAGAGCATGAGATTTGAAAAATAAGATAAAGCACGGCTATGTTCTTTCTTTTAAAAATGGGGTATAGTCTGAAATGACTATAAACCTTTGTTTTTCATTCTCTCAATTTTTTTTTTAATTTTTTTTAAAACAATTTATGTACATTCGAACAACATCTAAAGACCCATGTCACTCTTTGAATGACAACACAAAGACCGTAGATGTTATCGAATCAAGAAAAATATGACAAAATGACAATAATTTTTTAAATTTTTTGAGTTTTTCAAATTTTTATGGATTTTTTGAAAGTTTTATATTTTTCTATTTTCTTTTTGAGGGTTTTATAATTTTTTTCAAAATTTTATTTATTTTTTATTTTTTTATTATTTATTTTTTTTTGAATAAATATTTACAAGAGATGGATGAATAATAGTTTTTACTCCTCGTCTTCCTCTTGAAGACATTTGAGTGTTTCCGGTTGTAGACTCTTTAGACCAAGTCGTGGAAGGCTAAACTCAAAACGTTATCTAGGAAGAGCTTTGGTGAAGATGTCTGCTAACTGATATTCAGTCCTCACAAAATATCGTTCCACCACACCGTTCTCCACTTGCTCCCTGATGAAATGATGTCGAATGTCAATATGCTTTGCTCTTGAATGTTGAACATTGTTACATGAGAGAGCAATGGCACTCTTGTTATCACAATACAGAGGGATTTTGTTGAATTCAAAGCCATAGTCAGATAATTGGGATCTCATCCATAGGATTTGAGCACAACAAGATGACATGGCTAAGTATTCTGCCTCTGTAGAGAATATAGAAGTACTCATTTGTTTCTTTAAAGACTAGCTCACAAGCTTATCACCGAAAAACTGAGCACCTCCAGACGTGCTTTGACGTGTATCTTGACATCCTGCATGGTCAGCATCTGCATAGGCCGTTAGTGACATACCGGAGTCCTTCGGGTACCAAAGTCCCATGTTGATGGTTCCTTGGAGATACCGAAAGACCCGTTTAACCGCTTCAAGGTGCTTTTTGGTAGGCTTAGCCTGGTATCTAGCACACATGCAGTAAGGTACATCAGGGACCCAATCATACTACGATATTTAGTTTGGTCAACCATGATCCCTGAGTGGTCCTCATCCAGTTTAGTGCGCTCCACCATGGGAGTGTCAACAGGGTCACAAGAATCAAATCCAAATTTCTTTAAAATTTCATTAGCATATTTAGATTGATTGATAAAAATGCCTCCGGGACTTTGTGAAATTTGTAATCCCAAGAAAAATGACATTTGTCCCATCATTGACATTTGAAATTTGGAGCCCATCTCCTTAGAAAAACGGTCACATTCATTGGGGTCAGTCGAGGCAAATATAATATCATCAACATAGATTTGAACGTGAATTAATTGTTTGCCTGACTTTCTGGTGAACAATGTCGGATCAACTGCTCCTTTGCTGAATCCGTTAGAGAGAAGAAACCTTGATAGCGTATCGTACCATGCCCTTGGAGCTTGTTTCAAACCGTAAAGGGCCTTCTTCAAGCGATAGACATGAGTAGGATGCTCTGGATTCACAAAACCTTTAGGTTGGCTGACGTATACGACTTCTTTAAGATCTCCGTTAAGAAATGTCGTCTTTACATCCATCTGATAGACTACCATGTTCTTACTTGCAGTGTTAGCCAGGAAGATTCTGATTGCCTCGATACGTGCAACTGGAGCAAATGATTCTTCAAAGTCAATACCCTCCTCTTGACGGTATCCTTTTGCAACCAATCAAGCCTTGTTCTTTAACACATCACCATGTTCATCAAGTTTAACTTTGAAGATCGTATCTCTTTTTCTCCTTATCATTGACCTCATCATACGTCTTTGGTCTATCCAAACCTAAGATCACTGTACCATCGCAGCAGTTTCAAGTGTGTCTCTTGTAGTCTCAATCTGATAAGGTCCTTCATCAATTGACTTGATAATGTTAACGCCATTTTCCTTTCCCAAACAGTACAACCTAATTCGTTGAGCCCATGATTCATAATCAGTTCTGTCACGCATAGGTGGACGAGTATCTGATCCAGCTGCTTGAACGTCCTCAGCTACAGAAGAGATGATTATAGGCACGTTGGTAGACATGATTACAGATTTCACGGGATTTTGTAACTCTATGATTAAACCGGGAAATAGATTCTTTCACGGGATTTTACTAAATCAAGAGAAAACCGTAAAATGTAACAATCAGAAACAATAATTAACCAAGTCGCTTTAAACCTTGAAGACAAGTCGCTTTAACCTAAGTCGCTAGGTGTACAAGTAGCTTCAATGGACAAGTCGCTAGGCACACAAGTTGCTAGAATGACAAGAGACAAGTCGCTTCGAAGACAAATCGCTAGTGACAAGTCGCTAGACACAAAAGTTGCTAGAATAACATGTCGCTAGATGGACAAGTCGCTAGGGACAAATCGCTAGACACAGAATTTGCTAGAGTAACAAGTCGCTGTATGGACAAGTCGCTAGGACAAATCGCTAGACAAAACAGTACGACCACTACTTTGTACTATTTGTCGTTTTGTCTCATAAGAAAAATCGCTAGAGCACAAGTCACTTCCCTCAATAAAGACAAGTCGCTGAAGAACGTAGAGACAAGTCGCTACGAAGAAATCTATGCACAAATCGCTTCCCACAACAAAGACAAGTCACTAAAAACGTAGAGACAAGTCGCTACGAAGAACTCAAGTCCGAGACACAAGTCGCTAGATAGAAATATTCAAAAGCAACACTTTTCAATCCAAAAACTACCCAACCACACTGATTCAAGCCTTCTAAATCAAAACCTAACCACTTATGATGATTCTAAACACAAAAGTACAATCAAGATTAAAACTTTAACACTAGAAATGGTCTAAATGATGCAAATACCACTAAACTTTTTCAACCCCAAAAACCATATAAAACCACTAGAAATCCAAGAACATGTAAGAGAGATGATCAAACCATGGTTCTTGATACCATTTGTAACATATTCGATTTCACAAACACATCAAACCATGTTTAATGGGGCGTACACTTTAAGGTTTTAGAGAGAGAAAGTTTAGAGGTTTAGGGAACTTAGAGAGAGAAAGTAAAATCTTATTATGAGCTCCAACCCTCTACCTTGGGAGGTAGAGGGTATTTATAGTACCTTACATAAAACGCCACCTACGGGCTGTGGATCAGGCATAGAGTGGGTAAAGACCCGTCAGTCCTCCACGGTGTTACTTAACTAAATACTAATTAACATAAAATAACTACGACTACGAGCTTTCTAACGATTACATATACTTGAGGTGACCGACACTTTAACGACTGGATTTTCTAAATCCTAACAGTACGACTTTGGTGTGATAATCAAATCCGTTGGAGGCTGACAATTTGCCAAAAAATATATGGTGCTTAACTCACCATGTCTTTGTTGATAAAGAGTTGGCTAGCCCACAAGAGTATGGCTTGTGGTAACGGTAGTGGAAAACCATGTTTGGTAATCAATTCACCAAGGTGATTTATTCAACCAAAGAATTGGCTAGTCCTGAGCAAACGACTACAGGTAAAGACAAATCAAATCCGTTTATGGCTATGATGGTTTGCCAAAAATCATTAGGGTATTTCAACACACCAATGATTCATGTTCAAAGTGTTGGACTGGTTACTAGTTCACCAGGGTGATGCCATGATTCCACCAAAGGACTAGCTAGCCCAAGAGTGAGTATCTACTTGGTAAAGGCTCATCAAATCTACTCATGTTGCTGTTGGTTCTTGTTGCTGCTAGATCCTTGTTCTTCAAGATGGTTACTTGTTGCTGCTGATTCATTCAGTTGTTGTTGGTTACCTTATATTGCTGCAGATGTTCAAGTCTCAATCCTCATGTTCTGGATGTCAAAGATCTATCTAGAAACTTGAAACTAACCCAGTCAAATTCAAGTTTAGGGGAGGATTGTAAGAAATTATTTAAACAATATAATAGTTTATGGTTTCTGCTGGTACCTTTAGTGGTTCCTGCTGATAGTATTATTCCTGCGGATAATATAAAATAGTTAATCCACATTATTAGAAGTTTGTTAGAGGAATGTATATGCATGAGTTATATTATGAAGAGATTATGCATATCTCCTTTACACGTTTTCTTGTAATGGGTTGTATTAGGGTTTCTTGTAGTATGAAAGAAACTCGCGGCCATGAACATTGTATGACTTCAGAAACAATTTCTAGTGATTAATATAGATCCATAGAGGAATAAAGTGTATATTAGTAATTCATCTTCTTTAACTCTTGTGTTTACTTTCCGCATAAACATAAGTTTATTAGAGATTCTCCTATAGTTTACTTGTGATTATATAAGTATTCTATCTATTACCAAAGGCTCAAAGATCTATCTAGGACTGATCCAACAAGGTTTTGCTTAAGGTTCCTAGAAAAAACAATGTGTACAATCTTGATATGGAGAACATTGTTCCTGATTTAACTTGTCTTGTAGCAAAAGCATCAAATGATGAATTAATGCGTTGGCATAGAAGGCTGGGTCATGTGAATTTTAAAGTTACAAATAAACTGGTTAAGGAAAACCTTGTAAGAGGTTTGCCTTCTAAACATTTTGTAAATGACCAAACATGTGTTGCATGTTTGAAAGGTAAATAACACAAAGCCTTTTGTAAGCCGGAGATTTTAAACTCTAACACACAACCATTATATATGCTGCATATGGATCTGTTTGGCCCTACTTCTGTGAGTATTTTAAATCATACAAAGTTTTTTTTGGTAGTTACAGATGACTATAGCAAGTTCACGTGGGTTTTCTTTATGTTTTCTAAGGATGAGACTAATGGTATCCTTAAGAGCTTTATAACTGAAATAGAGAACATAACTGATAAGAAAGTTAAAATCATTAGATATGATAATGGCACAGAGTGTAATAACAAAGTGATGAATTATTTTTGTCAAGCTAAGGGTATTAAAAGGGAATATAGTGTGGCTAGGACTCCTCAGCAGAATGGTGTAGCTAAGAGGAGAAATAGGACACTCATAGAGGCTTCAAGAACCATGTTAGCAGATTATAAGTTACCCACCATTTTTTGGGCTGAAGCAGTTAATACTACTTGCTATGTTCAGAATAGGGTACTTGTTGTTAAGCCTTACAACAAGACTCCATTTGAGTTGTTTCTAGGTAGGACCCCTGTCTTAGAGTTTCTGAGACCATTTGGATGTCATGTGACTATTCTTAATACCATTGAATATTTGGAAAAGTTTGATGGGAAATCAGATGAAGGTTTATTGTTTGGATATTCTAAAAATATTAAGGCCTTTGGGGTTTAAAATCTTAGAACCAGAAAAGTAGAAGAGAACCTACATACAGAGTTTTTGGAGAATAAACCTAGTGTAGAAGGGAATAGACCTCAGTGGTTATTTGACATTTACATGCTAACAGAATCTATGAACTATGTACTAGTTTTTGTAGGTTCTAATGATTTTGTAGGTATAAATGAAGGTCGTGATGCAGATATATCTGGAGCGGAGACAGAATAAGAGGAAAACTGCATCATCATGCTACTTTGGAAGGACAATTCTCCTGTTATTACTTCTTTAGAGAATGCAAAGAATGATGATCCTTAGCCTTCTAATAATGATAATGAGGATGAAGAATTTGTGAACAAAGACAGTGAAGCTGCAGATGCTGTTGAATCAATTAACAATACTAATGATGTTAGTACTGGTGGGCAAAATAAAAGTACTGCTAGGCCACAAGTTAATATTGATGGGCCAAGTATTGTCCTACTAGTTAGTACTGTTATTTTACCTTTTGTTTCTGATTTGTTTGGTGGCAATAATGAAGATGATGCGGTGGATCTCACCAACATAACCTCATCCTATCCTGTTCCTACCACTCCTCACACCAGAATCAACAAAGATCATCCTTTGGAGAATATTACTGGTGAAGTTCAATCAGGATTAAAGACAAGGTCAAGAGTTCAGACTAGTGGGACAGGCTTTATAAGTGTTATCTATGAAGAAAGATCTCATGGTGAAGTTCAAAAGTGTCTGTTTGCTTGTTTTATAAGAAGAACCTAAGAAGGTTACCAAAGCTCTCAAAGATGAAGCCTGGATTGAGGCTATGCAAGAAGAACTTCTACAATTTCAGTTGCAGTAGGTATGGGTTTTGGTGGATCTGCCTTATGGAAAAAGGGCAATTAGGACAAAATGGGTATTCAGGAACAAAAAGGATGAGAGGGGCATTGTTTTCAGGAACAAGGCCAGACCGGTAGCTCAAGGATACATACAACAAGAAGGGATAGACTATGATGAGGTCTTTGCCCCAGTTGCTAGGATTGAAGCAATTAGGCTATTCTTGGCCTATGCTTCATACAAAGACTTTACAGTGTATCAGATGGATGTAAAGAGTGCATTTCTCTATGGAAAGATTGAAGAGGAGGTATATGTCTGTCATCCTCCAGGTTTTGAAGACCCAGACTTTCCAGACAAGGTATACAAAGTGGAGAAGGCTCGGTATGGTTTACATCAGGCTCTCAGGGCATGGTATGAAACATTGGCCAAGTATCTGTTGGAAAATGATTTTCATAGAGGCAAAATTGATCAGACTCTATTCATAAAGAGGCTGAAGGGAGACATCTTGTAAGTTCAGATATATGTTGATGATATCATCTTTGGATCCACCAAGAAGAAGTTATGTACAGAATCTGAGCAGCTCATGCATGACAGATTTCAAATGAGTTTTATGGGTGAACTTAGATTCTTTTTAGGGATGCAAGTGAAACAGAAAACAGATGGCATATTTATCAGCCAAGATAAGTATGTGAAGGATATTTTGAAGAAGTTTGGATATGAGAGTGTGAAAACTGCTAGTACTCCTATGGAACACAACAAACCTCTACTTCCATATGATGATGGTGAAGAGGTTGATGAGCACCTGTACAGATCCATGATTGTATCATTGATGTATTTGACAGCATCCAGACCAGATATCATGTTTGCTGTATGTGCTTGTGCTAGATTCCAGGTCACTCCCAAGGCTTCACATATGCATGCAGTGAAGAGAATCTTTAGGTATCTGAAAGGCCAAACCAAATTGGGCCTTTGGTATCCAAAGAATTCTCCATTTGATCTAGTAGCCTACTCAGATAGTGACAATGCTGGAGCAAGTTTGGATAGGATGTCAACAACAGGTGGTTATTAATTCCTAGGAGACAGGTTGATTTCTTGGCAGTGTAAGAAGTAGAATGTGGTGGAAAACTCCTCAACTGAGGAAGAATATGTGGCTGCTGCAAGCTGTTGTGTTCAAGTGCTCTGGATTCAGAATCAGATGCTTGACTATGGGTACAATTTCATGAAAACTGTCATTAACATAGATAACAGCAGTACTATTTGTATCATTAAAAATCCAGTTTTACATTCTAAGACTAAACATATAGAGATAAGACACCATTTTATAAGAGACTGCAATGAAATGAAGCTTATTCAGGTTCTTAAAATTCATATAGATTATAATGTTGCAGATCTTCTTACTAAGGCTTTTGATGTGGGAAGGTTTCAATACTTGGTTGCAAGTATTGGAATGCTTAACCCTTAAAACTGTCTTAATCTCTTTGTCTTTGTAAAATTTTGTAAAAAGGATTAGTACTGTTAGTTATCTGAGTTTGTATTGTTAGGTATAATTAGTACTGTTGGTGCTAATTTATACTGGTAGCCATTTGTGTTAATATTGCTAGTCTAAAATTAATACTGTTATCAAGAAAATGGTTTGGTTTGTGTTTTCTTGTTTTTAGACTAACATTTGCAGGCAAGGTAAAGCAGTATGATTGGCTTGGAATGTGTGAGAACTTTGCAGATAAAGAAAATAGTGTAGTTAACTCCCCTAGATGACTGTACACAACCACATGATGGAGATTTGCTATGCTGATGTTTGTATAGATGCCAAAGCATTACGAGGCATCTGGATCTTATTTGTAAATGAATTGATGGTCTTAGTTAGTCAAATTTAATCTGATCTAACACTCTTTACCATTATATCATGTTACATGATAGTGTGTTACTCCAAGGAGATCTGGTATTGAGAACAACGAGCAAATATGAATCTAACACTTCTGTCTTAGAGGCAACGCCTGCCACGAGCTGGAAACCCTGTTAAAAAGGGTATTAGAATGAGTCTATCTGTCACAGGCAGTACTTAGTGCTGAAACCATTGGTTCTCACACAACAAGAGGTCAAATGTGACCGCACTTGATTAAGAGTCTTCCCTTACACTTAACCCCTTCTAAAAATCTTAGTGTAGTATTGTTTTAAAAGAAAATTGGGTTAATACTGCTAAGAAAATCATTTTGAAAAAGTTTGTACTGCTAGGCAAAATTTTGTACCGCTAGTGACAAATTAGTACTGCTGGATGGCCGTTTGTACTATTTAGGCATAACTACTTTTTAAATATAGCCTTTGAGAATTTCTGTTACTTACCGTACTTAAAGGGTTTCTAACATGGAAAAATTTACTTTCTTTCCATATTCTAAAAGATTACCTTTCTCTTAAGATAACAATTATCCAAGTCAGTTATTCTCAAAACCCTAAGTCTTCTTTATAGAAACTCAATTGGCTCTCAAATAAATTCAATTAACAGATAAACAATCATATCCCAACAGCCTACACATACTTTTAACCCTAAATCATCAATTCTCATTAATAATGACTTTGGAATTTGCTGCTAAACATAATCAGGTTGCATTCTTGGAGAAAATAGAGGAAGGAAGTGACTTCCATGAGATAGTAGACTTTCTGAATCATACCCACATCATGTATGCTCTAACAGTTAACCCTATTATCTATGTCTCTCACATCAAACAGTTTTGACAGATTGCTACTGTCAATACTCTTGAGGATGGAGACAAACAGTTCAAAGCAACAGTAGATGGAAAACCTATCACTCTTACTAAATCATCTCTTAATAAGCATATGCACCTAGAAAATGAGGATGGTATTAGTGATTTTCCAAATACTGAAATTTTTCAAAACATGCCCAGAATAGGGTATGACACAACCGCTCAAAATTTAACTTTTCAAAAAGGTTATTTTGCCCCGCAATGAAGATTCTTTATCCATACTATCCTTCATTGTTTGAGTCCAAAGAAATCCTCATGGGAGCAATTCTGTAGCAATATTGCAAATGCTCTCATATGTTTATCAACAAACAGGACTTATAACTTTTCAAGATTGATTTTTGATAGTATGGTAAAAAATATGGATCACAAATTCAAAATTTTAATGTATTCACGATTTATTCAAACTATTTTGAAAGCAAGACAAGTTCAACTTAAATCCCATAAAACTATTTATCCAACTCCTTGACTCTCACTAAAACTTTTTAGCAATATGAGGATGGCGTCTTAGGGGTTAAATGGGATTGTAGTTCCTTTGTTTGAAAATATGTTACAACTTAAGGGTGAAGGATCAACAACCCCAATTGAGTCCCAACACACACCCACTGGTCAATCTGGTACTTCATCAGCCTCACAACCAATTTCATCACCCTATAAGAGTACATCTAGAGAAGGATCTAGTGTTCCTCAGCACAGATTTCCTACTGATCCATCTTTAGCAGATGAGGCTGCCTCTGGCAGAATAGGAAGGGTTGCCCCTACTGACTCAGTCTTAGAAGCTGGTCAGGACAGGGGTAACATCAATAAGACCAAACCTATGGCAACATCTAAAGTGTCTGGTTCTCATGGACAAGATGCAGGTGATGGAAACCCTAGCCACATGGAAAACATGGGGGACATGCCATGTGATCCACCTTTCCCAGAAGGTCATACATCTGTAAGTGGTGAGGGCAGTATGAAACTAATTAATGATTTGATGGCTACTTGTACCAACTTGACAAACAGGATGACTAACTTAGAGCAAGAGCTAAAGGAGACAAAGCTTCTGTACAGCAGATCATACACAAAGGTCATAGGCAAGGTGAAGAAGCTGCAAACCAAGGTTAAGTCACTCAAAACTCAAAGGAGAACCACCCTTGTAGAGTCAACCAGTTCAGACAGTTCAGATGCAGACATGGATCCAGAAGATTCTTCCAAACAAGGGAGGAAGATTACAGATGTTGATGCTGATCCACATGTTACACTGGTTCAAGAACAAGCAGAAGTTCAGGGGAGTATTGATGAAATAGATGCAGGTGGTGAAAGACAATTTGATCTAGGGACTGAAACAATTAGTACTGCTAAATTGGAACAGGCAGTATAAAATGGAGAAGGTACTGCGAAGGATAAAACTGCTTCTGTTAGTACTTGTGGAGCAGAATAAGGTACAGCAAATGAAAGAATTTTCTATACCAGAAGGAAAAGAGTTGACATAAGGGATTATGACTGCTGCTGAAGAGTTACCTAAGAAGATTAAGAAGGGTGTTTCTACACAAGTCAGTTTTGATCAGGAACTAGCTAAGAAAATTCATGAAGAAGAAGTGACAAGCTTTCTTGAAGAACAGAGATTGGCTAAAATTGCAGAGTTATCTCAAGAAGAATCTGATGCACTGCTAGCTCTCCAAATACAAGAAGAAGAGAGAGGAGCCTTTCCAGAAGATGACAGAGAAGATGCCCTATAAGATCTACTGGTTATGATCAGAAAACAACAGTGTTAGGATGGTTGAAAAAAGATTTAAGCCTCCTACAAAACAGAAAAAGATGAAGCATATGAAGTTGTAGTTGAAGCATCAAGATTACAAGAAGGATGTTCAACTGAAGGGGAAATCATATGCAGAGATTCAAGATATGTATGTCAAATCTTATAAGAGAGTACAAGACTTTGTACCGATGGGAACTGAACCAGAAGGCAACAAACTCAAAAGAAAAGCTACAACACCGGAATCAGAATCAGAAAAGAAGCAGAATGTAGAAGAAGGTGATCCTACTGCATAGGTTGAAATAGCAGAAGATTTGACTGATGAAAAGCTTCAAAAACTGATGGTGGTTATTCCAGAAGATGTGCATGCTGATCCATTACAGTCCAAGTATCCCATAATTGATTAGGAGATTCACACAGATAGCTTTGGAAAGTCTTGAAGGATAATCAGATTGGGAAATCACATTGAAATGTAAAAGACTTTTGCAAACATGGTTAAGCATTTGACAGAGATGATCTAGTGAAGCTATGAGATTTGGTCAAGGAAAGATTCAACCAAGCAGAATTTGAAGATGATAAGGAGAAGGAGCTGTGGGTTGAACTGGACATACTGTTTTATCCTGATCCCTATGACAGTCTTTGTAAGTTTCAAGCCCATGATAGAGCTACAAAATGGAAGTTGTATGATTCATTTTGTGTTCATCATGTCTCAACAACCAATGAAGTCGATGTGTTTATGCTGGTAGAGAAAGAATATCTACTCAGAGTTGGTATAATGATTGTCATGCTATCTGCCAAATTTATAGTAGATGAAGATTCTGAGATGGCAAGAGAGCTGCTTAGGAAGATCATGGATCAGTGTGATCAAGTAATAAGGACTGCAAAGGGAAGATAGTGTTTGGAAGAATCCTTAGAATACTTAATTTAGAAACTTGTCATTTGAAGGTAAATAATAAGCTTAGGGGAGGATTGTTGGGTATTAAGAAGCTGAAGACTTAGTACTCCTCAAGCACTTTCAGTTTACACTAGCAGTACTAACTCGAGTTAGTACTGCCAGAGCAATATTGGTACTGCCAGTTCAAGATGCTGAAGATATTCATACCGATGTGTCTAAGAGATAAGTGTTTGTACTACTTGATAAGCAAACGTGTAAAGTGATAAGTTTAGAAGATATTCAGATAATATCTTATATGGTTAGACTTATACGTCTATTGTGCATATTTAGAATATTCATAGTTATCTTGTAAAGGACTCTTTAGACTATAAAAGGAGATCCTAGGTTATACATAGAGATATATCAATCTGTGTGTGTTTAAGGAAAAGCTTCAAGATTGTAAACCCTGATACTAGCAAAGAGTACCTGTATTATTAATCAATAATATTGAAGTGTTTTGGTTATAACTGTGTTCATTCCATTATCACTGTTTCATTGATTATTCTTTTAAGTGTTATCAATTAGTTTCCGCATACTTGTTAGCATCCAAGATTAGTTTCAATCTTAGTTGTTTTGGAATCATCCAAGGCAACACATTCATACAAGCTAAGTGAATAGATCTGAGGTTTGGGACTCACAGTGTGCAAAGAATAACGTCTTTCATAACTCGTACTCATAGAAATGCTCATAGGTTTCACCGGTGCACAATAACTAGAACTCGTAAGTTGGTAATGAGAAAGGAGTGATGAAATAAAATGAAAGTGAAGAGGAAATGATAATATGGCAATATTATCATAGAGGGGTAAAACGGTATAAATCCAGGATATATATATTTATCTAGGATAAATATATTTAAGTATAAAAGGTAAAACCATAATCCTTAAAAAGATGTGGATCAGCCGATCCCCTATGAATCCATTTCAAACTTGTATTACTTAATGGATAATTACTAGGGACTTCTAGTGTAGTTAGAAAAGTTTTTGTATCCTGATGAGTGTCTAAATACTCATCATTTTTATACTGTCTAGACTGCAAAAACATCTGAAAACACTTAGAAATGCTTCAAAATGATAAAAATATCACAAACAAGTGTTTTATATGTTTTAAATGCAAAAACATCAAAATCTGATGAAAAACGTATCAAGTTTGCATAATTGGCAGTTTTAGTCCCCCAAGTTACAAAAGTTGTCAAAATTAGTCCCTGGTAATTCAAAAAACTTGTAAAATGTCATTTAAGGTCCTTGAGATTCAAAAGTTGTCAAAACAAACCCTTTAAAGTTCAAAAATCACAATTTACAACTTTAGTCCCTCAACTTTACAAAAATGTCAAAAATAGTCCCTGGGTGTTCAAAAATAGAAATTATTCAAAACAACACCCTTGTATTATTAATAAATGACATAATTGGTCCTTTATGATAAGTTTAGAGAAAAATTACAAGTTCAGTCCTTGAAGTTTGGCAGATTTACATTTTTGGTCCTTGGGTTATTAAGCTACTTAAACCAAACGGATCCTTTATATTTATCCAAGCCCAATCCAAATCCAATAAACCAACCCGCCCATATTTAAAAAAAAGAGAAAACCGCCTCCACTGTACATTGTCTCTTCCATCTCTGTAATCTCAAAACCGGGTGGTTTTACCACCTGTTACTTCCACCTCACCTTGCTACCCACTCTCTCCACCTCATCCCCCCTCCTAGACACAAGCCCACAACCAATTAATGCTTCCCCACCATGAACCTTTACTGTAGCACTCACAAACATTTGTTTTTGCTTTCCAAATCACTCCTACTCCATGACTACTTCACATATTGTCCCTCCGCCTCACATAACATCCCAAACTTCTTTAATTACTCTGAAACTGTCTCAAGCAACCATTTGCACTTTTGGAGCCAAAAGTAAGTTTAAAGGCTAGGATGAGTTTGACTCAATCAATGGTCAGAATGGTTGATGGGATATGTTCAGAATCAAGTGGGGAGTCTCAAAATACTATAAAGAAAGAGGGAGAAGCAGAGAAGAAATATATCTAGTGTAATTTCATTTAGTTTATGTCGAATTAGTTAAACTTTAATTTCCAGTGTATGTTTAAGCTTTCTAGTGTTGAATTAAGTGTTTTCAGTGTATTATAAACTTTTATCAATAAGCAATTCCAGTTTATGTTCATGATTTCAGTTTATGCATTTTCAAAAGTTCCAAATCTCAAATTGTTTGAATGTTGTTTGTAGTGGATGATAAGGACTCATAAGCCAATATAAGCTCCTCAGAAAGCTTATTAAAGCTTTTAGATACCTTAAAATTCTGTTTAGTATCAAAAAGAAAAAAATACCAAAAATACATCAAAAATAGTGGAAAAATCAAAAGTCTGTGAAAATGAAGATCAAGACATTGGAGCAGGGTTAATAAAGGATTGCCTTGGGTTTAGTGCTTCTTGGGAAGCTATAGGATCTATTTTAGGTCCTTGGTTCTCGTATTTCACTTGGAAACATCTTGTAAGCTTTTTGATTCATTTTGGCAATTTCTTGTGTAAGGCAGTCATTAGCTCAAATTTCTGTTTGATCATGTTCATTAGTCATAGTTAAGTGAAATTAAACATAAAAATCAGTGGTTTGTTCTTTTAAATTTGTAGCTAGTAAAATTTCATTTTAATGTTAAAATAACTTAAGTCTAAGTTCTTAGTTTTATGTTGTTATCACTGTTGGTTCATGTTTAATTAGTCTTATTTAATGATTATATAAAATCTGAAATCAGTTTTGTGGTTTACATTTGTGATTTGCTTTGAAAATCTTCAAACGATTAAGTAAAGGGTGTTTGGATTGGCTTGCTTAAATGAGCAGTCTTGTTTGTGTTGCACCTGCTTGTCTTGTCTTTATGTTTCATTAGTCCCTAATAACTCAAACAAACAATAAAAACCAGACCTTATTTGGTGAAAAGTCAAAATCATTCTTAATATCACCTAGATTGCCCACTGTTGGAATTTCATGATCTATGATCATTGTTTTGTGTTTATAAGTTGTTAATCTTGCTCAAATCAGTCTTAACATACCTTAATACAACATATTCAGTGCTTAAAATCAGATCAAAGTTCATCTTAGTCAACTTCTTTGTTTTTAAGAAAAGTCAAAATTTCCATTTTGGTCGTTTTTGAATAAAAAAGATAATTTCACTGTGTGCTTGATATTAAGATTTGCGCAAAAGCTCTTAGGGTATTAAAGTTCAGTTGCTAAACAAAAATAGAAAAATAGTAGTTCACTTCTCATCAGCTTTTTAAGTGCTTTTCAACTTGCTTCTTTTGAGTCCCTTGTCTGAAACCATGGTCTGTGCACAGTTGGGAGGTCCAACTTGATAAGCTTGCACAGAGCTTATTAGTTGGTATAAGCTTGTGATCTTTGGTTCTTTGGATAGCCATCCAAGTCATCTTTAGGTCCCAAGTTCATTTTTCCATTTTCTAGCTTGATAGATAGGGCTGCTTGAAGCTTTTGTTTTGTCCCCATTACTCACACCAACTGACTAGCGGAAACTGAGCATGGTCGGTACCACTTTCATAAGCTTGTCAAAAGCTCTGCAGTTACCCTTAGCTTGTGACACTTAGCTTTTTGGAAAGCCATCCAACCCAGCTTGTTGACCTGGTCCTTGTTTTAGCTTTTTGAGCTTATGTTATAAGCTAAAATTGTCTGAGAAAAAGTCCCAAGCTGTTTGGTTTGGTTTGAAAATTTAGTCAAAGTGCTTATTGCTTATTTCCAGCTTTCAATATGCTTATTTGTATGTTTTAGCTTAATATTAGTTGCTTTAACTTATTTGTAGCTTATTTCATCTTTGTTTCAAATTTACAAGCTTGTTTGAGCCTATATTATCATTATAAGCTCATAAGTACACTGTTGGGCTTATAAGCTTGTAAAACTGCTTATTTGTAGTTTGTAAAAATTTTGTCTTTGTTAAAGTTTCATATTTTTAGTATTTAAGTAGTTTTCAAAAAGAAAATCCAGAAAAACATCAATATAAAAATAGTGATAACGTTTATTTAATAGGTTTTAGCTCTTTGATTTTTCTTTTTAGCTTATTAATAAGAAAATCTTGTTTTTATACTTTTTTTAGTTTTCTGTCATCATATAGTATTTTTAGAAAAAGTTTCATAATTTTCCTAATCTTTTTAGTATTTATTAGAATTTTAAATAGTTAAAAATAGTAATTAATTAGTAAAAAAATAATTAAAAAAGCATAAAAATATCTTTTCAGTTTTAAAATTAGTTTTATCATATTTTAGATTTTTCTAAGTTAAAATTTCATTTTCAGATTTATTTCATATTTTCTAGTATTTAAGTGTATTTTAAATAATAATTAATTAGTATTAATTAGATAAAAAGTGTGAAAAATATATTTTTAGTTTTAAAATTAGTTTTATAATATTTTAGATTTTTATCATTCATAATTTTATTTTTCTAACCTTATTTCGTATTTTCTTCTATTTTAGAGTATTTATTAAATAGTTAAAATAGTTTTTAATTAATAATAATTAATTAAATAGTTGTAAAAATAATTTTCTTTTTTCTAATAATTTTATTTTATTTTTAGGATTTCAAAAATGTCATTTTCATATTTTTTAGGTCTTTTATTTCTTTAATATCATATTTTTTATTTTTGTACGTTTACGTTTTTAATATCACGTGCGTGATTGCTTTGTTGTCGATTGTTGTGCACACAGTGCGTATCCGTACATTCAATCAATCAATAGTGTAGTTATAAATCAAAATCTTTACTGATCACTATCCTTAGTGATCATTCTATCATCTGATCAAGTGTTTATACACCAATTCATCCTCCGTGGACTTAACGACCCGGAATTCATTATATTCTCCGATCTTCATTGATTGCGTGGCTGAGCTGTTTTAAGTTTCTTACGGTTAGCCATTCACAAGTCTACGCTTGTGTGATTACTTGACTGGTTTAGCACAGATCAAATTTTGGCGCCGGCTGCCACGGGAGGCTGTAAGCGTGTTCTAAGCATTTTTCAGAATCCATACTTGCACATATACCACCGTTTGTAAAAAAAGTTTTCTGTAAAGTTAATATAAATCAAAAAGTTCATTAACACTTTTCCTAAAGTGTTAAAAACACCAAAAACAATATAAAACAACAAAACAATCGGAACGTTTTCTATCTTGTGTTTCTTTTAAGATGATTCTTAAAGAAATACGATTTGGTTAAACGAGACGATACCAAAAATATTGTCAAAAGTTTTAAACCCTTTGCACAAATCATACCTACGTCTTTTTAGTGGTACTTAATATATACATAAAAATCAACCACCGCAAATCAAGGCAGTACACCTACTAACTGGGGGTGTGACCATAATAAGTTCCCGAACCACAGATTTAAAACTTGCCTTTGTGTCCTTGTGATCTGGTGTACCTTTTTCAAAGAAGCCATTTCATTTGTGATTATTGGTTAAGTTCACTTGTCGTTTTGCCTCGCATTTGTTTTGAAAAATTGATTTTTATACTTAGTGCATGCGCACTGTTCGTTCTTCCAGTCTACAAGTCCACTTTCTGAACTTGGCAAGATTCCTCGTAGGCGTAGAGGACATTCTGCTCCTTCAGCCGTGACTGAGGAACGTCTACCACCACCACCACCTGGCGTAATGGCAGAAGATAAGCCCATGAATGAGCTTCTCCAAGCACCCATCGAGGGTTACGGAGATGCTATTGTTGTCCCAGCCATCGTGGCGATACTTTTGAGCTCAAAACCGGGTTTCTTAATCTAATAACCCAAAGCCAATTCTATGGTTTTGAGCGGGATGATCCTCATGCACACATTCGATGGTTTAACAAGATTGCATCTACCATCAAGTACAAGAATGTCCCACATGAAGCTATCAAGCTTCTTCTGTTCCCATTTTCTCTAGAGGGACAAGCCCGGAATTGGCTTGAGAAACAACCCCCTCGTTAGATTGAGACATGGGAGGATCTAGTTACCAAGTTTGTTAACGAATTCTATCCTCCATCCCGAACTACAAGTCTTAAGAATGAGATAATGAAATTTTCTCAGAGATTTGATGAATCATTCGGGAAGGCATGGGATCGTTACAAAGAATTGCTCCGCAAGTGTCCGCATCATGGTTTTACCGAGTTAATGCAAATGGATACTTTCTACAATGGTCTGAGACAAGCTGACCAAGACTCTTTGAATGCCTCCGCGGGAGGTAATTTCCTTAGCAAAACCACAAAAGAAGCCTTACAAATCATTGAAAACAAGTCCCAGGTCCGTTCTTTCCGCACAAAGGCATATCAGACTCAGTCTAATGCTGGACCTTCTACTTCATCTCCTGTGAGTACATCTAGCACCGATGCTAAGATTGATAAACTCACAGATATTGTTCAGGCTTTGGTTCTTGCTAACCAAAAGAAAGTCACTTTCACTCAAACACCATCACATGGTGAAGTGAAGAAAGTTGAAGTTTGTGTTACTTGTGGTGGTCCTCATGCATGCTACAACTGTACTGCCACCGATGGTAGTCCTGTTTGAAGCTAATGCTATAGCCGGTACTTCACATCAATGAGGTAATCAATACCGTCCTCAGAATGAACCAAACTACCGTGCTAACACTTATCAAGCACCACCCGGTTTTAACCAAAATCCTAACCGGAATCAGAATCAACCTAGAATGAACCAAGGTTATCAAAACCAAGGTAATTTCTATCCTGGACCCAATCAAGGGTTCCAACAACAAGGGAACCTTCATCAAAACAATTTCAATCGAGGGAATCATTTTCAGGGATGTGAATCCTAATCCAGGGAATTTTCAACAACAAGGTCATAATCAAAACATCCGACCTCAGAATTTCCCTCCACATCCTCCAGTACCATCATCTGATGAGTTATTGAAGCAGTTCATGAAATCCCAAGATGAAATGAACAGGTTGTTGATCAGTCAGATCGCTGATCTCAAAAAGTCTTTAAATGATCAACCCTCGGGCTCGGGAAAACTTCCGAGCAACACGATCGCTAACCCGAGGGGCGATGCTAAGGCGATCACAACTAGAAGTGGTGTTTCATACAATGGACCCACTATTCCTACTACCTCTTCTTCTTCTCTTCCGGTATGGAAAGTGAACCTAAGACACACAATGGACCTACGACTCCAATGCCTCCTCCACTAGGAGAAATGAGTCAAGTTATCAAGGAACTTCCTGTTAATAATGGAGGAACCAATGATGTCCAACCTCAAGATGTCCAGAAACCCAAGTCTAATCCAGAGTTGTTTTGAACCCTTAGCTCCGTTGAAAATACCAAATCCAAATCTTCTATTCCATATCCATCACGTTTGAATGAGCAAAAGCTCCGTGAAAAAGCTAGTCATCAAATGGACAAATTTTTCCAAAATTTCCAAGAGTTACATTTTGACATAAGCTTTGCGGATGCTATCATGCTGATGCCCAGGTTTGCATCAACTCTCAAACACATGTTAAGCAACAAGAAAAAGCGTTTTGAAATGGCTAAAACTCCTCTTAAACGAGAACTGCTTGCAGTTATCCGAAAAAGCTTCCGAAAAAGCTTGGAGATCCTGGAAAATTTCTCTTACCTTGTGTATTTCCAGGAATGGTTGAATGCTTTGCCCTAGCAGATCTTGGTGCAAGCATCACCCTGATGCCTTATTCAGTATGGAAGAAACTTTCTCTTCCAGAACTTACTCCTACATGCATGACTCTTGAGCTTGCAGATCGTACAATATCCCGTCCTCTTGGCATTGCCGAGGACGTATTTGTGAAAGTAGGAAAGTTCCATTTCCAGCTGACTTCGTGGTTGTCGATTTTGATGCCGATCATCGGGTTCCTCTCATTGTTGGTCGAGGATTCCTGAGAACGGGCCGTGCTCTCATAGATGTATTTGAGCAAGAAATCACATTACGTGTTGGTAATGAAGCTGTCACTTTTAACCTTGCTCAAACTTCGAGGTACTCCGCAAATTATGATTCTGAATCGGTTAACCGAATAGATATCATTGATGTTGCTTCTGAAGAGTACTCGCAATAAGTTCTTGGTTATGATCATAATTCTTCGAGTGATAATCTCACTAATTCATCTCAACCTATCATCGCCAATTCTACTCCTTCTCTCACCCCATTTGAGGAAAGTGACTTCATCTTGGAAGAGATTGAAGCCTACTTGTCTAGTGATTCTGTTCCATGGGAAATTGATCACGCTCCCATCGACATCGAGGGGGACATACTTCTCATTGAGAAGTTGCTTAATGATGATCCATCATCATCTCCACTCCCTCCCGTCGAACTTCATAACAAGGAAATCAAGTCAGTTGAGAAAACTGAAGAATTTCCTGAGGTTGAGCTTAAGGACTTACCGCCTCATCTCGAGTATGCATTTCTTGAAGGTGATGATAAATTACCAGTCATTATTGCTAGAGATTTGAGTAAAGATGAAAAAGCTGCTCTCATAAAGATCTTGAAGTCACACAAGCAAGCAATTGCTTGGAAACTCTCCGACATTAAGGGTATCAACCCTGAATTTTGTACTCACAAAATCTTGATGGAGGATGACTTCAAACAAGCAGTTCAACATCAGAGAAGAGTAAATCCAAAAATCCATGATGTTATCAAACAAGAGGTTCTCAAACTTCTTGATGCAGGATTGATTTACCCTATCTCAGATAGTCCTTGGGTTAGCCCAATTCATTGTGTTCCTAAAAAGGGTGGCATAAATGTTATCACAAATGAAGATAACGAGTTAATTCCAACTCGATTGGTGACGGGATGGCGTGTGTGCATTGACTATCGTAAGTTGAATGACGCTACCCGTAAAGACCATTTTCCTCTACCCTTCATGGACCAGATGCTTGAGAGATTAGCAGGGAACGAATACTATTGTTTCCTTGATGGTTTCTCAGGGTACTTTCAGATACCCATTGATCCAAAGGATCAAGATAAAACCACATTCACCTGCCCATACGGAACATTTGCCTACAGACGTATGCCTTTTGGCTTATGTAATGCTCCTGGCACGTTCCAACGATGTATGATGGCAATTTTCCACGACATGATCGGGGAAACAATGGAGGTGTTTATGGATGACTTCTCAGTCATTGGGGATTCGTTTCAAACATGTCTCTCCCATCTAGATAAAATGCTAAAACGGTGTGAAGACACCAATCTCTGTCTAAACTGGGAGAAAAGCCACTTTATGGTCAAAGAAGGCATAGTCCTTGGCCATAAGATTTCAAAAAATGGGATTGAGGTGGATAGAGCAAAAGTAGATGTTATTGCTAAATTGCCTCATCCTACTACCGTCAAAGGTATTAGGAGTTTTTTAGGTCATGCCGGTTTCTATCGTAGATTCATACAAGATTTTTCCAAAATCACCCGGCCAATGACCCATCTTCTTGAAAAGGATGCTCCTTTTATCTTCTCACCCGAGTGCATCATAGCTTTTGAAACATTGAAGAAAAAGCTTCCTGAAGCACCCATTCTCGTTGCTCCCGACTGGGATTTACCCTTTGAGCTCATGTGCGATGCAAGTGATTTTGCTATCGGTGCGTCTTAGGGCAACGTAGAGCTAAGCATTTTCAGCCTATTCACTACGCAAGCAAAACTATGACTGAGGCTCAAACTCATTACACCACCACAGAAAAGAGCTATTAGCCGTGGTGTATGCATTTGAGAAGTTTCGGCCGTACTTAATCTTGACCAAATGTGTAGTGTATACGGATCACTCGGCTCTCAAATATCTGTTTGCAAAACAAGATGCAAAGCCGAGATTGCTCCGTTGGGTTCTCCTCCTCCAGGAATTTGATATCATCATACGTGATAAAAAAGGAGCTGAACCTGCTGCGATCATCTGTCCAGATTAGAAAACCCTCACCAAGATGTTTTCGAGAAAAGGAAATAAATGAAACATTTCCTCTCGAGACACTCAATGCGGTTTCTTTTCATGGAAACTCTTCTACCCCATGGTTTGTCGACTTCGCAGGGTAATTACCATGCGGGCTGAGGGGCATAGTGAAAGGGATGTCGACCAGTGACAGAAGAATAAATTCTTCAAAGATGTTAAACATTACTTTGGGACGACCCTTTCTTATTCAAAATCTGTGCGGATCAAGTCATCCGACAGTGTGTTTATGGACAAGAAGCTCTTGACATTCTCAAAGCTTGCCATGCTGGACCCACCGGGGGCCATCATAGTCCAAACTACACCGCCAAAAAGGTGTTTGATTCCGGGTTTTATTGGCCCACCATCTATAAGGATGCCCACGATTTTGTCAAAGCATGTGACGCTTGTCAACGTCATGGAAATATATCTCAAAGAAATGAAATGCCACAAAATGCCATTCAAGTTTGTGAGATATTTGACATATGGGGTATTGACTTTATGGGGCCATTTCCTTCGTCTCATGGTAACAAATACATACTCGTAGCTGTTGACTATTTGTCAAAATGGGTTGAAGCAAAAGCTTTACCTACAAATGATGCCCGAGTAGTTGTGAAATTTTTGAAATCTCTTTTTGCCAGGTTTGGAACTCCTCGTGCTATAATCAGTGATCGTGGTACACATTTTTGTAATGACCAATTTGATCGTGTCATGCAAAAGTATGGTGTTACCCACCGTCTATCTACTGCATACCACCCCCAAACAAGTGGGCAGGTGGAAGTTTCAAACCGTGGTATTAAAAGAATTTTGGAAAGGACAGTAGGCGAAAATCATGCGTCCTGGTCGGATAAACTGGATGACGCACTTTGGGCCTTCCGTACAGCTTACAAAACACCCATCGGGTGTACTCCTTACAAGCTAGTGTACGGAAAGGCATGTCATCTTCCGATTGAACTAGAGCACAGGCTTACGGGCCTTAAACATGCAAACTTCGATATACAGACAGCTGGTGATCACAGAAAAGTTCAAATGAATGAACTAAATGAACTTCGTGATCAAGCTTACGAGAAATCTTTGATCTATAAACAAAAGACAAAGAAGATTCATGACTCTAAAATCAAGAACCACGTTTTCAACGTTGGTGATCGAGTCCTTCTTTTCAATTCTAGATTGAAGATTTTCTCGGGAAAGCTCAAGTCCCGTTGGTCGGGTCCATTTACTATCGCTAAGGTTTATCCTTATGGTACCATTGAGTTATCTCAACCTGATGGTCCAAATTTTAAAGTAAATGGGCATCGATTAAAGCATTACTTTGGAGAGGACATTCCACCCGTGATTGTCCCGGATCTACAAACATTCCCCATGAACCAATGAATGCGGGGATCGAGTCAAGCTAGTGACTCGGGAATCAAAATAGTAGTAAGCACACACCATATGGGTTTTCACCCATATTTCTGTCTTCTTACGCCCTTTCTACCACCCTAGTGTGGGGAGTTTCCCCACACGATGTACAAAAAAAAAAAAAAAAAATGTTCTATATCAAAACAAAATAATGGCCGTAATATTTCCCTTTTATGTTCTATGTTTCGGCATAACCGCCGGTACTTTGAATATTGAGGGCAATATTCATTTCTAAGTGTGGGGGGGAATTCTCACGAATTTTATCATGTAATTACTCCACCCAATTCCCCCGTTTTTGGCCAAAATTTTTTTTGGAGTAAGTGTTTTTCACTTACTCAGCAAATGGTAATCAGTCCGCCATGTCTAACCCACATAAGGATTGGCTAATCCAGGAGCAAACGGCTCTTGGTAAAGATATATCAAATCCGTTGACGGCTTGCAATTTGCCCAAAATTGTATGGTATTCAGCTCACCATATCCTTAAAAGTGAAGAGTTGGCTAGCCCGCAAGTTTATGGCTTGTGGTAAAGGCAGTTGAAAATCCATAATTGGTAATCGGCTCACCAAAGATAATACTGATAATTTATCTAAGAGTTGGCTAGTCCAGAAGCAAACGGCTTCTGGTAAAGACAAATCAAATCCGTTGACAGCTTATGATTTGCTCAAAATCATTTGGTTATCATTGTACCAAGGTTCTTACTTGAGCTAAAACAATTGGCTACTCCAGAAGTAATGGCTTTTGGTAAAGAGATAAAATCCATTAATTTTTCTCAAATCATTGCTAGGAACTAGCAATATCTTAGTGTGGGGGATTGATGAGTGTCTAAATACTCATCATTTTATACTGTTTAGAATGCCAAAAACATCTGAAAACACTCAGAAATGCTTCAAAATGATAAAAATATCACAAACAAGTGTTTTATATGTTTTAAATGCAAAAACATTAAAATCTGATGAAAAACGTATCAAGTTTGCATAATTGGCAGTTTTAGTCCCCCAAGTTACAAAAGTTGTCAAAATTAGTCCCTGGTAATTCAAAAAACTTGTAAAATGTCATTTAAGGTCCTTGAGATTCAAAAGTTGTCAAAACAAACCCTTTAAAGTTCAAAAATCACAATTTACAACTTTAGTCCCTCAACTTTACAAAAATGTCAAAAATAGTCCCTGGGTGTTCAAA
This sequence comes from Chrysanthemum makinoi, assembly GCA_910596185.1. Classification (NCBI taxonomy): domain Eukaryota; kingdom Viridiplantae; phylum Streptophyta; class Magnoliopsida; order Asterales; family Asteraceae; genus Chrysanthemum; species Chrysanthemum makinoi. The sequence goes on along the minus strand of OU343221.1, from coordinate 119,217,287 downwards.
AATAGAAATTATTCAAAATAACACCCTTTTATTATTAATAAATGACATAATTGGTCCTTTATGATAAGTTTAGAGAAAAGTTACAAGTTCAGTCCTTGAAGTTTGGCAGATTTACATTTTTGGTCCTTGGGTTATTAAGCTACTTAAACCAAACGGATCCTTTATATTTATCCAAGCCCAATCCAAATCCAATAAACCAACCCCGGCCCCAATATTTAAAAAAAAAAAGAGAAAACCGCCTCCACTGTACATTGTCTCTTCCATCTCTGTAATCTCAAAACCAGGGTGGTTTTACCACCTTACTTCCACCTCACCTTGCTACCCACTCTCTCCACCTCATCCCCCCTCCTAGACACAAAGCCCACACCAATTAATGGTTCCCCACCATGAACCTTTACTGTAGCACTCACAAACATTTGTTTTTGCTTTCCAATCACACTCCTACTCCATGACTACTTCACATATTGTCCCCTCCACCTCACATAACATCCCAAACTTCTTTAATTACTCTGAACTGTCTCAAGCAACCATTTGCACTTTTGGCGCCAAAAGTAAGTTTAAAGGCTAGGATGAGTTTGACTCAATCAATGGTCAAGAATGTTGATGGGATATGTTCAGATTCAAGTGGGGAGTCTCAAAATACTATAAAGAAAGAGGGAGAAGCAGAGAAGAAATATATCTAGTGTAATTTCATTTAGTTTATGTCGAATTAGTTAAACTTTAATTTCCAGTGTATGTTTAAGCTTTCTAGTGTTGAATTAAGTGTTTTCAGTGTATTATAAACTTTTATCAATAAGCAATTCCAGTTTATGTTCATGATTTCAGTTTATGCATTTTCAAAAGTTTCAAATCTCAAATTGTTTGAATGTTGTTTGTAGTGGATGATAAGGACTCATAAGCCAATATAAGCTCCTCAGAAAGCTTATTAAAGCTTTTAGATACCTTAAAATTCTGTTTAGTATCAAAAAGAAAAAAAATACCAAAAATACATCAAAAATAGTGGAAAAATCAAAAGTCTGTGAAAATGAAGATCAAGACATTGGAGCAGGGTTAATAAAGGATTGCCTTGGGTTTAGTGCTTCTTGGAAAGCTATAGGATCTATTTTCAGTCCTTGGTTCTCATATTTCACTTGGAAACATCTTGTAAGCTTTTTGATTCATTTTGGCAATTTACTGTGTAAGACAGTCATTAGCTCAAATTTCTGTTTGATCATGTTCATTAGTCATAGTTAAGTGAAATTAAACATAAAAATCAGTGGTTTGTTCTTTTAAATTTGTAGCTAGTAAAATTTCATTTTTGCATTAAAATAGCTTAAGTCTAAGTTCTTAGTTTTATGTTGTTATCACTGTTGGTTCATGTTTAATTAGTCTTATTTAATGATTATATAAAATCTGAAATCAGTTTTGTGGTTTACATTTGTGATTTGCTTTGAAAATCTTCTAAACAGTTAAGTAAAGGGTGTTTGGATTGGCTTGCTTAAACTGAACAGGTCTTGTTTGTGTTGACTGCTTGTACTGTCTTTATGTCTCATTAGTCCCTAATTACTCAAACAAACAATAAAAACCAGACCTTATTTGGTGAAAAGTCAAAATCACTCTTAATATCACCTAGATTGCCCACTGTTGGAATTTCATGATCTATGATCATTGTTTTGTGTTTATAAGTTGTTAATCTTGCTCAAATCAGTCTTAACATACCTTAATACAACATATTCAGTGCTTAAAATCAGATCAAAGTTTATCTTAGTAAACTTCTTTGTTTTTAAGAAAAGTCAAAATTTCCATTTTGGTCGTTTTTGAATAAAAAAGATAATTTCACTGTGTGCTTGATATTAAGATTTAGCTTAAAAGCTCTTAGGGTATTAAAGTTCAGTTGCTAAACAAAAATATAAAAATAGTAGTTCACTTCTCATCAGCTTTTTAAGTGCTTTTCAACTTGCTTCTTTTGAGTCCCTTGTCTGAAACCATGCTCTGTGCACAGTTGGGAGGTCCAACTTGATAAGCTTGCACAGAGCTTATTAGTTGGTATAAGCTTGTGATCTTTGGTTCTTTGGATAGCCATCCAAGTCATCTTTAGGTCCCAAGTTCATTTTTCCATTTTCTAGCTTGATAGATAGGGCTGCTTGAAGCTTTTGTTTTGTCCCAAAACTCAGCACCAACTGACTCAGCTTGAGCTGAGCAGTGGTCTGGTACCACTTTCATAAGCTTGCCATAAGCTCTGCATTACCCTTAGCTTGTGATACTTAGCTTTTTGGAAAGCCATCCAACCCAGCTTGTTGACCTGGTCCTTGTTTTTAGCTTTTGAGCTTATTTGATAAGCTAAAATTGTCTGAGAAAAAGTCCTCAAGTCTGTTTGGTTTGAAAATTTAGTCAAAGTTCTTATTGCTTATTTCCAGCTTTTCAGTATGCTTATTTGTATGTTTTAGCTTAATATTAGTTGCTTTAACTTATTTGTAGCTTATTTCATCTTTGTTTCAAATTTACAAGCTTGTTTGAGCCTATATTATCATTATAAGCTCATAAGTACACTGTTGGGCTTATAAGCTTGTAAAACTGCTTATTTGTAGTTTGTAAAATTTTTGTCTTTGTTAAAGTTTCATATTTTTAGTATTTAAGTAGTTTTCAAAAAGAAAATCCAGAAAAACATCAATATAAAAATAGTGATAACGTTTATTTAATAGGTTTTAGCTCTTTGATTTTTCTTTTTAGCTTATTAATAAGCAAATATTGTTTTTATACTTTTGTTAGTTTTCTGTCATCATATAGTATTTTTAGAAAAAGTTTCATAATTTTCCTAATCTTTTTAGTATTTATTAGAATTTTAAATAGTTAAAAATAGTAATTAATTAGTAAAAATAATTAAAAAAGCATAAAAAATATCTTTTCAGTTTTAAAATTAGTTTTATCATATTTTAGATTTTTCTAAGTTAAAATTTCATTTTCCCAGATTTATTTTATATTTTCTAGTATTTAAGTGTATTTTAAATAATAATTAATTAGTATTAATTAGATAAAAAGTGTGAAAAATATATTTTTAGTTTTAAAATTAGTTTTATAATATTTTAGATTTTTATCAATCATAATTTTATTTTTCTAACCTTATTTCATATTTTCTTCTATTTTAGAGTATTTATTAAATAGTTAAAATAGTTTTTAATTAATAATAATTAATTAAATAGTTGTAAAAATAATTTTCTTTTTCTAATAATTTTCTTTTATTTTTAGGATTTCAAAAATGTCATTTTCATATTTTTAGGTCTTTTATTTCTTTAATATCATATTTTTTATTTTTGTACGTTTACGTTTTTAATATACGTACGTATTTACTTTTGTTGTATCTGATTGTTGTGCTTTACAATTCTGTATCCAAATACATTCCAATCAATCAGTAGTGTAATTATAAATCAAAATCCTTACTGATCACTATCCTTAGTGATCATTCTATCATCTGATCAAGTGTTTATACACCAATTCATCCTCTGTGGGACTTAACGACCCGGGAATTCATTATATTCTCCTGATCTTCATTGAGTTCGTGTCTGAGCCATTTTAAGTTTCTTACGGTTAGCCATTCACAAGTGGCTAGCTTGTGTGAGGTAGCTTGACTGGTTTAGCACAGATCATATCCCTTAAATACAAGGGCACATAAACTAGAAGTCATAAATATCATCTAAAGCCGAAAAATCACCCTCCCTCTCTCTCTCCCTCCTATTTGTTCCATCATCGACCAAGCAAACCAAAGGGTAGAAACCCTTTGGTTGACTAATCGACTTCACCAAGTCGATTCCCAAATTGACTTTCCCTAGTTGACTTGTTACCCAATTTCGTACTCTCCAACTTGAATAGGTTCGTAACCCTAGCTCTAAAGTGAAGAACCGAATGATACTTAATACAGCTCACGTGGTGATTCTTCCTATGAAACCCTAATGGGGCGTTTGCTTCATTTTAATTTAGCGTAATTGGATGTAATTGTAATTTAATTACATTATGTAGCCTATTTGGTTTACAAATTGGATGGAATTCTAAATTCAGATTACATTACATAGGCTGTTTGGTTTCCGTTGTAATTGTAATTCAGCCCACTTTAATTACATGAAGTGAGAAAATTTGAATTCCATTATTATTAAATAATTTTATTATTATTATTATTATTATTATTATTATTATTATTATTATTATTATTATTATTATTATTATTATTATTATTAAAGGGCAAAATGCAGAAAGATCGTAACCATCATGAAGAGAAAAATGTGTACATCATTGGGGTTGTTACAAGTCACGTGATCGAGCTTAATCATTTATACCGGAGAGACATGTCTCACACCAAGGAGACATGATCAGTGATTTATTATCTTGGTGTTATCGTTTCGAATTCCGTATGTTGGGTAATTCGGAAGTAATCTAAATGAGTTGATGATGTTGATATTATGCTCTCTGAATGAACAACCATCTTTATGTCTTAAAGAAGTTACAATTTACAATATCTTCTCCATTTTCTGTTGCGTGATAGAAGACTAAAGACATTTGAAGAAATCATAAGACACTTCTTTAGCATCAAAGGGTTGTCAACTTGGGAGGGAGCTCTACATTCTATCTATTTTATTTATGTGTTATTTTGCATCATTTTCAATAAATCAAAAAAGACTAAAAACAAGAAGGTGAAATAATTTTTTTTGGGGGGGGGAGTAATAACCCAATTAGATAATTAAAGTGTTTTGTCTTCAAGGATGTTGCAAAGGAAGTTTAGAGCAAAAGATCAAGGCCAAGGTATCTTCGGAAGAGAGAACTTAAGTGTCATTTGAAGACTAGTTTGCAAGTAGAAAAAAACAAACGTTGGGGCTTTCAAGTTGAAGAAATGTGCTTTGAAGACATCCTCAGTGTTATTGCGCTTATTTAGTTATTATTTCTACTTGTAGGGAACATTGTAAGCAATTCCCATATGTCATCATATAGATGGAGATTGTTAGGTTTTGAGCTGATGACATTATCGGGAATTGCATTAGTTATCTTGTTATCATATATAATAGGGAATAACAGTGACAATATGTCATAGATAGCATTTTAAATGCCTATATAAACCTCTCGTGACTCTCAATGAGGGGTGTTCAAGAGTATAGGTTTAGTTTCATTCTTAATAAAACTCTTATTCTCTCACCCTCTCTCTAGAACTACATCATGTATTTCGATCATTTCACTTCTCCTAGACCTCCCGATATGTATTTGGATCTTGATATCATGAGGCCTACACCAATCATGCTTATCATTGTTTGTGTTGATTACAAGTGTTCTTGTTCGTTGATTTCTATGCTAGGCTAATTTTACATAGTATTTATCTAGGATTGTATGAAACTTATTTGCGTGTGATTATTCCTATTGTCTTTAATTGGTGAATGTGTTCATTAGAAGTTCAAAAAATGGTTATGATTCCGGCCTAGCTTGAATGTTGACTAGAAACGACTAATTAAGTACTTAGAATTAGGTGTTTTGTTAGATTAGGTATTTAAAGCATGATTTAGTTATTTTATGTATGTTTAGGCACGATATTGGGCCATTCACATAGGCTATTGCATAGACGTGTGACTAACCTACACATGAAAGGTAATAAGGAAATATTCCTAGCACACTAAATAAGGCATGACAAATCAATAAGATAATTAGATCACTAAAACGCAATTCAAATTTTCCTAATATGCTTAAAAATGATAGCAGAACAAGAATAAGTCCCCAGCATAACTTTGATGTGTTTCAAAAGCTTTAAATTTATAATACTAGTTTTACCGATTCTCAATAAAAACACACGGGGGAAGTATACCCTATCACTTTGTAGTGAAGATTTGATAAGACCATGTCGTTCCACAGGGACTTGTACTATTCGTACTATCACAAAAACAACTAAAGATGGTTTGGGTCGATTGTAGCAGATATGCAAATGAGATGGTTTTAAGAAAAATTCAATAATGGGACAAGTATGATTACTTGGATAGTTTATATAGGTAAATGATGATGATCTTAGTTTAACAAGGACAAGTTCTTGCTTATAATTCACAAATGGCAATTTTTGTCAAAATAATGCTTTCACAAATTATCCGTTTTAATTCAAGACTTATGTCTAATGATCAAGTAGACTTGTTTTCGCATGTTCACTAAATCGCCACAACACAGGAAACTAGTTGTTTATCACTTAACATAAGCGGATTCCTCCGACCAAATGACCAAAACTCATAGACAAGTTTCAATAACCATATACTACCAAGTGGTTCTTTCGACCTATCCCAAATAGCACATATAATCAGAAGTGATAATCAAGCATAACAAGTTTCTAGTACAATGGGTTAATAACACAAACAAGAAAGTATAAAGATCATATCATAACCAAGTGTCACTTTATTAAATTAACATATCCAAGCAATCACAATACATTTAGCCTAACATGGTTGAGGATTGCATCATTATAGTAGTAAAAAGATAAACAAAGGAAGGAACCACCTTGATGTTATAATGAAATGGATTGCACAAAAGTTACAAGCAAAATTGTCACCAATTACCAATTATACCCAAACCCTTAAAGCTACTTGTTCTCCCTCGTAATTTTAGAGCATGTGGTGTTCTTGACGGAAGAACATGGGGAGAAAGTGCGTGAGAGTTGTTATATTATTGTGCTGCAATAAGGTGGATTAAATAGGCTGGGAAACTAATCAATATCAGAAGTACGTACATTTGGAAAACTGACGTACTTCTAAGATTTCCTTGGCCCCAAAGTTTCATAATTACTTAGAAGACCGATTCACTTTTACAGAAAACCGGTGTGCTTTTGAGGTTGATCCATATTATTTTGTTGACCAAGGACTCTCGTGTACGCCGCACTTATTGAGAAAAACCGACGTACATTTGGAACTTTAAGATAATACTTTACCTTATTTCGTACTTGGTTCCAAGGCTTGCGTTCTTTAAGATAAGCGTTCCAATCTTGTATTCTTCCATGATCCTTCATCATGTAAACCTAAAATGTAATTTCATGCATTTAAGTATTGAAATTTTACAAGAAATACTAATAAATTATCAAATAACGCTATGAAATATACATGTAAATGGAGCGTTATCACATCCTTTGTAATATTGAGGAAGTATTCAATTTTATAACTACCAAATTAATCATGAGTCTAAGTTCATTGAATTACTCTTAAGCTGACTATCTTATCATTTATAAATTTGTAAATTTGTACTCCTACATTATAAATTTGGTCATTGAATTACACATAATCAAAGTCATACAACTTTTCATATTTATAAATTTGTACTAAAGTAATCCTACTTTAACTTAATTATGATGCTCCATATAGTATTTTTTTTTTAAAATATGTATATCAAAAGCAACGATAAAATGATAAACTATCACTTTCTCTCAAATTTGTATTTTTAATGTATCATTATTATTAATTTAATAAAATGTGTTGTTTTATTTGAATAAATGAAAAACAATTGTGGGGCTTGGGGGATGTCCAATTACTTGAGTGATGATGGATGGTGTTTTTGGACTGAGTTATAAGTTCGGAATTATAAGGTGAAAACTAACGTAACAACACTTTTTACTATAATACGAGGCTAACCAGAAGAATTTACTTTTGAAAATTTATACCATCAATTATAGTTATAAATTGTATTTTTTTTTATTCATCATTGAATGGTGGTTAACATTTGCTTATGAAACTAATTAGTCTTTAGACAAACCAATTTTGATTAAAAAATATAAAAAATAAAGATAAGACAAAAATACACCATTGGTCCCTAAACTTGCTAAAAATCATCGCCGGGGTCCAAAAGTTGAGATTTTCATCACCGTGAGTCCAAACCTTGGGTTTTTGAGGCCAAAGAGGTCCATTGACCCGTAATGCTCAGGTCAACGTCCGTTTTGAGTTGTATTAGCGAGAGTATAATAGACCAAACACATTTTCACTATACCCTAGTTAAATCTAGCCCAACCCAAACCCAACAGTCAACTTTAGAGACCAAATGTAAAAAAAAATATTTATTAGTACTATGCAACTTGATCGTATCTTCTTTCCTGATATGCTATTTAATTTTGCGCGTGAACCAGTACCCTATACTCTGTATTGTTTCCATCCATCTTCACCTAACAACTGACATATAGAAACAAGACTTAACAAAAACTCGATCATCTATCACACACATTCTTAGAAAAATCGCAACCCTCAATAATCTACCAAAATTTGTTCAAACAGAACTGTGACAATGACAGACAAGGACCTTAGTATAACAGCAGTCACCGATGATATGGTAAAGTATGTGAAGGCTAAATATGGGTATAATTGGTTACAAAGCGATAAATTTTTTGATGAGATGTTTGAAGATTTATGCAGATTTGCAAAAGAATCTAAAGTAATGAAAAGTTAGTTTAATGCTCTGTATTTGTGTGATTGAAATATTAGGCATAACAGTATTTTGTGTGGCCCTATATAACCCCATTTTTTTTGCAAGAAATCTAAGCAATGTCAGACTCTTCAATAAAAAAGGATTATAGCAAAATAAAAGTCTCTGGCGATATGATTGAGTATGGAATGGCTAAGTATGGGAATAAGCGGGATATTGAAGATGAAATTGTTGATGTTATACTGGAAGACTTGTGGTAAAAATATGGGAATCAGAATATTGTGAAAGGTTAGACTTAATATTTGCAAAGTATGATAGTAGTGGCTGAAGTCGGATGTCTTTCTGTTTTGGCTATCTTTTCAGATACCAACTCTAAGGAAAGGAGATTGATGTCATCATAATTTCAGACACATTTGATGATGATGTTCAGTTGCTGTCTTCTAAGACTACTACTTCCACATCAAGGGTTAGAAAGGGAAAGTCTTCCACTTTGAAAGCTTTTGGTTCCACTTCCACTGCACAGCCTGTTAGCACCCTTGTTCATAAAAGTCCAAAAAGTATGGACAGGGTTACAAATGTAGTACTTAGTCTTGGAGCGGTTGTGGGTTGCTCAAGAAAAAACATGAATGATTGGTATATGCCTCCTTTTAAGAAGCTCAAGTCTCCCCCTAAGAAGCTCAATTATCCCATCAAGAAGCTTACCTGTTATTTTTAGTTGGTGTTGTAATGCAAGATGTAAATTTTTTTGCTTAAGATGGTTACTCAAAACAATGACTTTTAAGATGTATATTTTTCTATTTATGGTTTAATTAATGTTGGTATGTACATTTTGGGCATGATAATTTAATTAAGCTTTGTTCTGAATATTTTGATGATCATAAGTTAAGTGTTTGTATATATTCGAGGGGTGTTCGTAATTACCCATTTTAACTTTTAAAGTCAACATATACAAAAGAAAATTATAACCAAAATGATGTTTGGATATTTTAAACATCTTTTGTCTGCATTTGTAGTTTGGGTTTGTTGTTTGCATTTGCATATGCAGTTTAGAGGGATGTTTGGAATAACCCATTTTGACTTATAAAAGTCAACAGATACCAAAAACTTAGTAACCAAAATACATTGTTATAACATAATATATACAACATATCAGTTCAGTTACAGTTATTATCAAATACAACATAGCATTTCTTGTAGGTGATTCACTTAGTTAATTGACTAGCAGGTGATTCAATTGCTCTATGACTTGTAGGTGCTTCACATGGTGTTTGACTTGGGCGTGGTCCACTTGGTCTTTGACTTTCAGTTGGTTCACTTTCTTCATCATCACTATCAATGGGTTGGGGAGACCTACAATCATGAACTTCATCAGGACTTGTTACAGCCACCCTTCCACCCCTTATACCCACTGAACCATCAATTATAATAGATGCTGAAATATGTAGGCCCACTACACGACCACCTCTACCAACTGTAGTTGTGTTTTCCCTTCTAACACCACCTCCACCAGTATCAGTTGTGTTTCCGATTTTGTTAAGATGCATTGGACAGCAATACCACATGAAATCTCTATAAGGTGGACGCCTTCCAAAAAAGGTCAATCCAGCCATATTTTCACTTTCAACCCAATAGTTAATGCATATCATTACCATTTTCTTCATCCATTGTGAAACTTTTATTTTATGTGATAAAGAATTGAACAACTAAGGGGTATTATATAAAACAATCAACAAGGATATAATGGGGAACAAAGTGGTTGTTGAACAAGAAGACGGGAGTAATGACAACATAAATGATTAAAACCTAATAAAATGGAGGAAAAACATTATGCATTTGAAAATTTTACTATTACATGCTAGGATGACCACTGTTGGATCGATATACTCTGACCAAACTAACTATGTAGCTTGTAAGGGTTTAGCAACCTTGGATAAATCCTAAATTACTAACAATGAAACACTGATATAACTCTATTAAGTATGCGGAAACTACTTCAATAAAGCTAAGAAGAATAACTTTAAACTTCAACGATTATATTAAAACTTTGAACCTGCTTGTTATACAGATTCACTAACAACCCTAATAACTCTAATATCGTACTTGCATGTAAGTCGTATTTCTAATATTCTCTAATGTTGCGTACCTCTAATGCCAATCTAGGGGTCCTTTTATAGGCATAAGGAGTACCTTAGTCAATTTACAATTACAATCCTTGTACGACAAGTAATACTAATTCTAAACTAAGAATATTCTAGAATTACATAGCTTTCCATAAACGATATAGCAGTCCTTTAGCTTTGCAGTACTTTGACGCGAGCAGTACTTTGACTTTCATTAAGCAGTACTTTGACTTTCTTCAGCACTTTGACTTTCTTTAGTACTTTATATCCCAACAATCCTCCCCTAACTTGAATTCTACTTGCTTGATTTCAAGTTCCTTTGTATCTTTATCTTTAACATCTTTGTCTTCAAGGAAAGATTGTGTCTTTATCTTTAGATTTGTCTTGTACTCTCTGTGCTTGTATTATCATCATCAAAGTAGTCTTTATAAGCAATCCTTTTTAGCAATCATTATCAGCAACCTTCATCTTTTCAGCTTCTCAGTAACATATGGCAAATTGTACATCAGATCATAAAGTTTCAGACTATTCTCATCACTTTCAGGTGTGTTAACTCCTGTGAGAGGTGAATCATTGAAAATTTAATGGATTTTGATGTCTCTTTACCAAAGCCATTAACTCTGGAGTAGCCAATGTTTAGGTGTGTAAAACCATGGTGCATTGATAACCATATGATTTTTAGCAAATCATCAGCTATCAACGGATTTGTTAAGTCTTTACCAATAGCCGTTTGCTTTTGGACTAGTTAGTTCTGGCAACCATGGTGAACTAATTACCATATAAATGGTTTTTCCACAGCCTTTACCACAAGCCATTTTTCTTGTGGGCTAGCCAACTCTTCACTATTACAGATATGGTGAGTTGAAAACCATACAATTTTTAGTAAATTGTCAACTAAAAACGGATTTGATAATCACATCAGAGCCGTACCCTCATGATGAGTCAAACTCTTTCTTGTTTATAAAACATGGTGAGTTGATTACCATCACGTGTTACTCTCAAAACAATTTGTTGCTATTATCTTGTGCTTCAAAAAGTATTTTGCACTTCATAAAAATTTCTTATTTATTTTTATTAAAAGACTTTGACTGGTTTTGAGCTGCAAGCAGTACTTTGAGAAAGTACTGTTTGTCCAGCAGTACTTTGAATAAAGTACTGATTTTTCAAAAGATTTATATTATAAAAACCATACCAGTAATTATGCATCATCATCTGCTAACTCTATCCATTTGATGAACAATTCAATCACCATAAGAGCTGTTTCATTCTCCTGCTCAACCTCCATACCATGATCTAGCATTCTGATCATAAGATCTCTTATCAGTGGATATCTTCTTTCTGCTAGCATGTGAATCATGGTCCCATCTTCTAACTCCAAAACATGCACTCCTGATTCTTCAAAGAATCTCCAGCTAGTAATCTCCCAAACTTCTTGGTTGTTCCAGATTGCATCAGTGCTTGTTTCTTCTGTCTACCAGATAGTTATAAGATCTCCCAGTAAGACTAAGCCAATTCCAGTTGATGGAATATGCTCAAATATTCTTGCACTAGTTGATACAGGTGAAACAGATCTTCTCTATCTATCATATGAAGTATATCCCACAACAGATTAAATACTCTAAAGCTTTCATCTTCTCTATGGAACATAAGATAGTCTCCTTCCTTTGATTCTACAACTTCAAATGTAGACATCTTAGACTTCTTCTTTTGACTTAGGGTGCTCAAAAACAACAACCCTTAGATAGTTCCTCAGCTCATCAACTATATATGTTCTCAACTGTATCTTCTTTGATAGCTATTCATCATCAGTTGTTCTCTTTCTCTTTAAACTTCTTTTTCTTGCATCCTCATTCTGCTTTTCATCATCAAATGGAATAATACCAGTCACTTCCTTTTGATAAGCTTCTCTAACAGCATCATACAAATCTTTCATCTCTATATACTTCAACTTGTGTAATCTAGTATATCCTCTACCCTTCAGATAAGCCATCATAACATTCCTTTCTTTAGCAATACTTGGTGGCCTTTTTGGTATAACAGGTTCAGGTTACTTCTTTGGTAGAACAATCTCAGCATCTAATTCAGCTTGAAATTTTCTAGCAGCTTCTTCATTTTTAGCCACTTCAATAGCTCTTAATTCTGCCAAAGTAAGCTTCTTTTTTTCTTTGTTTCTACCAGTTTACCTTTTCCTTTATCCTTAGGATCTAACTGTTGAGTAGGTTGTGAAGATTGTAAGACTTGAGATTCTTCAACTCCAGGAATACTAACACCTCTTGGTCTTGACATGTTAAGCAACATATCAGCAATGGTCTCATCATCACTAGCAGTATGCTCCTTTTGCTGAATCGGACTAGAAGGACCAGCTTCTTCTTCATGTAAGACTGTTTAAGGACCAGCTTCTTCATCAAAATTTAGGGTTCTTGGTGTAATGAGCTCTTGCCTAAAAGTTCCTTGTAGAGCAGTACCTTGATCACCAGCACCTTGAGCATCAGTACTTTGTACACCAGTACTTTGTACACCAGTACCTTGAGGCTTAGTTTGCTCAAATTGCTCAGCTTCTTCATTTTGATCTTTATAAGTTTCAGCATCTGGTTCTTCATAATGTTCGGCATCTTCATTCAAATGCTCTTTGTCCAAATTCCTCCCCAATTGGAATGAAGGATGCTTGTGAAGCTTCTTGCCTTTAGAAACCTTCTTAAATTTCTTTCCTTTCTTCTTCTGAGATTTGACCCACAATCTGTGATGTTGAACTAATGGCCAGACAAATTTCTTCAATCTTCTAAACTTGTTGTTCAGCTTCATAAGTTGTGCAGCTTGGGCTTCATAAGCTTTCTTCAATCTCAATAACTCCCTTGTTAAAGCATAGTTATCCAGAACCTTACCCTCAGAAGCCATAACTCCCTCATCTCCTCCAGATGTTTGAGACCCATCTGTAGAAGTATAATCATTGGGAGATGATGGTGGGTTGACCTCTGGTTCTGAATCATCATGCACAATATCTTACAAAGATGCAGTAGGTTGAGATGCAGTACCTGCCTTTGAAGCAGTACGTTGAGAAGACTGCAGTGCTTTCCACGTAAGCAGTACTTTTAAAGCAGTACTTTCAGAGCAGTACTTTCAGATAAAGTCTAAGCAGTACTTTCCATCCTTTTCTTCACTATGGCAAAAACATCAAAAAGCATTGTATTGCCTCCCCTTAAACGATGCATAGGACTAACTAACTAACTAATAAGTCCTCCCCTTAATTGTAGCTTAATAGTTAATCATACCAATACTCACCACTAAATGATTGAATCTTGAAACATCAAATCCCTTTGTGAGTAGATCAGCTACATTATCATCAGTGTGGACCTTGACAACATTAATGAGCCTATGCTCATAACAATCTCTAATAAAGTGATGCATAATCTGAATATGCTTGGTCTTGGAATGATAAATAGGATTCTTCACAATGCAAATTGTACTCTCATTGTCAATGTAGATAGTGGTATTCTTAAAATTGAATCCATAATCCAAGAGTTGATTCTGCATCCACAGTACTTGTCCACAACAGCTTGCAGCAGCAACATATTCTGCTTCAGTGGATGATGTTGCTGCAATGGTTTGTTTCTTACATTGCCATGAAACTAATCTTCTTCCAAGATATTGGCATCCTCTAGTGGTTGATCTTCTATCATAATTATCACCTGCATAATCACTGAAAAACTTCCTAGTGAAAAGGTGAATCCTTAGGATACCACAACCCTAACTTAGGTTGTTGTTTGAGATAACTAAAAATCCTCTTGATTGCATTCATATGAGAGACCTTGGGTGAGACTTGATATCTTGCACATAAACAGACAGCAAACATGATATCAGGTCTAGATGCAGTTAAGTACATAAGACAACCAATCATTGATCTGTAAAGCTTGACATCCACAGCTTATCCATCTTCATCCTTTCCTAATGATTTTATAGCTTTTATGGGTGTGGTGATTGGCTTGATAGCATGGAAGTTAAACTTCTTAAGAATGTCAGTGACATACTTATCTTGACTAATGAAGATTCCAGCCTTTGATTGTTTAACTTGAAGCCCCAAAAAGAAAGTTAATTCACCCATGGAACTCATTTGAAATTCTTGTTGCATTAGTTGTTCAAATTCTTTCACCATTGACTGTTTTGTAGCTCCAAAGATAATATCATCCACATATACTTGAAAAAGCATGATATCCTTTTTGTCTCTCTTGATAAACAAAGTCTTATCAATTGCTCCTCTTCTGTAGCCATGTTGTAATAGAAAAGTGGAGAGTCTCTCATACCAAGCTCTGGGGGCTTGATGAAGGCCATACAGAGCCTTAATAACTTTGTAGACTTTGTTTGGATATGCAGGATCCTCAAAACCAGGAGGTTGTTTTACATAGACTTCCTCTGTAATTTTGCCATAAAGAAAGGCACTCTTGACATCCATGTGATAAACAGGAAAGCCCATATAAGATGCAAAAGCTAGGAATATTCTAATGGCTTCAATCCTTGCTACAGGAGCAAACACTTCATCATAGTCCACTCCTTCTTCTTGTCTATAGCCTTGTGCAACCAATCTGGCTTTGTTCTTGATGACATTGCCTCTTGCATCTCTCTTAACTCTGAAAACTCATCTTGTACCAATGACCTTCTTTCCATCTGGTAAATCACATAATACCCAAACATCTTGAAGATTGAATTGAATAAGTTCTTCTTGCATGGCTTCAACCCAACTCTCTTTGGCTAAAGCTTGAGCTACATTCTTGGGTTCTTCTTGAGAGATAAAGCAGGTAAACAAGCATGTTTTTTTATCCTTATGATTCAGCTTATTTTGTTTATAAACAAAGCTAAGTAAAGCATTATGTGGCTTAGAGAAACCTTTAGCTTTGGTTCTTGTGAGCACCCCTGATGTAGATGGTCCAATGATTTGACCAGCTGGATGATCTTTATGAACTCTTAATGTAGGAGTTTGTGGAACTTCAAGATCATCACCCAAATTTGTGAAATCAAGATCTGCATTGGAATTTTAGAAAATACCTTCAACATCTAACTCATCATCAGTTTTTTCTAATCCAGGCATGTTAGGATCATTCAAATCGTCAGAAGTACTATCAATTGGCGCAACAGTACTTTGATCCATTGTACTGTGATCTAAAGTACTGTGAGAGTAATCTGTAGACTTAACCTTTTTCTTTGTTTCTTCATAAGCTCTTCTTTGATCATCCTCATATGATTGTGCTATTGTTTCTTGAAAAAGCATTCTATTAAGCTCATCTTGGAGAGCCTGATCTTCAACAGACAAAGTGGATTTTGGTTCAACAGTACTTTTCTCCTTTTCAATTTTTATAGGTTCTTCATCAGGAACAGCATCAGATCTAATATTGACTCCATGAACAATGTACTGTAAATCTTTTTCTTTGTGAACAACTTGATTTTCTTCTCTGACAGGAACATAGTTCATAGAAGGAGTCAAAGCATCAAGATCAAACATCCAATCAGGACCTTTACCTTTTTGATGTTCTTGATCTTCCAAAAATTCAACATGAAGACAATCTTGAACCTTTTTGGTGACCTTATTCTACACTCTAAATCCTTTGCTATTGGTACAGTACCTCAATAAGTATCCTTCATCTGACTTGCCATCAAATTTTCCCAGAGTATCAATAGTATTGAGAATAGTCAGAGGATAGCCAAAAGGTTTCATAAAACGAATGTTGGGTTTGTTACCCATAAGCAACTCATAAGGTGTCTTCATCTGGGGTTTAGTGACTGATACTCTATTTAATACATAACACGCAGTACTTACAGCTTCAGCCCAAAATTGAATAAGTAATAGAGAATCTGCAAGCATTGTTCTGGCTGCTTTTATCAAAGTTCTGTTCTTCCTCTCTGCAACACCATTTTGCTGTGGAGTTCTAGCAATGCTAAACTCCCTCTTAATCCCTTTCTTAGCACAAAATTCATCCATAAACTTGTTTTTGAATTCAGTCCCATTATCACATCTAATACCTCTTACTTTGAGTCTCAATTGATTTTCAAGGGCTATTATAAGATCATGAATAGCATCAAAGGTTTCATCTTTAAATCCCAAGAAAAAGACCCAACTAAATCTACTACAATCATATGTTACAACTAAGCAGTACTTCTTCTTGTTTAAGCTTGCAACAGAAACAGGTCCAAATAGATCCATGTGCAACAACTCTAAAGGTTCTCTAATAGTTCTTTCCTTAATCTTCTTGCATGAAGTTTGTGTTGTTTACCCTTCTTGCACGCCAAACATGAATGATCATTCTTTTATGTTTTGGAAGGTAAACCTCTAACTAAATTTCCTTTAACCAACTTGTTGATATTCTTGAAATTCACATGTCCTAATCTTCTATGCCATAGATGTGCTTCTTCAAGTGTTGCCTTTGCTACTAAACATGTTGCTCTTTCAGTAGAATTAAGATTCTTCAAATCTAGATTGTACACATCATTGGTTCTTGGTACTCTCAGTGTTACCAAGTGATCATCAACAAGCTTGAACTCAGGGGAAAGAATAAGACATTCCATGTCAGTAAATAACACAGGGTGCTTCTTGTCACAGATCTGAGATACTGACAAAAGGTTGAACTTGAGCTCCTTCACATAACGAACATTCTCAAAATCTATGCTTCCTGCCTTGATGGTTCATTTTCAAGTAATTCTACCTCCACTAGGATCATTCCCAAATGCAACTCTTCCTCCAAAATAAGATCAAAAATCTGACAGAATCTCTTTGTCTCCTGTCATGCTTCCAGAGCAACCACTGTCAACAATTAAATGATCTTTAAGCTCCTCTTCTGGGTTGCCCTGCACAAAGATGAAAGAGTTAGTTAATTTTAGGAACCCAAGCCATTACTTACTTGTGTTCCCCTTGTGGAGTGATATACTTAAATTCTTTAAGTATGTAATCTCCACTGTTTTTGAAAACATGATCAATTATTTTCGTTTGTTCCAAAACATGTGTTGGTTTTTCAACAAAACTCTCTTTTTCATCAAAATTTTCTTTTTCTTTTTCAACAAAATTCTCTTTTTCACCCTTACTTGCTGAAAGTATTGTTTGTTCCCCATCAGTACTTTTTTTCTTAACCAGTTGGTTTTAACTTTTTGTGTAGATTTCTTTGATCTAGGTACTCTATTTGAGGTGTAACGCCTTCTAGGTTGATAGTAATTGGATCTTCTAGGGCTTCCATTCAAAAAAGTGCTAGCAGTACCTTGATTGGGTGAAAACCTAGCAGTACTTTGAGAAGGTACTGCTTGAGAAAACATTGACTTACCAGTACCTTGAAAAGTGTTGCTTGAGGGTACTGGAGGTTTGGAAAAAGGTCTTTTCTGGTGAGGGTACCTATAGTATTTTGAGAAATTACTATGGTTAACCCTATGTGAGTGATTCCAAACTGGTTTATTCTCCTTTGGCTTATGGTTGGTAGATGTGGTCTTTGGGAATTTGCTTAAATATTCTGAGTGAAAGTCACAGTCCTTAGTTAAATGATCAGGACTATAACAAACAAAACATAATTTTTGACCCTGTTAGGAATTAGAAATTCCAAGTATTAAAGAGTCGATCACCTCAAGTATATGTAATCGCTAGAGAGCTCGTAGTCATAGTTATTTTATGATTAAGTAGTATTTAGTTTAGTAACACCGTGGAGGACGGACGGGTCTTTACCCACTGTATGCCTGGTCCACAGCCCGTAGGTGGCGTTTGTTTGTAAGATACTATAAATACCCTCTACCTCCCAAGGTATAGGGTTGGAGCTTCAATACCATTTTTCTTTGTTTCACGTAGTTCCCAACTCTCTTCCTTTCTCACACTAGAACTTTCTCTCTCTAAACACTTTTGTACGCCCCATAGTGATTATGGTTTAGTGTGTTTGTGAAATCCTATATCTTACAATTGGTATCAAGAGCCATGGTTTGATCACTCATCTTTCATGCTTTTTGTTTTGGTGGATTTCATAAGGTTTTTGGGGTATTAAGGGTTTAGGAGAGTTTGATTCATTTGGACTAATTCTAGTGTTAAAGTTTGAATTTTGCTTGTACTTTTGTGTTTAGGATCATCGTATGTATCTATGTTTTGAATTGGAAGGCTTAAATCATTGTGGTTTGGTTGTTTTTGATTGATAAAGTGGTTATTTTTGAAGTTTGTACGAAGCGAGTTGAGTCTCGGATAGTTTGTTCTTCAAAGCGAGTTGCTTTGTTATTGGATGCGAGTTGGTACATGCGACTTTGGCTGTTTAGTGAGTTGATTTTTATGTGACTTGGGTTCTAAGCGAGTTGTTTCTTTAAGCGACTTGAGATCTAAAGCGACTTAGCTATTAGGCGAGTTGTAAAGCTAGCGAGTTAATTTAAGCGACTTGGTGTTCAAGCGAGTTGATTGTGTTACGAGTTGATACTAAAGCGAGTTGGCTATTTAGCGACTTGACTCATTAAGCGTGTTGACAGTGTTGCGAGTTGATGCTAATGCGACTTGGCTATTAAGCGAGTTGATACCTTAAGCGAGTTGTCTCCTTGAGCGAGTTGGGAGTTTAGAGAGTTGATAACTAAGCGAGTTGTGTGTTTTACTACTTGTCTAATTTTAGACTTGTCACTTCTTCGTGATACATTCTTACGGTTGTTCTTTTGGTTTAGTAAAATCCCATGAAAGAATCAATTTCCCGGTTTAATCAAAGAATTGTAAAATCCCGTATAACTTGTAATCATGGCAAACATCGTTCCTACTATTGTTTCTTCCGTAGCTGAGGACGTTCAAGCAGAGGTTCGATACTCGTCCCACCTATGCTTGACAGAACCGACTACGACTTTGGGCTCAAAGAATCAGGTTGTACTGTCTTGGAAAGGAAAATGGGGTCAACATTCTCAAATCGATTGATGAAGGACCGTATAGAGTTGAGACTACTAGAGACATAATTGATACAACTGAAGATGGAACAATGATCTATGGAATAGACAGACCAAAGACGTATGATGAGCTCAATGATAAGGAGAAGAAGAGATTCGATGCGGATATCGGGGCTTCTAACATCATATTACAAGGTCTTCCAAAAGACATCTACAAGCTTATCAATCACAACACTCAAGCAAAAGCGTATGGGATAATGTCAAGATGCTTCTTTCAGGTTCTGAATTAACCATGGAAGACAGAGAATCACAACTCTATGATGAATTTGAGCACTTCAAGATGAAACCAGATGAGAGTGTCTATGAGTATTACGTGAGATTCCACAAGCTTGTTAATGACATGAGGAACATCGAATAACTATGCCAAACATTTAGCTAAACTCAAAGTTTGTGAACAACATGAATCCCGAATGGCACAAGTTTGTCACCTCTGTGAAGCTAACCAAAGGATTGAAGAATACAAACTATGAGCAACTCTATGCCTTCCTTCTTCAGAATGAGACACATGCCATGTTTGAAAAGAGGATTCTTGAACAATTCAAAACAAATCCAGGAGAGACAAGCTCATCAAATGATTCAACCGCCTTCTACTCAAACATTGGGATTACCACTAAAGCTTCACAAGTTATACCCATGGGTGATGGAACTCACAAACTCATTCCCGATCCAATGTTCAAACAAGTTGATGCTGATGCACACGTGGGTAACTTCATTAATCAACTGGCTCTCCTGATTAGTCAAAACATGAACTCTCTCCAACACACCAACAATAACCTCAGAACAGCATCTAATCCACACAATCAAGCCACTGTCAGAGATGGGAAGGTTATAGTACAACCAGTTCAAGAAAGGCAGAATGAACAAGGAAGAGGTGGAGTTGGTAGAGGCTATGTGACAAATCAGAATAGGGGAAGGACTGGAAATCAAGGACAAGCAAAGCCAGTCAAATGCTACAAATGTGGTGGTGAGGGACACATTGCTAGAAACTGCACATCTCCAAACGACCCTACAGAATGCAATAAGATCTCTAGTGCAGCTTCGGGACAATGGTGTCTTTGGATGAAGAGGAGTTGTTGTTTCTTGCTGAGGGTAATGCCAAGATCTATGATGCAGATGTTGATGAGCAGCCAATTCAGGAGATAGGTCACAATCATCAGAATGCCTTTCAAGTCGCTGAATGTGATGCATACGACTCTGATGTTGATGATGGACCTACTGCACAAACAATTTGCATGGCTAGCATTTCTCCAATGGTCTCTCCTAAGGTCTCTTATTCACCAAAAGCTGGACCATCCAAAGACAAAATCATCTCAGAGGTATTAAAATTATATGATGAAGTTGATGTGCAAAAGATACATAATGAAATACAATCAACTGAAATCATTGAGTCAAATATTGAAAATATGGGTAATATCAATGTTGTTCCATATGATCAATATGTGAAAAAAAGTGAAAGTGTGATTGTATCAAGTGATGTATCCCCCTGCAGTCAATGATGATTATGTCTTGATGAATACACTGCTTGTGCTCATGATGATTCTGTTATCTCTGAACTTAATGCCTATAAAGAACGAGTTGCCATTTATGAACAACGTGCTAAGTTTGAGCTAACTACTCGTGAGCAGGAGTTGGATAACCAAATGCGTACAATTATTAGAAAAAGTAATTTTAGAGAAGAAGTGTTAAAACAAGAGTTAAATTCCTTACAAGAAAAGCTTTCAAAAACTGCTAAGCAAAACAAGAACTTCAAGAAAATGTTAAAGTGCTTAAGCAGGAATTTCATGCCAAGGAATCAAAACTTTTGAATGATTTTTCTAATCTAAAAACTTTGAAGAACAAGCTTGAAAATAAGTTGCACGTACAAGGGAATACCATTCAGACTGCTCACATGGTCACTAAGCATAGAGTTTTAAGCGATAAGCATAGTGTTCCCATTATAGACAAACCCAACCCTGAGTACAGTAAGTTAGCTAAGGCGGCTCAAAATGTAATTTATGATGGCAATGAAATTCTTAAACCTAGACAGAAACCTAGCTGCGTTGAGTGCTCTGAGGAAGATAGAATATTAGATGAAACATCTAGGGTGAAAATGAATAAGAAGCTAGAAGATCCTGAATGCAAAAAGAATAACATCACGATCAAATCCCATGATTACAAGAAGGAAAACTGGATCTCCTTAAACAAATTTAAGCCTCAAACGTTATTAACACCGAACAAGTTTTCGGAAAAAGGATTTAGGTAAGCTAAAAGCTGAGAATCTTGTTGAAACAAACCCTTCCCTTAGGAAAATGCCTGCAGCGACTGTGTATCCTCCAAATACACCGATGCATTTAGTTCCTAGAACTATTGCCACTAAGAGCAAGACCTTAATCAGCCAATATGTTATTTTTCAACTATTTGTCGATTTTGAGAAAACTTGTAAGAAAAGGATCACACCCACTAGGATAACTGAAGGGGAAAGGGGTTTTGAGCAAACAAAAGAATGCTATCTAACTGAGGTCATGCCTTTCTTTAAACTACTAAAAGATCATTTTGAGAGTCTTAAAAAGGGGATAAATTCAGATATTAAAGGAATGGAAAAGGAATTTGATGCAATGATAGTTGAGGTTAGTGACTATGAGCGAGCATTAAAATATAATGAGATTGAGAGGAAAAACTTGCATACCTTGAATGAGAATCTTATTTCTGAATGTATTGCTCAAGATGTGTTTTACACTGCTACGAATTGCTCCATTAATGTTTCTCAATTTCATGAATTATCTGTTTCTCTGAAAGTCTCTCATGATCGTGTCATTGAGCTTGAAAAGATTAATTCGAAACTTAATGAGAAAATTGATCAGGATGATCACGATAATTTGGTAAAACATCTTTCTAAACTAGAAGTTGAACATTTTGATTTACAACTAAAATATCAACATCTAAAAGAAAATGTTAAAACCTCAAATATCAAGACATCCTTGGATGTTCTGAATTTGATGCGCGAGTTTTGAAATTAGCAAACGTGATTAACATATTCGAGCTCATTGTAACACGATCAAAAGGTTGAAAGCCCAAATCTCTCAATTAAAGGGTGAAAAGAACAATGTGACTGGATCCCAAATGCCTCTTCCTTTAGATTCTCAGTACTCTCAAACTTTTCATCTTCAAAACTTAGTTAATGCATTACAAAAGGAAAATGAGAGTTTTCTAGAAGAAAATGAAAAAGTTAAACGACACTTTAAAGAGTTATATGATTCAATGAAAGTCACTCGTGACCAAAACAACGAAAAAATAACATCTTTACAAAAGGAAATTGAGAATCTAAGAAGTCAGGAAAATGGGAAACTGCCACTTGTTTTTAATGAGAATGTTGTTTCTAAGTCACCCTTAGACTGAAAATACACTGTGACGGTTAAATATATTCCTCCTCATCTTAGGAATAATGAACATGCGTTTCATGACTATTGTGCTCACCTTAAGGATAGTCTAGAATGTCTCCGTGAGATTGTTGAAGAGGATTTCATTAATAAACCTCTTGATAGAGAAATTAGGTTTGCTTGCCTCCAGTCCAAACGATCTCAAGAGATGCTTGAATGTGTTATTGCAACATGTCCAAAATCCTTAGGTGCAAAAGGCAAAGCTGTGATGCCTTGTTCTATGCATTGTGCCAAGCATGAAATCCGTTCTATGCCTAATGTTATGAATGTCAACCTTAGGGTGCCTTCAAGTAGTTCGATTCCGATATGTTAGTGCTAACAAAGTGAATTTTAGTGTGCCTGCAAATAGCTCAAATCACAGTCTTAAGAAAGTAAACACTAATGTGCCTTCTAGTAGTTCAGATCCTTGCACATCAAGTTCAGGAATGCAAAATTAGATCAACCAACTAATGTTCCCATTCCCTCTACTGGAGTAATCAGTGACATTAAAGCGAGCAGGTCAAAGTCTCAAGACAATACAAGGAATGATAGGACCTTGCAAGCTAAGAATGTGCATTGGAAGAGAGTAGAAGACCAATCTAGGAACTTTAAGTTTGGTCAAATAAAACGAATCATGTTGATTCTAGTATTGGCCATAGGCGCATCAGTAATTAATTCGAATTCTGATACTATTTGCAAACCTTGTAATGATGTCCGCTTGAATTCTGTTGCTAATCATGAATGTGGTGTGAATGCTTTGTCTAATGCTGTCAAATGCCCGTTAAAATTGTTAATGCTAATAATCATGTAAAGAAGGCTAAAAGGCAAAGACGAATGATTGTTAGAAAACAGTGGAAACCCACAGGAAGAACATTTATAAAGATAGGTTATTATTGGATACCTTTTGGCCATAAGAATAATCAGTTTTGCCCTCAAACTGCTAAGACTATGCCCACTAGAAAATGGATGCCTACTGGTAGAACTATTCCCTTAAGAAGTGAACATACTTTGAATAGGTCAAATACAGACCCAGACTGCATCTATTCCCAATGATTCCATTACTTCTACTACGATATGGATGTTTCTATTTCGATGTGGGTGTTCCAAACACTGTTACTAACCAAGTGGAACCCATTCTTGCATGGGGATCCCAATTATCCAGCTTATCCATTCTTATTTGTGTTCAACCGCATCGTTCAAATCGCTCGTAGTACGGACTCAGGCCGTTCCAAGCATATGACTAGAGACCGGTCGCTGCTCATGAACTTCGTGAGCAAATTCATCGGGACAGTTAGATTCGGGAATGATCATTTCGGTGCAATTATGGGTTATGAAGATTATGTTGTTGGTAAAAGTGTTATCTCCAGGGTATATTATGTGGAAGGTCTTGGTCATAACCTATTCTCTGTTGGTCAATTCTGCGATTCTGATCTAGAAGTAGCCTTCAGAAAACATACTTGTTTCGTTAGAGAACTTGATGGTACGAAACTTTTAAGAGGTTCACGTGGTTCAAATCTATACACCATCTCTATCGAAGATATGATGAAGTCTTCTCCAATTTGCTTGTTGTTAAAGGCTTCTAAAACAAAGTCATGGTTATGGCATCGTCGTCTCAATCACTTGAACTTCGGCACCATCAATGATCTCTCCAGTAAGGACTTAGTTGTAGGTTTACCTAGACTAAAGTATGAAAAGGATCATCTTTGTTCAAGCATGCCAATTGGGAAAAAGAAAAAAGTATGCCCATAAACCCAAACCTACAAACTCAGTCACATAAGTTCTTCATACAATTCACATGGACTTATGTGGACCCATGAGAGTGCAGAATATCTTTGGGAAGAAATATGTGTTAGTTGTGGTTGATGATTTCTCTAGATTCACCTGGGTAAAGTTCTTAAAGACAAAGGATGAAACTCAGATATCATCATCAAACTCATCAAACAGCTGCAGGTTCGTCTTAACAAAACGGTCAGAATCATCCGAACGGACAATGGAACTGAGTTTGTTAACAAACAACTTGGTGAGTTTTATGAAAGTATTGGAATCAGTCATCAAAGAAGTGTTCCTCGAACTCCTCAACGGAACGGTGTAGTTGAAAGATGAAATCGAACTCTTGTGGAAGCCGCAAGGACTATGCTGATTTACTCAAAAGTTCCAATGTTTCTCGGGTGAAGCCATCACCATGCATGCTACACCCAAAATCGATACCTGATTCACACTGCTCATGGAAAAACTCCATATGAACTTGTCCACAACAGAAAACCTAATCTTTCATTCCTTCGTGTATTCGGTGCTTTATGTTATCCAACTAATGATGGTCAAGATTTAGGAAAACTGAGAGCTAAAGCGGACATTGGAGTTTTGTAGGCTATGCACCAAACAGAAAAGGTTACCGAATCTACAACAAGAGAACCTGAAATATCATGGAAACAATTCACGTCACGTTTGATGAGCTGACCGGTCAAATGGCTCCTGGACAATCCAGCCTCAGACCCGCACTTCAAAACAGTCCCATTGTTTCATCCCTTGTACCAAACTCTTCTCAAACAACTCCATATGTACCTCCATCTGAAGATGATTTAAAGAAATTGTTTGATCCTATGTTTGATGAGCATTATGAGCCAAGTGCTAATGAACTGTCGATCCCTACAACAGAGGTTGCTCATATCCCTGTGAATGAAGTCAATCCTTCAGTCTCAATATCATTAAGTCAAGAAGCGCCTACTGCTGATCACTCAGTCTCATCAACAAATCATCAATCTTCGAATGTACATCATGGAACTGTTATCGGCATCAATGATGAAGTTAATCCCTTTGCTACTCCCTGAAGATGCTTCCATTTGAAAACATATTTGCTCCTGAATCATCATCGTAACCATCTTCTTCGTCAGGAGACATTGACTCTGCTACCTCAGTCCCTCAACAACTACCACATGAACACCTCAGAAAATGGACTCACGATCATCCATTAGACAACATCATTGGAAATACCTCTCGTCCAGTATCCATACGGAAACAACTTGCAACCGATGCCTTATGGCGCTTTTTCAACTCCGTACTCTCAAAGATCGAACCAAAAGATGTTAAAACCGCCATGAATGAAGATAGCTGGTTCAATGCCATGCAAGAAGAAATTCATGAGTTTGATCGAATTGATGTATGGGAATTAGTACCTGCTCCAGATGTGCTATGATCATTGCTCTAAAATGGATCTTCAAAGTGAAACTTGATGAACATGGTGATGTGTTAAAGAACAAGGCTCGATTGGTTGCTAAAGGATACCGCAAGAGAAGGGCATAGACTTTGAAGAATCATTTGCTCCTGTGGCTCGAATCGAGGCAATCGGAATATTCTTGGCTAATGTTGCAAGTAAGAATATGATAGTCTATCAGATGGATGTAAAGACGGCATTTCTGAATGGAGATCTTAAAGAAGTCGTCTACGCCAACCCAAGGCTTTGTGAATCCAAAGCATCCTACTCACGTTTATCGTTTGAAGAAGGCTCTTTATGGTTTAAAGTAAGCTCCAAGGGCATTGTATGATACGCTATCAAAGTTTCTTCTGTCTACCCAAAGAAAGGAGCATTTGATCCAACATTGTTCACCGTGAAGTCAGCAAACACTTAATTCAAGTTTAAATTTATGTTGATGATATCATCTTTGCCTCGACTGACCCCAATGAGTGTGACGTTTTTCAAATGAAATGGGTTCAAAATTTCAAATGTCAATGATGGGACAAATGTCATTTTCTTGGGATTACATATTTCACAAAGTCCCGGAGGCATTTTCATTAATCAATCTAAATATGCTAATGAGATTTTAAAGAAATTTGAATTTGATTCTAGTGACCCCTTGACACTCCCATGATTGAGCCGCATCAAAACTGGATGAGGACCACTCAGGGGATCATGGTAGACCAAACAAAATATTGTAGCATGATCGATCCCGATGTACCTCACAGCCAGAGACCCGATATTGTTCGCTGTATGCATATGTGCTAGATACCAGGCTAAGCCTACCAAAAGCACCTTGAAGCGGTTAAACGGGTCTTTCGGTACCTCCAAGGAACCATCAACATGGGACTTTGGTACCCGGCACACCGGTATGTCACTAACAAGATATGCAGATGCGATCATGCAGTGGTGTCAAGATACTCGTCGGCACGCCCTGGAGGTGCTCGCTTTTGGGTGATAAGCTGGTGAGCTGGTCTTCAAAGAAGGAAATGAGTACTTCTATTTCCTCTACAGAGGTTGAATACATAGCCATGTCATCTTGTTGTGCTCAAATCCTATGGATTAGATCTCAATTAACTGACTATGGCTTTGTATTCAACAAAATCCCTCTGTATTGTGATAATAAAAGTGCTATTGCTCTTTCTTTCAATAACGTTCAACACTCAAGAGCAAAGCATATCGACATTCGACATCATTTCATCAGGAACAAGTGGAAAAAGGTGTGGTGGAACTATATTTTGTGAGGACTGAATACCGTTAGCGATATCTTCACCAAAGCTCTTCCAAGAGAACGCTTTGAGTTTATTCTTCCACGACTTGGCTTGAAAAGCCTTCAACCGAGTTCAAACATCTTCAGGAGGAAGACGAGGAGTGAAGGTCTTTCTTCATCTCTCTCTTTGTACATATATATATTTTTTTTAAATAAAAAAAAATACAAAACATTCAAAAATCAAATAGAAAATCATAAAACTTTCAAAATCCATAAAAATGTGAAAAATTCGAAAAATCCTCAAAAATATTGTCATTTTGTCATGCTTTTCTCTTTTCGATATCATCTATGGACTTTGTGTTGATATTCAAAGAATGTCACGGGTCTTTAGATGTTCATCGAATGTACATAGTTTTTAAAAAAAATGAGGCGAAGAAAAATGGTGGTTTATTGTCATTTGGTAGCAGAACTGTTAAAAAAGAAAGAACAGAGCCATGCTTTATCTTGTTTTTCAAATCTCGTGCTCGATTATAAAAAATTCTCACTATCCAATGAAAACGAATTGCTTTGAAAAATTACTCGGTCTCAATTTTTGAAAATCATTTGTACTAAACGGTTGTTAAAACTATCTATCTCTCAATCAACAACTTATGTCATTGATTGAGGGGAGAATGATTTTTAATTAAAAAGTGTATTTTTAAAACAATGGTTTGTTTTCAAAAGATATTCAAGCATGTTTAAATCTTTGGAGTCTAAAGTCTCAAAATTCGATCCTTATCAGTTAAAACGTTTTCAAAATCAAGTCACAATTCTCCTTAAAAAGCTTTCAAAAACAATTTAAATCTACTGAGATCACGATTCTCAAATGATTTGATAATTGTGATCGGGGGAGAATTTGTAATTTAAATTGGATTTATACTGATAATTCGATAAAAGGTTTTATAAGGATGTACAAGCTATCCTCCCCGCATGTGACAAACGATTTCAAATTTCTCATACACATGTTGAGGGGGAGAATCTACTTTAAACCTGAAATTATTAAAACGTGATTGAATTGTCACTAAGTGTGCGTTCCTCCCTAATAGGTGCAAAACTCTTTCAAACTTCGAGGCACATATTGAGGGGAGCAAAATTTTGAAAACCTCATCCTTCCTCAAAATGATGTATCTAATCAAATGGATTGGGAAGTGATGATGATATCTTTTAGAAAATGGTAATCAAAGAAGTTAATTCTTCCTCTTGCCTCCGTGTGCTAAACGATTTCAAATACATTATGCACATGTTGAGGGGAGCTCTTGTTCTAAAAATATCAAAAACAATTCAGGTACAAAATGCTTTGATAATATATCATAAGTATCCGGATTGATTTTCAAATGGTTTTCAATTGGTTCCAAAGGCAAATGAACAATACCAAATAGACCGACCAACTTTACTTTATGTATGGTGATATAAGGATGATAAGGTTAGGTATTTTGTTCCCATGATCCGCCAGAACGGAGGGATCTACCAGTGGGACAATCCACTAGATAGTGTAGAGTCCTTAGGTATATTGATAAAAGGAGAAAATGAGATATGGGAAGAGTGCGGACTGAGACTGAGCTAGTACTGGAATAAACCCAACAAGGTTCTAGCCATGAAGTCTCGGTAAGCACTGAAGGGGTTGAAGAACAAAAAAGAATTGGAATGTGAAAAGGGTGAAAATAAATAGCCCTCCCATAATTCAACCTTAGGGCGAAACGGGTTCAATTCATAAACTACTGGTGGTTACTAAGGTAACACTAGTATTGAAGACAAGACGTCATGGACCCAGTGACGCACTGCACTAAACTTCCCAAGCTACTCAAGTTCCTCTTAAAAGGGCTTGTTTTATTCTCACGGGGAACCTACATAATCTATCGACTCTCTCTTAGAGATTGTTGATATTGAAGAAGGAGACCCTCTCCCTAGTCTCCAAGACGGAAACCAAAAGAGCACTAATTGAGTCTAGAGCCACGAAATCATCAATTAATCTCTTTAGGACACTTATTTCTTGAAGACTCACTATTTCACACAATGTGGAATGTGAGATTATATCTTATGAGTCCTACGCACTATCCTTGTGGTATTGCCAAGACTTAATTGTGTCATATGGACCTCATCAGTGGAGCGATTCAAAATTGAAACAATCCAGGTCCAAGAAAATGGATTGACGGATGCCTTTGAAAAACCGGTTGTTGTGTTTAAAAACTCTTTTCTCTAAGCACATCGATTGTGTACAATTATTTCAAATCAAAAGGTGTTTATGATTGATAAATGATTTTTCACTAAAACTTTGTTGTATTGCAAAAACAATTTCTATTGAGCGATACACAATTGTTTTTCCAAATCTCTTTTCATCAATCGTGTGAATCTCTATTCGCTGGTTCACTCACCTCGTTTGTCTTCTTTGAGACGCGCCCGGTTTGAGAACGGCTAGAGCACTGCGAAACCTGCAAGGAAATTCTTCGAATTATACCCGATCACGTGCAAGACTTGTATCGATCAACGGGAACCGTGGGCCGTGTACCTCAATTCAACGAAAGTGATCAAAGACACTTTCGTGTGCTTTATTGCTAACTCGTTGTATGCGTGCACGCCCGACGTTGCAGCCGATCGAATGGAGCGGTCAATCAATAGCCGCATGCTCACACAACACATTCATTTCTAAAGAAATCATGATAATTGCATCAAAGATTCGATATTATCTCTCATGCTTCTCGCTACGCCGCCAATATCATGAATCAACAAAAGCTTCCGCTACTCTGATAAGAAGAAATCATGATCAAGAATGTGAGCATGTCGGTCCAAATGTCACAACATCACATATTATCAACACCACATAGGAAGAGTCAGAGATTTAATGTGGCTGATGAATTAATGACTACGAGCTTCAGAGCAAAGTAATTCATCAAGAGTGCAAGAACAATTTATAATGTAATATCAGTTTGTATTCAATGTAAGTTTAATGTGTGTTTGAGGTGACCTCCCTTAGGGGGAGATTTTTAGGAATTAGAAATTCCAGGTATTAAAGAGTCGGTCACCTCAAGTATATGTAATCGCTAGAGAGCTCGTAGTCATAGTTATTTTATGATTAAGTAGTATTTAGTTTAGTAACACCGTGGAGGACGGACGGATATTTACCCATTTTATGCCTGATCCACAGCCCGTAGGTGGCGTTTGTTTGTAAGATACTATAAATACCCTCTACCTCCCAAGGTAGAGGGTTGGAGCTTCAATACCATTTTTCTTTGTTTCACATAGTTCCCAACTCTCTTCCTTTCTCTCACTAGAACTTTCTCTCTCTAAACACTTTTGTACGCCCCATAGTGATTATGGTTTAGTGTGTTTGTGAAATCCTATATCTTACAGACCCATACTCCCAAAATTTCTTCCTTTAGTTCTATGACCAAAACTATCCCAAAAAGATTTAGCAGTATTTTGAAAAGTTTTTCTTGAAGGTACTGCAGAATGTTTAGCAGTACTTTGAGTTGAAGGTACTGCAGAAATCTTAACATTATCATCCTTAGGTTTCTCAACTATTTCTTTTGGGGATTCAGAACTAGATGGACTTGAATTAGATTGACCAGTAAGCTTTTTCCTAAACTCTAAATTGTCTACTCCAAAACAAGAAACATCTGTCCTAAGTGGTTGAAAACTAGCAGTTGGTGGAGGAACTGCATGATAACCCTTGTCTTTCTTAAATTCAGGAGGTGTTTGACTAATTGAATCCTCATTACTAGATGTGTTTCTTCTAAGCTAATGAGTTCATCATCACTAGTTGTTATCTCCTCTGAATCAATTTGTTCCTTATCACTAGGTGGGTTTTCTTCTATCGCTAAATTCCGTACCAAAACCTAGGCCAGTTTTAATGTGTGCTCTTTTTTGTTTTTCAACAAAACTAACATGTGAAAGACCAGATTCATTCCAAGCATCAAACTTTTCTAACAATTCATCTCTTTCTTTAGTCATCTTTTCAAGTTCAGAAACCTTACATCCTAACTTCCATTCACTCAATTTTAATTGATAATATTGTTGCTCATATTTTTCTGCCCAAGCCATTTCATTATTTTCATGAGTGATTATTTTGGCTTCCATTGACTCTAAAGGTAATTGATAACCAGCTACCTTAGACCTAGCCCTTCTACAATTATCTCTTTCAGTTACATAATCTTTAAGCACTTTTTGATAAAAATTATTACACTTAGAGCATACCTCAGAGATAGTGGGTGAACTTGGTGAAGTAGCTACCATAGCAAGAAGAACAGGTTCTTCTTCACTTTTCATGCTCCAATCAAAGCTTCCAAGACCATCTCTTGATTCTAAAGCAGCAAATCCTGGTTCCTCATCAAAAGTTGTGCTCCAATCAAACTCTTCCATTGCAACCATAGAGTAGGTTACTGGTTCATCATCAAATTCAGCACTCTAGTCAACCACTGATAGATTTTCTTGAGCAACCAAAGCTTTTGGGTTTGTTTCAGTAATAGGAATTTCCTTTAGTTCAAGCTTGGGTTTTTCAATCATTCTATTTGCCTGATATTTAGCAAACTTGCATTCTCTTGCAAAGTGTCCAGGCCTTTGACAATTAAAGCATTCAATCTTGGATTTGTCAAACGTGATACCCTATTTGGGTTTGAAGTCAATGCCTCTTCCTGTTTTCTTCATGAACTTCTTGATCCTTGCTGTGATCATGGCGAATTGCCATCTTATGTCAATTTCTTTTAAAGCATCCTCTTCAATTTGTGACAAATCTTCTTCATAAGTAACAGGTAAAGTGGCTTGTTGAGCGAAGAAGGAACATACAACTTCATCAGATTTGATGGTGTTTGTTGGTGATGAGGTAGGGGTAGCATGGTTGTGTAAATATGTTGTTTATCACCAACAGTACTTTGAGCAGGATAAGCAGTACTTTTATTGGAAGTACTGCTTCTATTTTCAGAAGACACAAAAGCAATGTTGTGAGATTTTGAACTTGTTTGGCCATTCATCTCATGCTCATATACCTTTAAATGGTTGTAGAGATCATCAAAGTCCATAGAGTCTAAACCAGGTTGTCCTCTAATCATAGTAGCAATCACATGCCATACGGATGGTAAACTTTAAGAACTTCGGTTTGCATCTTCAATGATACCTCTCATTGTATAACTCCAGATACTAAGAAGATTTTGGAATATGTCATAGGCAGCATCAAGACCTTCTCTTTCACCAATAGTGAATGTTTCAAATTGTTGCTTCAACAGATTTCTATGTATCTTCTTGGAAGCATCATTACCTCCAAATCTTGTCTTGAGAGCAGCCCATAGTTGTTTTGCATCCTTAGCATCATGGAACTTTAGTAAGTAACCATCAGGAATAGCAGACAACAGTATGTTGAGAGCCTTTTCTTGATTTCTTTTTGTAGCTGCTGGGAAGGTAGGCTTAGGTGGTTTAGATTGTCCAGGAACTTCTACATGTTCTTCAAGAACGACATTACCATTGAAAATCACTTCCCATAATGCATGGTCTGTAATTGCAATGTACTGCCTCATCTTCATGCTCCAGAGTTCATATTCTCCCTTCTTGATGATAGGAATTCTAAGTGAGGTGATAGATGGGGGTGGTGCAGCTTCAGTCGACATCTTTTAGGGTTTATAGTTAAATCGGTTTTAAGGGTTTCTTCTTAATCAGAGTTTCCACACAAGCTCTGATACCACTTGTTGGATCGATATACTCTGACCAAACTAACTATGTAGCTTGTAAGGGTTTAGCAACCTTGGATAAATCCTAAATTACTAACAATGAAACACTGATATAACTCTATTAAGTATGCGGAAACTACTTCAATAATGCTAAGAGGAATAACTTTAAACTTCAGCGATTATATTAAAACTTTGAACCTGCTTGTTATACAAATTCACTAACAACCCTAATAACTCTAATATCGTACTTGCACGTAAGTCGTATCTCTAATATTCTCTAATTTTGCGTACCTCTAATGCCAATCTAGGGGTCCTTTTATAGGAATAAGGAGTACCCTAGTCGGTTTACAATTACAATCCTTGTATGACAAGTAATACTAATTCTAAACTAAGAATATTCTAGAATTACATAGCTTTCCATAAACGATATAGCAGTCCTTTAGCTTTGCAGTACTTTGATCCGAGCAGTACTTTGACTTTCATTAAGTAGTACTTTGACTTTCTTCAGCACTTTAACTTTCTTCATTACTTTATATCCCAACAACCACCATGGGTTCGAACCTTACAGTTTGGTAAAACCAACTAACAACATTTATCTTGCAACATCCATTCAGTCATCTACATCCACTCCACTACAAGCCCCAATAAGTTTCCTCTTCCCTAGCTTCCCTTTCAGCTTCTTGTCTATCTCTTTCCTCTTCAAGTTTTTAGCATTCTCTCCTCTTTCAAAAACTATTGGAATGCTTCTTCATCCAACCTTGCATGATCTTCTTCTTCTTCCAACCTTCTTTGTTTTTCTTCTTTATCCAAAAGAGCTTCAAGATACTTTTGTTCCATAGTATGCCTTATCTTGTCTTCATCCATCCACTACGAAAGTAATAGATTCATACATCAAATTAAATGTAAACACACAAGAACCTATATAATACATGTAATTAATTCAAAATAAATATAAGCATACATGTTGCATTCTGCCATCCCAATGTCTCTTTCTTCCTCGTACATTTCTTTCCTTTTCCGGTATTGGTACTTTTTCCTTGTCACACGTAGTCTTATTATGTCCAACATTATGTTAGAGCATTTAATCTGTCTACGAAATCTACATTTACCCATCGTTAAACAATTTCAGTGATTTAACAATTTAGGGTTTTGAAATCGAATTTAGGGAAATTGTGGTCAAAATACCCAAAGAATAAATGCATTGCTAAACTTTATACTATCATGAGAAAATGTTATGGGACGAAATCCTTATCCAGATATAAATACACTGTTTATGCAAGGACCAAACATCTAACAACAAGGAATACAATCAAAACACTCAAAAAGAAAAAACAAAAAAAAAACTAAAAACACAAGTATATAAAACAGAGATTCATTCATTTCATAATTAAACTGTACATAAGTACATATCGTTCCCAAAATATTCCATCAAAAGCCTAAAAGACAACAAAATCACGTAGTCATCCTATGATCATCAAGGAAATTGTTCCTGTCAAACATCTGAGAATAGGTTTGAGCAATCAACTTCTTTATCACCAACACCTTGATCACATTTTTACTTTGAACCTTGTGAAGATCCTGTAAAAACCTTGTACATCATAACCAAAGGACGAAATCCTTCAAATTTAATTATATACTCTTGTGTTTCTTTTATAGCCTGAACCAAATCAACAAATGAATTATGGAGACCGTTGGCAAGCTGTATATCCTTTCCATCTTCTCACTGATAGTAAACAACAATGGAATCAAACATCAAGTAAGAATTAGCAGTGGCAGCAAGTTCTTGTAAACGTGGAAAATTGGCCATTTTTTAGTTGTGATTTTGGGATGCACGTGTGTTTGTGTTTGTGGGTATGCAAATGCTTTAGGGTATGAACCTTTAAATAGCAAAGAGAAAGGTTCCTTTCAAATTCAGGAACTAAATGTGAAATATTAAAATCCTATATAGTCAAGTTCACTAGCTCAGGAATAACAAAATGCGGGAACTTAAAGTACATAAACGGCGAAAAAAAAAATTCAGGGACCAACTGTGACATAAAAAAATCATTACTTTGCAAATTGACCCTTGTCTTCCCTGATACGCAATAAATATTTTTCGACACCCCCAATAAACCCAGCTAACAATATCTAAAAATATAAACTCTCTTCTAATAACCCGACCCAATTAACACAAACCCAACAAAATTAGACCTAAAATACAATACCAGGCTATATGTGGTCATAAAAACTCAACCACATTCATAAACACACGTACTCAAACACACAACAACTCACAACATGAAGGACATGAGCATATTTGTGTCAACTTTTAAGGATATTCAAGATGAAGAAGAAGGTGATGCGTTGTTCATAATTCACTGTAATGAGTTATTTGCTTATGGCCTTTGCATTTGATTAATATAGATGATAATGTTCATAAGTTGTATGCATTGGCTGAAACACACGAGTCAGTTAATATCTTTGTTGATCACAAGACCCAAAAGTTAGCACACCTTTACCTAAAAAACATAGGTTTAGAGATTGTGGATTGGGTATAGCAAGATGCTAACTTTTGAATGACAAGTCCAACACCTTTCAGGACTCGGCGTAAATGGAAGGGGGATATGAACAAAATGTAGGGCAGTGTAACCAAAATGCAAACAGAGAAAGGTGGTGTTGTTATCAAAGAGGAAGAAGGTGTTTTTCATAACAAAAGGGAGAAAAATAAGAGAAAAGAAAAGCTGCTTGAGGAAGAGGATGTTTTGCAAAATAAAAAGGGCAAGGAAATTGTAAAAAATTATAAGCGAGGTTTTGATAGGAAAGAGAACGCTATAATGGTTGAGTTTCTAGGTTTTGATGGTGAAACTTGGTTGGTGGTCTTGTGGCTAGTGGTGTTAAAACACCTTTTAGAAGTAGTGAAAGGATTACCAACTGCGTACTTTCCCTTTTTGCTCAAAGGTCATCCTAGGCGAGGTTTCAATGTTGAATTGCATGGCATCTGTTTTATATTTTGAAACTGCAATTATACCTTATCTAACTTGAATATTTGGTGTTTGAATACTTTTTTTTCCAGGCACAGTTGCAGTATGATCATCAGTTTAAGGTTCATGTTTTGTGTGTTGATCAGTTTAAGGATATCCAGTACCAGTATGTAGATCATTAGAAGGTTCATCAGTTGAAGGTTGTTCAGTCGAAGCTGCATCATCTTTTATATTTTGTGAATTATCAGTTGAACCTTGTATGTACAATTAATCTATAGTTTAAGTCTTTTTCATGTTGTATCAGACAATGAATCCCTAGTTCACTATTATAAGTCAACTTACTAAATGATTGGTTGTTTACAACATGTGTTTGTTTGTCTTATAGGTTATATTCTGTGTGTACATATTAGTTTGTTAGTTGACCTTTGTAAAGTCAAACTTCAAATGTTAAATGACATGTTATAATCAGCACAAACGATCACCCCTTTGTATCAATAAAACTAAACACAGTGGTACATAAAAAACAATAATAGGGTACAACGTTGGGTTGGGTTAGATTTAACTAAGGTATAGTGAAAATGTGTTTGGTCTATTATACCCTTGCTAATATAACTCAAAACGAACATTGACCTGAGCATTACGGGTCAAAAGACCTCTTTGGCCTCAAAAACCCAAGGTTTGGACTCACGGCGACGAAAATCTCAACTTTTGGGCCATGGCGATGAGTTTTGGCAAGTTTAAGAACCAACGGTGTATTTTTGTCTAAAGTTAATGATATAAAAAGTCATCTAACTTGTCATCTTTTACTACTATTTATATAATATTTTAAAATTTTCAATTAAAACACATAAAACTCTAATTTTTCCTAATGGTGGCAATGGCATCGTTGTGGAGAAGCTTTGATGTGACATTTGTTAATTAAACAACCCGTCATAATTTAAATAAATATGTCATAACACAATTAGTGTTTTCAAATCAAACCTTTTTGAATCAAACAACAACTTTCATGACCACCCATTTTCATTAGATAATATTTAATGCACTTTTTAGAAATTATATTTGGTCAACCATAGTTAAAGAAGATAAATTAAACGTTGATGGCTCAACTAAATATAATCCAATTGTAGTAGAAGACGCTTCTTTAAACAACTCGTTTTAACTTGCATGCCAAGTTACCTTTTTTAAGTTTAGAGAATTGATTGTCACATTTGTATTTTTTATTAAAACACTCTATTTTTTACATCAAACAGTTATACTGAGTGTAAAAAAAAATAAGAGTATGACAATCACTCCCCTTAAATTTACTAGCCAAATGTTTATACTCCGTAACTTGCAAAGAATTACATTGAAGTTAGTTCTTCGAAATAAATATAGATTGACCAATTGCGTATCGAGAAAATTGTAAAAAAAAAAAGGTATCCAAAGGAGGGTTCACATGGTGGGTCCAAAGTCCACAAGACAAGATTACTATTCACCATCCTCACGGCCCTACCAATCTCTCTCTCCGTATCTTTCTTCCACTTTTGATTTTTTATTGTCAATATTTTATCTTTCTTGTGACTTGGAGATTTTATTTTCTTATTTATTCAAGGAAATATCTAAATGATATATAGAGCAGTATTTTAAAATTCAAGTCGACCGTTCGGTTCAACCGGTCAAAAATCATGAACCTGTTAAAGAAGAAAACCAGTTTAACCATCGGTTAAATCATGAACAGGTATCATTTGTTTTCTCAGAGCTTCAAGTATGTAAAAGAAGAGGCACATCTAAAGTTTTCATCTGCATACAAAAAAAACTGTTTATTTTTTTGTTATTGAAATACTTTTTTTTCTTTTTCTTTTTCTTTTCTTTTTTTGTGCTATAAAATTTTTGTTATACGTGTCAAATGGATCAATGGTTTTCTTACGTTTTGGTATTTTTATTACGTTTTCGACAGATTTTTACATTTTCGATAGTTTTTTACGTTTTCCTTAGTTTTTTTTCAAGTTTTCAACCCTTTTTTTTAAGTTTTAGCATGTTTTTTTACGTATTTGTTATTCTTTTACGTTTTCGACTGTTTTTTACGTTTTCGTAAGTTTTTTATACGTTTTAGTCCATTTTCGTCTTTTTTTTACGTTTTCGTCTGTTTTTTTACGTTTTCATCTCTTTTTTACGTTAGTCCGGTTTTCGTCACGTTTCTGCTTTTTAACGTTTTGACTGCTTTTTACGTTTTCCCGCTTTAACATTACTTTTCGTTTTTTTTACGTTTCCGTCTGTTTTTTTTATGTTTTTTAACGTTTTCGTCCATTTTTTTTTACATTTTAGTCTATTTTTTTACGTTTTCGTCCGCTTTATATGTTTTCTTATGTTGTTGACATTTTCATTATTTTTTTACGTTTTCTTCCGTTTTTTACGTTTTAAAGGGTGTTTGCCATTGCGTTATAGACAAGATTATTAGATTATCACGATTGGAAAACGCAATAATCTAGTGAAGAGTGTTTGGATGGCAAAATGCAAAAAGTGATTATTTGCTTTTTTTGACTATCATAACGTGGTTATGGAAAAGTATCCCATGAGTCTGCAGCTTCCAAACGCAAATATGGGTCCACCATAAAATTATAGAATAGCCCTTAAACACCCCTTTAAATATCAGTGACATATTCTTGTTTAAAAAATATACACATGTCCATTTTAGTCATTTCACTTGCTAAGCTATTATTTATTTTGATTTGCCAAACACTTATATTGATTATTGCGATATCAAACAACATCATCAAACCCAAACACTATATTTCATAACCACGTTTTGTAACAGCTGATTATTTGATTATCCGTTTTCAAAACGCATAATCTGTTTTCAATAAGCAATCCCAAACACCCCCTTAGTCCATTTTCTTATGTTTTCGTAATTTTTTATGTTTTCCTCCATTTTTTACGTTTTAGTCCATTTTCTTACGTTTTCGTCATTCTTTTACATTTTCGTCCGTTTCCTTACGTTTTCGTCCGTTTTTTACGTTTTCGTCTGTTTTTTAAATTTTCGTCTGTTTTTTTACGTTTTTGCCTTTTTATACGTTTTCGACCGTTTCTTTACATTTTCGTCTGTTTTTTTACGTTTTTGACAATTTTTTTACGTTCACGTCTGTTTTCTTTCGCTTGCATCCATTTTCGTCCGTTTTATTATATTATCTTACTTTTGTTACATAAGATAACGTAGAATAACGTACAAAAAATTTGTTAAATGAAACGGATGAAAATGTAAAATAAACAGACGGAAATATAAAAAACGGACCAAAACGTAAAAGTCGGACGAAAACGTAAAAAAACAGACGAAAACGTAAAAAAACAGGCGAAAACATAAAAAACGGACGAAAACACAAGAAATCGAACGAAAACGTAAAAAAACGGACGAAAACGTAACAAAACATACGAAAACATAAAAATACGATCGAAAATGTAAAAAAACAAATGAAGACATAAAAAAAAATAGGTGAAAACGTTAGAAAACGGACGAAAACGTAAATAAACGGATGAATACGTAAAAAACAGACGAAAACATAAAAAACCGAACGTAATAAAGCGGACGAAAACTTAAGAAAACAGGCGAAAATGTAAGAAAACAGACGAAAACGTAAAAAACGGACAAAAACGTAAAAAAAAAAACAGACGAAAACGTAAAAGAGATGTAAGATATTGAGAAAAAGATATAGGTTTGTGAAAGAAAAGGTAAGAAGTTAAAGATAAAGTCTGAAATTTAGAAGAGGAAATATGTGAAAAGAAGCACTTATGTTTGCAAAAAAAATAAATAGAAACATTTGCGCTCATGCAGACAAAAGAAGTGAAAAAAGTAAAAAAATGCTTATTGGAAAAAACAAACGAGACATATATAAAACAGGTTTGTTCAAGAGAAAATACTTCTTAAGTGATTTGCACCTTGTGTTGTTAGATCCTTTTATTAATAATCCTTACACTTTTGGAGCATAAACAGAATTAACGATCTCTTTAGGATGAAACTACCATGGCTAGCTATTTGTAATTTTAAAATGCGCTTATAAAAAGACTTTGCCCTACGTATTGTATAAATGATGTTTTTCCAAAAAAATATTTAAAAAAAAAAAAAAAAAAAAAAAAAAAAAGGGTTTCGTTATGAAATTTAACAGTTTAAAAGTAATTATATTATTTTACTAACTTAAGTTCGATCATAACACGGTTTACCAAAATATTGAACATTTGATAGCATCATAAAACACACACTTCATCAGTAAGTATAATCATAAACGGAACTTGAACATTTTTTTTTGGGCCGAATTTATTTTGAGAGGGCCGAATTGGAGATTTGTTTGTAACCTCAACTAAATTACCCCTAAAACGAATAATATTTACACTAGGTGCCGCAAATTTTGGGGGGGGCCGGGGCCCTCCCCGGTCTCCATTAAGGTCCGTCCTTGAGTATAATGTTCATAACATTACGACAGTGAAAATTTGTTTCTCTGCAAAATACAAACAATGGGTTGCATTGGAACTTTGGAAGTGTGATATGTAGATGCATCTAAAATGTGTGTTTGTGGTTTCTTCTCATCATTTTTATTTTAATATTTCTTCTTATTTGATCCTAACTCTATAATTCGGGAAGGGATCAAATGTGAAGAAAAGGTAAAATGAGAAGAATAAGAAGGAATTCTAGCCACACATTTTAAATAGGAATGAGAATTTGAAAGGGAGATGCATCTATTTTTGTAAATGCATCTAAAATGTGTGGTTGTGGTTTCTTCTCATCATTCTCATTTTAATATTTATTCTTATTTAATCCTAACTCATATGAATTAAAGTGTTATATTGCTTAAAAATAGATATTAAACATGATCTACCGTGTTATTTCGAATCAGAACTTTTTATACAGCGTAAAAGCTAAACATATTCTAAATACTATCGGTCATAACTCATTATGTTTAACCAACTTCGAATATTGTCAACCCTACACTTTCGAATTTGTTTGTAGAGTGTAATTTGGTAATTTCGCACATCTTCAACTTCTTCATTTACTTTTTCCAAATTTTTTTTAAGAGTTGGTTTTAGTTTGAAATTCAATTGGGCTAGGTTTACAATTCAAACCGGAAAAACAACTACATATATAAAGTCTAGCTTTTAGTTCACCGTTCTATCTAAATATATATTATAGATTATGTAATGTATGTCTAAACCTTAAAAGTCGGAACACTTAGGTTTGAAGATTAACCTCATTCGAGCAATATAGCCGCCAGATGTTAGTACAACTTAGAATCCATTGTCCCTTTAATATGTATTTTCAAAGTTGTGACGGTTGTGGTGGCG
The DNA here is from genome assembly GCA_910596185.1 of Chrysanthemum makinoi. Classification (NCBI taxonomy): domain Eukaryota; kingdom Viridiplantae; phylum Streptophyta; class Magnoliopsida; order Asterales; family Asteraceae; genus Chrysanthemum; species Chrysanthemum makinoi. The sequence continues at coordinate 119,176,057 of OU343221.1, read as the reverse complement.
GCCGGAAGTGGTGGTGGTATTTTTAGTTGAAAGTGGCAGTAAAGGTTGATGAATAAGATAAAAGGTATTTATGTCTTTTCAAATGAGAGGGTTGAGCCCGCCTATTTATAATGTCTCGTTAACACTAAACAATGTTAAGTTAAGTGACAATAACTTTTGTAAATTAAACTAGCAGGGTACCCGCGTGTTGCGGCGGCGGGTACCATAAAATAAAATTTTCCGGTGAATCATGTATTTTAGTTTATTATGTTTTTTTTTTACAATAAATTTACGGATATCAAGAATTTCATTTAGCCCGTGCCCGTTCGGGCTCGAGCCCGTTTGGCCCGTGCCCGTTCGTGCTCGTGCCCGTTCGGGCTCGAGCCCGTTTGGCCTGTGCCTGTTTTTTTCTGTTGCCCGTTCGGGCTTTAATATTTGTATAATATGTTTTATTATTTGTATTAGTGACATTTAATGCAGGGTACCCGCGCGTTGCGGCGGCAGGTACCCTGAAATAAAATTTTCAAATGAATCATGTATTTTAGTTTATTATATTCTTTTTGACAATAAATTTATGGATATCAAAAATTTCGTTTAGCCCGTGCCCGTTCCCGTTCCCGTTTGGCCTGCGCCTGTTCGGGCTCAAGCCCATTTGGGTTGTTACCCGTTCGGGTTTGAATATTATTTGTGTTAGTGACATTTAATGTAAGAATTGTGTTTAATTTGGTTGTACAATATGTTTAATAATTTGTATTTATTATGTTAGGGGTGTTTTAATAACTGTATTAACTGTATTTATTGATCAATTTATTAATTGACTATATTAAATAACATTAATGTGGTGTTTTTTTTTTAATATGTGCATTAAAGTAGTGTACGCTATGCTTCTTGTCTTGTATGTCTGAAAATTATATGTATTAAAGTGTTGTACATTATGCTTCTTTTCTTAATTATATAATTACAAATTATAGTAATATGTGTAGACTTATGTTTTTAAGACTTTTTTTTATAGGAAGTCCTAAATACATTATTATGTAGTATAGATTATACATATTGCATTTTGATGTTCAGTAGATAGAGTATATTTGGCTTTAGCATTTTATTTATTCGAAAGCTCCACTTTAAAGGAAATAAAAAAGATAGTCAACATAAATTGTCACATCAATCATGTGATATTTTGTTCATTAGAAATGTACTAGTTTTGTCCACAACCAACGTTTCCTATTTTGAATTGAATTTTAAAGGTTTTCGGAACCAATCAACGTCTTCCGGTTTTAATATAGGGAACTTTATATATATCCAAGAAAACTTTAAAAAATACATATTTCTTTAAAACATAAGTTTCTAGTGCATGATGTACAATGTTATTAAAGTATGCTTTAAAAAAATATGTAATTATTAAAGTTTAGGTGAAGATGTATGTAACTGCCCTTAATATTTTGATGAAAAATGATAAATATACCTAACTAAAGATGCCTATGTATCAAAGCTCTATTTTGATTTAATGAGGTATGAATGATTTATCAACCATTTTATAATGAAACTTTGATTTCTACTTCACAAAATTATTGGTTAAGTATTGTTGTAAACTTGTAATAAGTATTGTTGTAATATTTGTTGGGAATATTATAGCATGCATATCTTTATTATTTATAAAGAGTGTATATTTATTTTTGAAATTTAAAATAATTTAAAATTAAGTAATGTTAATGGATTATTATACTTTTAATTATAATATTTTAAATATTATTTAATGCTTAGATTTTTATTATTGTTTGTTTCTAACTCATATATATATTTTTTTATTCGTAATGACTACAAATTGAACCCGAAAGTTTTGCATTAATGGTCAAACCAAAATCACGATTTAGAAAGTATAATTATTTGTCGCTATACACCGTCGTGTTGTGCGAGTATTCGTCTAGTTGTTCATAAGATGTGTACTAGTTTTGTCGACAATTAAATTCGTTGTGTGTATGCTTTACCATGTGTTTTTACACTTGTTCTATATGGAGATATAATCTGATTTTAGTAGTAAAAATATGACCGCATTTCATATTAATAGCATCCCTAAATTTGGTTGATTAGATTTCCATAGTTCTTGTTCACCAACATACCTTCTTTGTCTATTTACATCTTGATATCACTCCTTTTAATTTTCGCGTTACAATAATACTAGTTGGAGATTCTTGATGAATATACAATGGGCAGAGCGATGGTTGAGGAAAGATCGAGTAAAACAGAAGTCATTGGTCCTAAATTTGTCCGTATGTATCTCTAATTATTAGCTATGAGAGCGGTCAATAATGACCGTCCGAAAGTTAGTTACCCTTTTACATTGGCAATGTGTTGTAAACAAAAGTATTTTGCCATCGCACAATCCACTAAACAACACCAAGTTTAATAAATAAATTTATGGGCCTAAAGGAACACACAGTGACACAGTCCACTGTATATATTAGTAAAGCAATTTAAAGCCCACTTTTTAACGCAACAATTTGAAAAGAGGCCCATCGTGGTATAGATAAAGGCTTTTATACCCAAACTCAAAAGTGCCATATGCTTTGTGTTCTCCCATTGGTATGACTAGGCGAGTACCCGTGCCTAGCGGCATCGGTTTTCAGCGGCAGACAATTAACGATATGAGATATTGTGATAAGTGTTTTGTAACCTCGAGATCATAAAAAAGAAATCGATTACTAACCTCGAGATCCTCATCAATATTCTTTTGATTTTGCAAATCCATTATTTCTGTTTCCTTCCAGTTGTGAAATACAAACTTGTTTTGGGTTGTTTATATAGGCGAAATACGAAATGTTAAAAAAACAATTTTCCCGCCCATGAAACAATGAAATGGCTGGCGCAGTGTGGAAAATGGAAATACATTCAAGTCAAAATTGAATAGTTATCATGCAAAGATACCATGCAACAAATACATTGAAATCAAAATAAATATTTTTCATACAAAATTAACATGCAAAAATAGTTGCCAAAGAATGAAAGAAACATAAATTTCGCCCATGTTAGGTAAATCAACAAATTGGAGCAAACAATATTAAACTTTATTGAAAAGTTACTACCACGATCTCATTTTTGTTTCTAGGAACTAAATATGAAGATGTGTATATTTATGAAATTTCTTCTAAGGCTTAAAGTAACTGTTGAATGCATGTTTGCAAAAGGGGAGTTTAAAACACGAGGCATTGGAGGGCTTGATGAGGCGGGAAACTTTAAGATGCCTGTTCCTCAAGAAATGCACCTTGTGCAGCTCATGATGGCTTGGAAGCTGCTAAGATCAGTTTTGTATCAAAGTCGGACCAAAAACACGCATTTAGACCCAAAGAAAACTTAAGTTCTCGTCGGTTGTATTAACCTCTGCATTCTTGTGGCCTTTGTTTAAGTATCAGCCCTTACCAAAACTACCACATTGGCCTAAAAAGGACCTATTGTTTGGTCACACTTTTGCTTTACCTCCACTCCCACCAAAAGTTTACCCTTTATTTCCATTTCCACCACCTGTTTCAGCATACAAATCAGATCCTAAGCCTCTCGTCGTTGAGCTGGCTCCAACTTCAGTATTGTACAAGCCAAAACCAAAGGCACCAATTCCTGTCTATAAGCCAAAGCCGAAGCCACCTATTTACAAGCCAAAGTCTAAACCAAAGATACCTATTTACAAGCCAAAACTTGATCCACCAGTAGTTAACCAGAGCCAAAAAAGTATAAAAAATAAAAATTGAAGATTCATAACTGTTTATAAATACCAGTACTTACATTCCTATCAATCACTAAAGATTTATCACAATTAAGGGGTGTTTGTTTCGGCTTATATAGCCGACTTATGGCTTATTTGATTTTGGGCTTACGTTTCATAAGCTAACTTTTTGTGGCTTATTTTGAAACTTTTTGGCTTATATTAGTTTATTATGTCATAATGTTCTTATATAAACCGAAATGTTTCAAAATAAGGCAAAAACAAAATAAACCATAAACATGCTATAAGCCGAAACAAACATCCCCTTACAATAACTAAAGCACAATACATACAAATTCAATAAATTAAAACACAAAAAACATGATTAAAAATTACCTGTCTAGCTGAATCAGCAGACGAATTTTTTTTCCACAAATCCTAAAACACAAAAAAAGACAAAATCAAATGAGAGACATAAAACAATAACCTTTTTTTTTTTTTTTTTTTTTTTGCAAAGGTGAAATTTATATTAACTCAAGGACATATTACAATATAAACACGGATTTGAATAGACTCAAATAAGGAACTACTCAAACATTGCTACATTCAACACATATATGATAGAACAACTATCCTATGACCGATATCAGACAAAGCACCAAATTCTTTCCTCTAAGAGAGATAAACAAAACAATATCATATTACCATGTAATCTAATAATAAGAATAATACTTACATCAACATTGGATAGTTTGAATTCATTAAAACAAAATGAATCGTGTATTATATCATCATAGCCAGCAAAGTGACAAACCATTCCCACCTCCTTAGAACCAAAACTAACGAAAATAGAAACCATCAAACCACATGTCTGATTTCACCGACACAAGATAAACTGTTACTGGCCTCAGTTTCAAATCTAAAAACATTGTTGGCATGTGTTTTCACTTTTCAATAGATCTAACAACTAAAAGAAACTAATAATAAAACACTAACCACCAGGAACGGTTTTTAGATCTAAAAACATCAATGGTTTCGGTTTAACAACCGAGAAACAAAAACCACCAAAATATTCAAACCCACAACGAAACCACCACAACCAACAACCACCAACTGAAACCATGGTCGTGAGCTTGGCGGACGAAAGAGGCGATGTAGGCGGCGGTAGTTTGTGGTTAAAGAAAGAGAGAGGGTTTTTGTTAGAGATAGGGGAGTGAGGTTTTGTGTATGTTTTTAGAGAGGAATCAGCCAGCCGTGATAGGTGTTTCCAGCTGTGTTTCCTGAATTAGTTGTAGAAAATAGGATCCTTTCCTGCATAGTTTGATAAATCAAATAGTACTTTCCAAACACAACCTTACTTTCCTGCATAGTTTCCCACCTAAAATACTTTCCAAATGTAGCCTTAATGTCAAACGCTAGTTTGACTAATTTTTATTTTTGACATTTGAAAAGGTTTAAAAAAAGCTTGACTTTCAATATTCAATATTCAAGTTTTCCTCTTTGACCATTTTTCCATTTTAGATAGTAAAGATTTACATGCTTTTTGGGGAGGGGGGAGTCGGTTCTCAGTTGCCGCAAACTATGTAATCATATCATTTAATGTGCATATACTCTAGTTTAATATCATTTCTGGTTTTGAAGAAACATGAACAAGATGTGTTAAAAATATAACTCAAACTGAAACACTTATACTAGAGGGACTAATTATGTCATTTATTTATTTCAGATTGTGTTGTTTGCAATTCTTGTCAAGTTTGTAAAGAGAGTGGAAGACTAAGGGCTTAAAGTGTCAAGTGGTGAAAGATGCAAGACTTGGAATATAAATGCTATGATAAAGTTGCTAGGGTTTCATATCTCTCATCTGTTTTACGCACAGTCTCTCTCTCTTTCTCTTTGATATCAACCAAAACCCTGTTATTGTGATCTTCATCGTTCTGAGTAATTGTTAGTTTTGAGTGTATTATAATAGAACTATTGATAAGATAGTCAATAGCCTTATACCTGATTAGTAGTGGCAAGGATTGTGGCATTATTGTGATTCAGTTTATGATTCTGCTTAACATTAGTCTCTTATTAATCTTGTTGTTGGTTTTTGGTTGATAATAAAATTTTTTCCTTGAATTGAGATTCAAGACTTGTTTTCTGGTTTATATCATTGTTTTCTATATGGTATCAAAGCCATGCTCTTTAATCTTGCTCTAAATCGATTTTCTAGAAAATTAGGGTTTCTTGAAAAATTTAGGGATTTTTAAAATTGTTTTAATTTCTGTCAATCAACCTTGGTTATTTGATAGATCTAGTGTCTAATTGTTCAGATCTAAAAGGTTTTTGCAAAAAGCCTAATTTTTGAAAAAATTAGGGTTTGGGTAATTTTGGGGATTTCATCACTGAAGCTTCTTTTAGTTGATTAAGTCGATTTAATCAGCTGGTTTGTGATTCTTGGTGGTATTATTGAAATTAGGGTTTGGTTGGTGATTGATTCTAGGTTAACTGATCGTTGGTGGGTTGTGTTCTTGACTAAGTGAATCAAGAACATAGCCTAGGTTCGATTTCGCTGCTTCTTTGTTATATTGCATGCACTGTAACACCTCTCACACTTTCTCTATCATTATTGTTTTACTTTCTTGCATTTATACTACTGGAGGATAGGAATGGGAAACATTGGAAGTTGAGGATTATTATTTGGTTGTTATTTGTTTCTTGTGTTGTTTATCTTTTCTTGTTGTTTGTGTGCGCCCTTGACCTACCACCTTGAGTGGCAAGAAAAGCATGGTAACTACTTTATCTACTCTTCTTTGTGTGCATGTTTCATTGTGTTCTTGTTCTTGTCATCATGTCTGAAAAAGGATCTAAAAAGGACTCTGTTCATGATTCTGAGGAAGAAGAACCCATTACTTTGATTAGTAAACTTGACCTTAGTGACCTTTTGCATTTACACCCTAATGATTCTGCATCTTTGACTGTTGTGTCTATTAAACTTAAAGGGAATGAGAATTATAATGTGTGGTCTTGTGCTATGTTGTTGGCTTTAGAAAGGAAAAATAAAATTGGGTTTATAGATGGTAGGTACAAAAGGTCTAATGTTGATGAAGTCTTGGGTAGACAATGGGACAGGGTAAATGCTGTTGTGCTTGGCTAGTTTTTAAATTCTATATCATAAGAGTTTTTTTTGGTCATTTTTTTTTCAAAAAGGGCTTTTGATGTATGGACTGAGTTACAAGAAACTTTTGATAGAGTTGATAGGTTTTTTACTTTTAACTTACACCATAAAATTAACTCTTTGTCTCAAAATGGTACCTCTATTGCTGAGTATTTTAATAAGTTGAGCATTATGTGAAAACAGTTTGATGCTCTTGTTAAACTGCCCAAGTGCACTTGTCATGCATCTGATGATTTTAAGAAACATAATCAACTAATGAAACTAATGCAATTTTGAATGAGATTGGATGATTCTTATATGCAAATAAGGAGTATCATTTTGTCTAGAGATCATTTACCAGATGTTAAAGGGGCATTTGCCATTATTTCTAGTAAGGAGTCTCACAGATCTGTGGTTTCTGGTTCAGTTGGTGGGACCTCCCAGAGGTCTCAGTCTTCTGTGTTTAACTCCAGTGTGCCCAATAGAGGGAATTCTCAAAGGCCCCCAACCTTTAGTAGTTCCTTCAGACTTAACAATGGACCTAGAAATAATGATAATAGGAGGGCTGGTGGTGGTCCACCTTGGTTTATGAGAATTATGGGTTTAATGGTCATACTGCTGATAGGTATTTTAAACTCATTGGGTACCTTACTGATTTTGGAAAAAATAGAAGAAAGTTTAATTATAATCAAGGTACTAAAAATTTTAACAAAATGTTTGTTAATAATAACAATTCTGTTGGTTCTAGCTCCACCTCTACTTTTTTTTCTCAAAGGTAAATTTATTAAGAAAAAGAAGCCAAAAGGCAAAGTACAAAAAAAAGAGCACAAAACAACATGACAATTAGGACACATCCCTAAATTGCCAATTTTGGCTCAAAAGCTCATGGCCATGGACAAAATCCCATGCTCAAATGCTAACCTTCTACAATACCATACACATAATACAAATGAACACAAAGACAATAATAACAAAAGAACTAATACTATGAGAACCAAACTAATGAGAATTCTAGCATACTCTGAATCCATAGTGTATAAAGAGACCAATCTAAATACACTAATCCATCATCATTTACTAAAATTCAACACTGATCTACAGACTATCAAAACTCAGAAAACTACAAAGACCAAATGTCCAAAACCATAACCATAAGCATCATCCTGAAGAAATCATTCTTGAGTAGAAAATGCATAGACCCAGCAGATTGCAGATCTTCAATATAACCTCCATTAATAACATGACTGGGGAGTGCCAGTGTAGCAAGATTTGAGGAAATTGCCTCCTTAAAAACCTACCCAAAGTAAAACCCAAAGGGAAAAACCATAGGGTAGGAAAAGAGTGTACTTTTTTTAACATTTTTTTGAGGAAATTGCCTCCATTAACAAAAGGTTTGTTAATAATAAAAAATTTGTTGGTTCTAGCTCTACTTCTACTTTTTCTGATGAACAACCTTCAAAACTCATATATTTGATTAAAGAAAATTCTTGTAATATTGATGGAAAAGGGAAAGGTGTACATGCCAATATGGTAGGTATTGTTTTAAATGACAACAAGGTTTTTAATCAAAACTTTAACAAATTCTTTTGTAATAACAGTAAGTTTAGGTCTACACTTATTGCAACTGGTCTTATTATTGATTATGGTGCTAACCAGCACCTTACATATACTGATAAATTTTTGGTGAAACTGATTGATATTTTCAAACTTGGGATTAAAGTTTCACATCCTAATAGAACTGAAGCTTTAATTACAAAGGTTGAAAATATGGTCCTAACCAAACATTTTACTCTATATGATGTTCTTGTTGTACCATAAAATTATGTCAGCTTAATGTCTATTCATAAAGTGGCTAGAGACATCAAATTTGTTATTGCTTTTGATGAGTCAAAATGTTATATTTTACCTCCGAATTTGAGGGGAATGTGTGTTCTGGGGATTGGTAAATAGGAGGATAGTTTGTAAAACATCGATGGAAATCAAGGTAATAACTTAGAATTTGAGAATTTTAAGTATGTTTGTAATTTATCTAAGGATATTTTGCACTGCAGACTTGGCCACCCTTCTGATCAGGTTTTGTCAGAGCTAAAAGGTGAAATCAGTTTTGAAAATAAAAATGAGAATAAACCTTGTGATATTTGCCAAAATGCTAAACATCTAGAGAGTCTTTTCCATTAAGTGAACATAAGTCTTTTGTTCTTGGTGAATTGGTTCATATTGACCTCTGGATCCTTATAAAATTAAAAGTAAAGAAGGACATAGATATTTTTTTTAACTATTGTTGATAATTTCACCAGGGTTGTTGGGTTTATTTGCTTAAGAATAAGCATGAGGTGTTTGATTGCATTCAATTTTTTTATAATTTGATTAAAACCTAGTTTGATAAGTGTGTTAAAAGTATTAGAATTGATAATGGCACTGAGTTTGTTAATAATCAGTTTAACAAGTTTTTTGAAGATGAGGGTATTATTCATCAAACACCGTGTGCTTATATCCCTCAAAAGAATGGGATTGTTGAGAGGAAACATAGGAATCTTTTAAATGTGGCCAGATCCTTTATGTTTCAGGGGGGATTACCTTTATACTTATGGTCTGAATGTATTCTAACTGCCACTTATTTGATTAACATATTGCATTCCTCACTGCTGAGTGGAAAGTCTCCCTTTAATCTTTTTGATAGATATTGGATTTCATAAACACATCATATCATAACATAAAGGGGCGTATAGTTTAGAGTTTTAGAGAGAGAAAGTAGAAGATGGGAGCCTTTCTAGAGAGAGAAAGTAAACAAAAGAGAAAAAGGTTAGATTAAAATGAAAGGTCCAACCCTCTACCTTGGGAGGTAGAGGGTATTTATAGTTACATACTACACGTCCTCCTTCGGACTGTGGATCAGGCATACAGTGGGTAAAGACCCGTCCTTCCTCCATGGTGTTACTCTTAACTAATAACTAAACTAATAAACACGTAAATAACGATATGTCTACGAGCTAACTTGTGCTAGTCTATAGTTGGGGTGACCGACACTTCACAATGGAATTTCCAATTCCTAACAATCTCCCCCTAAGGGAGGTCACCCCATGTTTTACATTTTGAATCCTAGCATTATATTTAATCTTTATTCTTGAGCTCGTAGACTTCAATTCTTCAATTCCGCAATCTTTGTGCTTTAGTAGCGATTCTTCAAAGTTAGCATAGTTTTGTACTTTAAGTGGAGGTCTTTGAACTGATCCACATCTTGATGATCTTCAATCTTTCCTTGAGATCATCAGCCACAGTAAATCTCTGGATCACCCTTTGTTGTGTTGCCATCATGTGATGTTGTGACTTTTGGACTAACATGCTCACACTTTCTGGATCATGACATCTTCTCATCAGAGTAACGGAAGCTTTTACTAGTTCAATATATTTGCAGCAGCGTAGCAGAAGCATAGTATAAAAATATCTGAGCCAGGTTATGTAGATAGGCACTTGTTGTAACACCCCCAAATTTGGTTTAGCGGAAGCATACGTGTTATCTGGGAGCGTTACTGAATTGGTGAATCATAACACCAGTAATACAGAACGGAATACATACTCCGTATAATTTCATAAAATATTTTGAAACAATATCCTACAATATTGTTTAGATGAATGGGCATATCCCATAATTTTTGTGGTCCCAATATAAAAACATCTTTTATGTGTAAAAACACTTCTTTAGAAATTTCTACTACCATTACCACCTCTTGCCTTGCATCCATGTTCACAACTAAGCACCTGAGAAAATATGCTTAAAAGGGTCAGCTAAAAGCTGGTGAGTTCATAGGTTTAAGTTAAAACAGTAAGTTTGGACCATAAGCAAAGACATATAACCATTATCAAGTTTATAATGATATATGGGTGAAAGTCTATTACGTTAGCTCTAAGTTCATGCAACCGATACTACGACAGTTCTGTATGCTAAAAGATGTCATACAATATAGGGGCCCATAGCAAGTGTTTTGTCCCTCAACACTTGGTTCCGACATGGTATACGTTTCGCTTTGGCCTAAGCATGGCCAACCGAACGGAGGAGTCACCCTCAATAGATCTATTTATAACATTCGCGTTTCCTAATAGGGAATTGACGGTTCATGAAAAAGGGCATTCACTAGGGACATAAGGGCTTAGGCTAAACCACGTAATAGTAATCATGTAATAGTTTTGGTCCATAAAAGGTTTTGCATATTTCTCACCCCAAAACGTATAAAACAGTTTATCAAGTAAAAGTGGGGCTATGAAACTCACCTTAGCAAATGTGCAATCCAAAAGTGGGATTTAGTGAATTGTTGTGAAGCGGCACCGACACGCGACCTAGATAAGGAGGGCAATGTTTTAGTTCATTGTTTTAAGTATCATTTACTTAAAATAGTTCAATTGTTTTTATATTTGAAATAAAACTAAACTTTTGTTTGTAAAAATGATTAAATAGTTTTACTAGTAAGTATACGAAAGTATATATACTTTTTATGTCGACACTATAACGTTATTAAAATCCATAATTTGGTTTGTAAGATAATTACAATATCCTATTAGTAAGTATATAAATGTATACATACTTATTGGTACATATTATTATTGTCAAAATTGATATTAGTTGATTTATTTTCTAATTGCATTTAGAAAATAATTAAGTTAAGTTTGGAGACTTACAATTAATGTACGACAAAATGATATAGTAGTCTTTATTTGTTTATCGTAATCTAGTTTTTAGTATATGCAATTTACGACCAGAAACTTTCAGGAGATAAATTTGTTTACACATTGCCGTTAAACTTTTGATGTATACCTTATTATATGAATCATGTTTTAAGCACTTGTTGCTTATGTTAAACCTTTACACTTGTTTAATTGGATTAAGACTTTTGACGTCATGACAAAATGTACGAAATGAAAGAGAGGAAATAGGCGGAAACGAGTTTAGTTATTTGTCTTCCGATTAGACGCTTTGGGTATTATTTCTCTGATTTGCCTATGCCACTCAAACGGACACCCCAAAACCACCTTGGGCTGTGGCCCGGCGTCGACAGCTGGGTGTCTGGATTTGGGCTTAGGCCCATTGAATTTCCAATGTCTTTAATAAATTACAAGACATGGGTTACGGCCCAATGTATTACAAGTGCAGTTTGGTACTAAATTTTAGATGGCTCATTTCATTGTTTTATCTTTTGCTGCTATACTTTTGACGAGGGAAGTACTTGCACCGAGGGTAATTGGTAGCATACTTAGACACAATTTGAAGAAAGGGAAAGTAACCAAGTACTACCATGGTTTCAAGAGTGGATTTTATGTCAAGCTTTTTAGTGAACATATTACATTTTTATTTTTATTTTATTTTTTTAAAACTTAGAAGCCTATTCCAAATGGGTTTTATATCGCGGAGTACGGATACTAATAAATTTTCTACTAACGTTAGAGAATCTTTGAGTTCGACCAAGACATGAATCCATTTACTCCCTTGGAGCAAGGGTAGCGAGACCCCTTTTCATGCCCATTGCTGGGTCGATTACTCAAAGAAGAAAGAAAAGATCCAAGTTGAACATGACCAACTTCCTACTTAACTATTATTGTGACGCCCACCGGTTAATCTTTACTCCACACGAGACTCGGACATGACTTATCTAACTCGACAATATTCTAGGACCACATTAGCATCGGTAAGGAAAAAGTCAAAAACACATGAGGACTTTCAAATGATACACTTGTTTTTGGTTTGAGATTTCATTGGCTCAACTACACTTCTATTCAATATTACAATGTCTTTTTTTAAAAATTCATTATCTCAACTTTACCTTTCCTTGTTTCATACATCTCGACAGAAAAACAATTTCAAACAAAACAACACGACTTAATACAAAGTATCAACCTTAACATCTCACTATCCGGTTTAATCTCATGACCAACAAAAGTTTCCGAGTTTTGTGCTAATTGTTATTAGTAAATATTGGTATAAAACTGGACTTCTCTATTTTTTTTTTGTTTCATATCCCTCGACAAAAAAACACCAACATAACACCCAAATGACATATAACTTTCGACATGAAGTAATAAGAAGAATCAAACCCGGCAAAGCTTTATGATATCATTTGGTACAAGTTATTAACTTAACAATATAACAACAACAAAAGAATATTACAACAAGGAAAATTCATAACCTCAACTTGGAAGAGAAGGTGGGTAACGAACAAAAATTGCTTCTTGGATTCGGACCAAATGAGACTTGAATTAGCACCAAAATACCTCAAATTGTAAAACCCCCAATTCAATTTTAGAAAACCCTAACTTTTACAAACCCTAGTTTTTGGTAAACACTTGATGAAAAACTGAGTTTGAAGCTTTGCAATTCGACTAGAGATATAGGAGTTTATTGAGGAGAGGCTTGGTTAACTTTCTTCTCTTGGGTCTTGGTGTGAAGCCAAATTTGGCTAGCTTCCAAATTCTTAGGCGAATTATGGACTTTACTCTAGGTAGATAGATGTGAAGATATGAATCTCTTGTGTGATTTTATCTTGATTCTCTTTGATTTCATATGAGTAGCAACCGGCGCATCAAAGGAAGATTTGGAAGACAAAAACTCCCATGTTTTTGGTAAGAAAGAGGAGTAGATGATGGGATAGACATGTTGGGCTTTCTCTCTTTGGAAGATTCGGTCTATGGGGTGTAGGTCTAGAGTAGAGAGAGAGGTTGAAGATGAGATCTTTGATATCTTTTGGTGTTTCCTGGTCTTGCATTTGTTTTGTCGTGAGTGAGAAGAGAAGGACAAGGGGTTTTTATCTCAACATTTTAATAAAGGTTTTCTCATAAAATAAAAATAATATGTAAACTTTTGTATGTATATGTATAGTATGGTTATAATTTACTTGTGTACATGAATATACTTGTGTTTCACTTTCATATTTATTGTGTTTGAGTCTTATAGAGGTTCTTGTTCAAGTGTGAATGTGTTACTTATTTTGTGTCCCGCGATATTATATTGTGACCGTAGTACCATTGCTTGATAATAATTTTTTTACAACATAGTATTTTATGGTTACGTGTCGGGAATATTTTTATCTTTGTAGTAATTCCCTATTACAGACATTTGTCATTTGTTTTATCAAGCCCTTTTCATAGTGTCGGTTCGCGTGCCGTGTCGGTCACTGTGGTAAACGAGATAACCTCTCGTCTTACAATTTAAATCATAAGACAAAATGAAATATTTACAGAATGATATGAATGCAATAGTGATGCAATTGTCTACAGTATGCGAGTTAACTACTCAAATGATCAAGTAAAGCTTACGCGTGCTTAAATGTCTTATGCTCAGTAATAGTAAATTACTAATTATCAGTTAAATTTTTGGTGAAAATTTACCGTGTGTCACATCCTCCCTGTCTTAGAAGAGGAAACCGTCCTCGGTTTTCAGTTAGAATTATTTGAAGAAATAGAGGAAATGTGTGGGTATCTACGCTTGAATTGGTCTTCGCGTTCTCACGTGTATTTCTGGACCTCTTTGAGAGTTCCAACAGATCTTAACAATAGGAGTGCGGCTTTGTTTAAGCCGTTTGATTTCTTGATCCAATATTTCAATTGGGTTTCTTGACAAAATTAGATCTTTTGTCGGTTTTGAATTTCTTTCATTGGAATGGCGAGAGTTTCATCGGAAAGGCAATTATTTGAGTTTCATATGTGAAACACGTCATGCAAGGAGTTGAGTTCTTGTGGAAATTTCGAGTTGGTAGGTTGCCGGCCCGATTCTCGTGAAAATTTTGACTGATCTAATGTAACGAGGATTTAGCTTTCTACATTTCCCAAGACGGATCACGCCTTTCTATGGCGCTTCAAATCCCTAGTAATGAAGGGTGGTTCTCCGAGTTGTCCGCACCAGAATATTTGTGCACCATGTTCAGTCCTGATGGTAATTCGAGTTGGTAACTACCAGCTCGATCTTGGAGAGGATTTGATAAATCTTACGAATTAAGGTTTTCCTCCTTTGCGTTCTGTTAGATTGGGTTACGCTTTTCGGAGGCGGGGCTTCAATCAAATTTTCTCGTCGACTTGAACCTCAAGTGATCTTTAGTCCTATATTCATTGACTTTGACGATCAGAGTTGTTTGTACTCAACCTCTGACTCGCTTATTATTATCAATGGTTCTCGTTAGCAGCCTGGAGCCATTGGACTGGTTCCTTGTTGGTCTCTGTTCTGAACACGATTGATTTGCGCTCCTGACCCTACGGTGTCTTAAGAGGTGTCCTTTTGTTGCAAGGGAATTCGGTTTAGGCAATTTGCCTGCTCCATTCATTTCTCAAACAAGTTACTCATTTTCGAAGTTTATCTTCTATAGCTTGTATGGCACTTCCATTCAATCTAGCAGTCAGAAGACGGTAGATGGTACTAATCTCAAGATGGATTATCGAGGACTTTTGGAGTGGTCTTCGAAAGTTTGATGTGAATGGTTGTCGATACTTGGGATGGAAAGGATTGAAATGCTATGACTCGTAGCGCTTTGCCTCAAGCAAACCGTGCAAGTTCGTCTATGCTGTCGTTCTCTTTGTTTGATAGAGATAGATGGATTTGGTGAGATGATCCTTTAGTATCAAAATAGAGTCATAATCGATAAGGTTCTTTGGTGACCTGGTACTAGAGTCCATTGTTATGCATTCCCATTTCTATCTGGAAATTTCAGTTTGTACAGGTAGGTTTGATGGCTCCTGATCGTTTTGAATTCTTCCTTTCGAACATACTAAGTATGGTTTGACATAGGCCAAATACCATACTTCATGTGTGATGCTCATAATAGCTCTCTGGATCAAGGTGCATCTTTTCCGGACCTAGATGAGTAATACTCCTGGCCTTAATGATGTTCCCACATAATGAGATTACAAATCCTTTCATGACATGGGTCTCAATGTTGGTCCTTGGGGATAAGATTCCATTCGTCCTTTACAAGTTCCATTTCGCATTCGGTTATGTCGTAAGAGTTTTATTTTGTAGGTTCTTTCGTTGAGTGATACTACTCGAAATGATCTGGCTTTAAAAGGTTTTGTTTGCTAAGCGTTGCTTGAAGTATATGCGGTTATGACGGTCTTGTCTTGTGTGAGTACGAACGTTGTAATTGAACTCACGTTGCGACTACAATTGTTGGTGTCGTCACGTGGTCAACTCCCCTTTTTGTTCCCGTACACTCCGTAAGACATCGTGGTCGGTGTACACTGTACTCCCTTGTGTAGTGAAGATAACATTTCTAGGTTTTCCTAGTGTGGTCATGTTAGATTCCGATTCAAATTTGTGCACTGCGTTGTGCTCCTCACGGATCTTTGGGGTGTCGAGTATTCTATACCATTATTTTCCGTTTTGGATCAGGATAGCTTCTAGCTCTGGTGTAAAGCGTCTCTCTTAAATGGTAGAGTCTCTGTCATACTCAGGTATGCCTAAAACAGGCGTATTACATGATTTTTCCTTGCGCAGTGTGCGTAGGTGCTTGTTGGGTTGACCTGGGGTGTATGATGATTTATTCCTCTCTTGGTTCAGTGTAGGTGATAGGGTACTAGGTATGAATTGGCATATCCGAGGTGTCAGTCTCTGCGTCCAGTGTTCTATAGGGTGCTAATTCATTGTCGAAGGTTCAAACGTCTCATATTTGTTTCCTTAGTAGAAGATTTCTTCTCTCAGGTAGCACGGTTTATTCTATTCTCGGATAATGAGGAATGTATGGCATATTAAGGTGGGGTGTCGACGTGAGCTGTAAACACGAATTTTTCTATTTCGCGGTAGTGAGTTAAGCACTCCCCTTAACATGACTGAGTAAGAATTTCAAGAGTTTAGCCATGTCCGTGCACGTTACCCCTCCCGAATTATACATAGGTGATCAGGCTATGTATAATTGGGGACCGGTGACGTGTCGTTTGGAAAGATCTAAATCTTGGTGTACTTATTCTTTGGTCAGCAGAAATGTTGTAAGAGTTCAAGTGCGAAGTTTTGGTGTGATGGTTTATAAGATTTGCTAGGCCGACCAATTCTGTCAACATGGCCTATAGCTCGTTTGACCAAGATGTGTGAAACAATGGCGACTTGGTTAAGGTTGGAGCGTTGAATCCGTGATTTTTGGCGAAGTAATAGTTTGAGTTGGCCTCATCGGTATTGATAATAATACCTTCGAAATTTTTGGAATGTGGATCTTCTAAAACATCTCGTTGGGTGATACTAATTTGACAAAGAGATTAGTCAAACACCCAAGATGACTTCCTCTTATCTTCAGAGAATTCTTTTCATTGTGACAAGATAGTTGATATCCTTAATGTTTCGGTGAAAGTGGTCATGGAGAGGACATATATTAAGACAACACGATAAGAACAATTGATACATTGTAAGGAAAGGCTTAGTTCATTAGGGTTACATAGGGAAATACTTAAAGTAGATTCTCAATATTACGACTTGAAAGTTTAAACTAAGCTTTATTACAACCAGCATCTCTAGCTAACTTAGTTTCTTCCATGGTGTCCGTTGGGAGCTTGAACAATTCTTCATAATTTCTTCAGGGAATTGTTTTGACGGTTGCTGCCTTCACTCTTATCTTCCCTATCCGGGCACATGCTCTTGATGTGGTCTTTCTTTCCACATTCATGACATGTCATTGTTTCCCTATAGAGTTGCTTGCAATCTTCTATCTTATGCCCAACTCTTTTACAAATCCCACAAGGTATAGGGCATTTTCCATAGTGGTAATATGGGCATATATTACACTTGGGTTTTGTCCCGGCATACCTTACTTCTCGCTTGTTTTTAGTAGTCCTAATCTCAGCCGTCCCTTGACGTTTGTTTGACTGTTGCATTTGATCTTCCTCACCATCATATTCCCTGTTCCTCTTGCTACCACAGTACTCCATTGCTTTGCCTTGAGGCAGTGACTTTGTCAATCCAGGAGTCGCACCAGTAGCTTCTTGAGTGACAGTGGGCGCGAATGCAACAACGTTCTTCCGAGTTTCGGGAGGACATCCCCAGGAGTATGCTTCGAGTCTCTTTTCCTCAGGTCCTATTATGTTAGGACATAGTTGGGCTAGTTCGCGAAAGCGATTGGTGTACCCCTCGAGGTCATTCCCTATCATAGTTAGCCCACAGAGTTCCCTTTCCATCATCCGCAGTTCATTTCTTGAACAGATTCGCAATCATCATTTTCTTCAGAGTGTCCCACTGAAGTGAGTAAGCAGCGTCTATTCCTACTAATCGGACATAAATGTCCCACCATGTGAGGGCTTGGTGTCGAAAGGTTCAAGTAGCATACTTGACCTTATAATTGTCCGCGCAATTCTGTTCGCGGAAAATTGTCTCTATCCTTTCTAGCCATTTTGCCAAACTTCTGGCTCCTTCAGTCCACTCAAATGCTGGTGGTTTACAGTTTCTGAATTCTTGGTAAGATAAATTTCGTGATGTGAGCGTCTTACCAACCTCTTCTTCCCCGTTCCCCTGGATGAGGTTGTTGGTGTTGTGATTGATTTGGTAGTTAGCAATCCTTGCAGCAACTCGTTCGCTAATAGATTTCTCAATGGTGGTTGCGTTCATGTTCTGCTTTACTGGAAACGTTTTCCTTCAACCGCAAGAATTGACTACAATAAGTTTTCTATAAGTGTGAGGACCATGGTGGAGATAAAGTTACAACGTATATTACTTCTCAATCAAGTATTTTCCAGGTTGTATTGACTGAATATAACGTAGTCTTAGTCTATCAAGATGACATTAAGAAAGCGGAGGCTGGTTGAAGCGAGTTTTAACAAAAGGTTATAACTCACAAGTCGTTGTTTATTGCGCATAGTCGTTCGTCACAATAAACTTGATTACATTCTAAGGAGATTCATGGCTCATAGGGCCGATACATAACATGCGTTCATTGACTCGCTCTAGTTTGTCATACAACAAAACTACTACAAGCGTTTTTATTGAAACCACTCATCACAACGTCTAACACAATTGCAAAGTGAAATTTAAGCATTTCCCGATGCTGTCCCGAGTTGACTTTGTTGAGTTGCCTTCCATTCTTCTAACTCCCTGAGTTGGGCCTCCATTCTGGCAAATTTGTTGTTGACCTCATTTGCCCTACTCTCCATAGTACGTCTTTGAAATTCCACGACACCCTCTAGGTATCCTGTCTCAGTTAATGCTATTGTAACAACTGTCACCAACCGTGTTAGCCTGCTTTCAATCTCTGTGAGACGTCCCTGGGTGTCTCCTGGAGTTTGCAGAGCACTCCTTTCAATGTGGTCTTCAAGACGGGCAATTACTTCGTTTAACTTCTCGCGGGTTCCCTCTATTGCTGTCCCCACATCGTTGTAGCATTCCTTGAGTGTTTCACCAAGTGTTTGTAGTTCTCCTACCACTTCTTCGATCCTTCCAATCCTTTCTTCTGGTAGTATCCCCAGATGATCCGACATCTCTTCTATTTG
>OU343221.1:119026390-119156707 GCA_910596185.1 Chrysanthemum makinoi | reverse complement strand
TTACTAATAATGAAATAAATATTAAAACCAATGACGATACAAAAATCGCGGTTTATAAAATAGTGTTAAAGGCAAATCTGATTTAATTGCGTATCTGATTACCTAAAATAGACTCCCTAAATTGCCGGTTGTCACAGTTTCATCCCGACCTTAGTCAAATGCATATAACCCCGTAAAACCTTGTAATAACCAAACTGCCATGAATAATATCCAACCAATCATCCAAGACATGAAGTACACACTTTATCCCTGAGTTTTGAAACCGTAGCACCAGACTAAGGTAGATCCAGATTTCTTTTCTCCAGGATGGTTCCATCATCACGGGATTTTACGATTCTATGATTTAAGCCGAGAAATAGATTTTTCTGAGTTTTACTAAATCAAGAATAAATCAAGAGATAGATTCAAAAATGCACTTTTCTTTCACCAGGATGTTTCCATTGTCACGAGATTTTACAAATCTATGATTTAAACTGAGAGATAGATTCTTTCGCGAGATTTTAGAAAATCAAGATTAAGTAAGCAATATTTATTGAATGTGTTCGTTTAGTTTTTCTTTTGGCGATTGATGAATGTCTAAATACTCATCATTTTTGTTCCTTCACTTGCTGCAAAAACCAGTCAACACTTTAAAAAGTCTCAAAAAGCGAAGAAATATTTTAGGCGTGTTTTATTCAATAATTGTAAAATCTAGTCCGGTTATTCAAAACATGTAATTTTTATAAAAGGCCCTCGAGAATTTTAAGTTGTCAAATTTAGCCTTATAAAGTCTAGTTTTGCAAAATGACAGAGTCCTTGAATTTCAAAGATTGACAGAATTTAACCCTGGACATTTTAAATTGGAAAATTAACATTTTTAGTCCTTTGGTAATTCTAGCTTGTCAAATATAGTCCTTATGATTAATTTTGAAAACTGCTTTGGTCACTCAAGTTTTGCCAAATTACAAAAATGGTCCTTGTGCATTATTTCCAAATCCAAAACCGGACCACAAATAAGAAAAACATAAACCTTCACATTGACCAACCCATTTAACCCCATCCACCACTACCTTTTTTTTCCTCCTCTTTTCTTCTTTCTCTGAAACACTCAATCCTCCTGACAAACCCACTCTTCCCTCACCCATGCAATAACTCCGCGCATATCCCTATCTCACAAAAGCCCATCAATGGCTCATGTTAACTCCAGATTTACACCTAACTGCTAGATGGTCAGGATCAATTCAAGAAGCACACGCAAAGCACAACAGAGAAGCAGGAAAGAGAAGAAGAAGAGAGAAATTTTCATTTGTATATATAGACATCTTAGGATTTGTGTAAGTTTAGTCTAGAATTCTTATGTTCTAGCCCCACTTTATTTTACTGTCATTTTACTTTCATTGTATCCTTTTAATTTTCAATGCTATTTAAATTCAGTTTTAATTACATTTGCTTAATCAGTTTTAAGTTTCCCTTAATGTTCTTGAGTTCTATCATTTATGTTTTAAATGTTTGTTAAAGGTTTGTTGAAGTATATTGGAGTTTTTTGTTAAAAATCTCAAAAAAGTTTTCCGGAAATCTGTTTTACAAGTTTTATTATTAAAGGTTTGGTTTGGTGCACTTGGTGGGTCAAAAGCTAGCTTTTGTCCCATTTTTGGTCTTAAGTAGTTTAATTAGCTCTAAAATAAGTCACTCAGTTGGTACTAGTAGTTTCAAGCAAATTGAAAGTTTTTTTTTATGAACCTTGTATCACTATTTCTTTGTCCCACTTTAGGTTTGCTTAGCTCCCATAGAAGCTTCACATAAGCCCCACAGGTTGCATAGTAGTTTCTTAGGTTCTTTGATATATTAGCTTTTAGTTTTAGACTTGTTCTAGTTTTTAGATTAGGTTAATTGTTCTTAATTTGCCTCTAAGTCTGTATACACTTTCTTTTTCGCACACCACCTACAAATAGTGCACCTTTCTGTTGTGCCCTTTTTTTTGTATTAACTTGTTTAGACTTAGTGAGTAGTGATTAGTGTAGGTTAGATTACATTTAGCTTATTTGGTGTTTTGCTTTTGCATTGCTTTTTATTCAATTTCTTTAGCTTTAGGATTCCCCCTAGAATAGCTTATACCAACTGCTTATTGTTTCCTTTTTTTTTTTTTTTTTTTTTGAGCTTATCTCTTGGAATTTAGCTTATTATTGTTCCCTTATATGTGCATTGAGCTTATTCTTTCAGGTTTAAACTGCTTATTCCAGTTATTTTTAGTGCTTATTTGCTTAAATTCTTAAAGGGGTGTTTGGTTGTCTTTGTCAACAAAAAAGCTATTCTAATATTATTTACTAAAGTTTTAGAAATGTCCTGTGATTTTAATCCTCAAAGTCAAAACCAAAAAATAAATAAATAAAAAAGGAAAGGAAGTGAGATTGAACTTGGGACTGATGCACGACCTTCCCACAACCACACACTACACTCCTACCATCTCGCTCTATCACGGTGCTTCTTGTTATTTCCTTTTCCTGCATTTGTTTTAACTACGTTTTAGTAAATAAGCTTAAAAGATCTTTTCCAATATTAACTGATTATAGGATGAAGCTAGCATTTGGTTTTTAATTTTCTCTTATTTAGTGTTTAACAAAGTAGTTTTATGGATTTTTTGGTAATTTTTAAATTCATTAGTTATTTTTAATAATTAGTTTTTATAAATTTAGTATTTAATTCATAAAAAAATAAAATAAAAGTCGAAAAAATTCCCGGCTATTTCCTAAAATCATTTTTAGTCATGTGAATGTAGGAAAATTGTTTTTACACTCGTAGGACTTAAATTGCATATTTTTCATGTACGTTTTTAAATATAGAATTAAAATGACTTCAAAGTCTTGATTAGATTTAATTTCCTTAGTGTAATCAATCATAACCATTTTCCTGTTCAATATTCGATCGCTGATTCGTTGTATTACAGATGTTCACACCTCGTTGGGACTTAACGACCGGGGATACACTATACTCCTCTGGGACTTTATTGCATTCTATTAAATGTTTGACTTTATGGTGGACCATTCACAAGTGGTTGACTAATAAAAAGATAGACCGATTCGAGCGAATAAAATTTTGGCGAGGACGGGAGGTTGTGTGCATCACTAATTTGAAGCATCGGTGTTGTTGAATATACATCCATTGTATATTTACCATCCTTGTTCATATTTTCATATTATTATCATATATAAAACAAAGCGGTTCGAAAAATTTTAAAAATCGGTTTCAAACGCGAAAACCCAAAAGATTTTCTTTCTTATATTTACAAAATGTTTATCCAAAAATCCAAAAATATCCATCTTTACCCTCTCACATCTTTGATTCTTCATCCCAACCCCTCTATAAACCTTTGATTCTTTCCTATGTCATATCCACACCATTTTGGTTGCCAATGGTGTGGTGGTCCTCATAATGGTGGGAATTGTCCATTGTAGCATGGTAGAATCGAGAGATGGGTCTACAACTATAACTCGCTCCTATCCCACCATGACATATCGATTCATTCTACCAGCCACCATCATGAGATATTGACATATCATGTGAGTTTTGTCCACCAAAGAATTTGAGTGTCAATCAAACGCTTTGTCTATGAGCAGCTTTCTGTAACACTCGGACTTTGGAAATTACCAAATTCCATATTATTCACATGTCCAACCACAACAATCATTTTGTTGTGAAACTGGAGGTCCACACGTCAGCTGGTTGTTGTCAGGGAATACATTTCCTTGTGACAATTTTGACATATCATTTCAAGACCAACCTCCATTCAAATGATTCAAGCAACTCCTCATGAAACCTACGGACAGCACCTGAAGAGTGGAGTTATTAAAAGAACTTGGGAGGAATGGCTATAGTCGTTTCAAAACTCTGTGAGGAATCTATGGCGAAATTACTTGCAAAAGCGAGATGCTAGAAAGCGAAAGAGTATGGAGGAATTACTTGTCAAGAACAAGCGGCTAAAACATTGATATATTCAGCAGTCTTTGCTCTTCGATGAGGATGATGATGATGAAGTTACCCTTGATATTCGTCAATTTTGTACGGGTTCATCAAGTTCATCAGTTGAAATTCCTTCCATGAAAAATCGGGGAAAAGACTATGATGGAATTACTAGCGGAAGAACAAATGGAAAGTGTAAAACATATGTATGCTAGTCCTTCTCAACTCCTGGTCACTTGTTATCACACCCGATATTCCCACTCACTCTAAACATGGGGATGAGCATCTTGACCTGTTCTCCGAAAGGAATGGACGAATTCATAAAGTCTAGTGTTGAGAACCTTGTCCCAATGCCGAGAGAGTCGAACTTTCGAGCATATGTGTGATCTTCCTCTTGAGTCTTCAAAGATCATTTTGAAACTTTCTCGATTTTAGCGATGATTGTGCTTCTTGGAAACATCGAGTATGTTGAGGCATCACTCCCAATCGATCTCTTCTTGAGGAGTTCACCGATGAACTCGCTCACATCAATCCACTTTCATCGAAAAGTGATGATATCTTTGATTCGAGCCCAGACTAGAGAAATTGAAAGTCTCCTTTATAATGATCGTTGCTCACTTCTTATCCCAACAATCAATAGAGAATGTTGATCACTCTATTCAGGCGTTCAAAACAACTCTCACTAATCCTCTATTTGAATTGACTCACGAATTCACTTTAATTCTGAGAATCCACTCTTTGATACCAGATTGAGGATAGTGATGAGTCTCTGATGGAACAAGAATTACTGATTTACATCTCGCGAATGATTCTCTTCACGCGAGGAGTTCGCGGTGAACTCACTCATATCATATCCGCCGGGTATGATAACTTCCACTTTGATCATGACACGGAGATTTGTCTTGATCCGCGTGAGCTTAAATGATGAGATTCATAATAACGAAATTATTTCTCCTATGGATGAAGATGAGTTAGTCATGATTTACATCATGACTTTCTTTCTTTTCATCTATCCCGCGTGACTTCTCCCCGTTCTTCACTCACTTCGAATGAAGACACTATCTTGACCCGGCATTTTCATTTATCATCGTGAGTCGGGTCTCTCATCGGTGTGGAACTTCAAGGCTTCAAATGTTTATACAAACATTTTGAATGAAAGTCCGATGGAGATTGTCTCTTCCACTTACTTCCCCATGAACAAATGAATGCGGGGTCGAGTCAAGCTAGCGACTTCATTAATCAAAATAAGCACACCATATGGGTTTCACCCATATTTCGACTTCTTTCTACTTTCTACCCTAGTGTGGGAGTTGCCCATTTGTTGTATATAAGTTTTCATTAAAAAAAAATATATCATCACAAAAATAATGGCCGTAGTATTTCCCTTTTACGTTCTATGTTTCGGCATAATCGCCGGTACTTTGAATATTGAGGGCAATATTCAATTCTAAGTGTGTGGGGGAATTCTCCGCGAATTTTATCATGTATTATACCACCCAATTCCCCCATTTTTGGCCAAAATTTTTTTTGGAGTAAGTATTTTGCACTTACTCAGCTTACGGTTATCGATCCGCCATGTCTAACAAACAAGGATTGGCTAATCCGAGGCAGCGGCTCTTGGTAAAGATTTATCAAATCCATTTACGGCTTGCAATTTGCCCAAAATTGTATGGTGTTAAATCACCATATCTTTAATTAGTGAAGAGTTGGCTATGAAGTTTATGGCTTGTGGTAAAGGCGGGTTGGAAACCATAATTGGTATCGACTCACCAAAGATATTTTATCTAAGAGTTGACTAATCCGAGAAGCAAGCGGCTTACGGTAGACAAATCAAATCCGTTGAGAGGTGATTTTGCTCAAAATCATATGGTTATCGATGTACCATAGTTCTTACTTGAACTGAAACATTTGGCTTCTCAGTAATGGATTTTGGTAAAGAGATTCAAATCCATTAAGTTTTCTCAAAAGATTGCTAGGGACTAGCAATGGTTCAGTGTGGGAGATTGATGAGTGTCTAAATACTCATCATTTTGTTCATACTCGCCTTTGCAAAACCAGTCAAAAACAAAAAAGTCTCCAAAGAGAAAAATATTTAGACTGTGTTTTATTCAATAATTGTAAAAATCTAGTCCCCGGTTATTCAAAACATGTAATTTTTTATAAAAGGCCTCGAGAATTTTTAAGTTGTCAAATTTAGCCTTATAAAGTCTAGTTTTGCAAAATGACAACTTGAGTCATTGGAATTTCAAAGATTGGCGTTTACCCTGGACATTTTAAATTGGAAAATTAACATTTTTAGTCCTTTGGTAATTCTAGCTTGTCAAATATAGTCCTTATGATTAATTTTGAAAACTACGTTTGGTCACCGTTTTGCCATTACAAAATGGTCCTTGTGCATTAATTCCAAATCAAAACCGGGACCAAATAAGAAAACATAAACCTTCACATTGACCAACCCATTTAACCCCATCCACCACTACCTTTTTTCCTCCTACTTCTTTCTCTCACTCAATCCAGACAAACCCATCACCCCCCGATAACAAGCGGTTATCCCTATCTCACAAAAGCCCATCAATGGCTCATGTTAACTCCAGATTTACACCTAACTGCTAGATGGTCAGGATCAATTCAAGAAGCACACGCAAAGCAGAACAAAGAAGCAGGAAAGAGAAGAAGAAGAGAGAAATTTTCATTTGTATAAATAGACATCTTAGGATTTGTGTAAGTTTTGTCTAGAATTCTTATGTTCTAGTCCCACTTTATTTTACTGTCATTTTACTTTCATTGTATCCTTTTAATTTTCAATGCTATTTAAATTCAGTTTTAATTACATTTGCTTAATCAGTTTTAAGTTTCCCTTAATGTTCTTGAGTTCTATCATTTATGTTTTAAATGTTTGTTAAAGGTTTGTTGAAGTATATTGGAGTTTTTTGTTAAAAATCTCAAAAAAGTTTTCCGGAAATCTGTTTTTTTTACAAGTTTCGGCCATTAAGCAGTGTTTGGTTTGGTGCACTTGGTGGGTCAAAAGCTAGCTTTTGTCCCATTTTTGGTCTTAAGTAGTTTAATTAGCTCTAAAATAAGTTATTTAAATAAGTCACTCAGTTGGTACTAGTAGTTTCAAGCAAATTGAAAGTTTTTTTTTTATGAACCTTGTATCACTATTTGCTGTCCCACTTTCAGTTTGCTTAGCTCCCATAGAAGCTTCACATAAGCCCCACAGGTTGCATAGTAGTTTCTTAGGTTCTTTGATATATTAGCTTTTAGTTTTAGACTTGTTCTAGTTTTTAGATTAGGTTAATTGTTCTTAATTTGCCTTTCTATTTATATATGCCTTTCTTTTCATCATCTGATACGGCTGACTAGTCACTTTAGTGCCCTTTTTTTGCTTGTTTTAACTTGTAGTAAAGTGAGTAGTGATTAGTGTAGGTTAGATTACATTTAGCTTATTTGGTGTTTTGCTTTTATATTGCTTTTTATTCAATTTCTTTAGCTTTAGGATTCCCCCTAGAATAGCTTATACCAACTGCTTATTGTTTCCTTTTTTTTTTTTTTTTTTTCTTTTGAGCTTATCTCTTGGAAT
Organism: Chrysanthemum makinoi; assembly: GCA_910596185.1. NCBI lineage: Eukaryota > Viridiplantae > Streptophyta > Magnoliopsida > Asterales > Asteraceae > Chrysanthemum > Chrysanthemum makinoi. Next base: position 119,149,191 of record OU343221.1, on the reverse strand, counting down.
TTAGCTTATTATTGTTCCCTTATATGTGCATTGAGCTTATTCTTTCAGGTTTAAACTGCTTATTCCAGTTATTTTTAGTGCTTATTTGCTTAAATTCCCAAAGGGGTGTTTGGTTGTATGCTGTCCAAAACAGCAGCTCAGAAGCTGTTTATACAGCCTATTTACTAAAGTTTTAGAAATGTCACATTGATTTTAATCCTCCAAAGTCAAAACCAAAAAGAATAAATAAGTAGCTGAAAAAGGAAGTGGGATTGAACTTGGGACTGATGTACCTTAACCACACTAAACACTCCTACCATCTCTCTATCTTCTTCTTGTTATTTCCTTTCACTGTTATTGTTTTAACTACGTTTTTAGTAAATAAGCTTAAAAGATCTTTTCTAATATTAACTGATTATAGGATGAAGCTAGCATTTGGTTTTTAATTTTCTCTTATTTAGTGTTTAACAAAGTAGTTTTCTGGATTTTTTGGTAATTTTTAAAGTCATTAGTTATTTTTAATAATTAGTTTTTATAAATTTAGTATTTAATTCATAAAAAAATAAAATAAAAGTCGAAAAAATTCCCGGCTATTTCCTAAAATCATTTTTAGTCATGTAGAATGTAGGAAAATTGTTTTTACACTCGTAGGACTTAAATTGCATATTTTTCGTGTACGCTTTTAAATATAGAATTAAAATGACTTCAAAGTCTTGATTAGATTTAATTTCCTTAGTGTAATCAATCATAACATTTTCGTTCAATATTCACTGATCGATTAGATTTAATGGAGTGTTCACTTTCGCGTTGGGACTTAACGACCCAGGATACACTATACTCCTCTGGACTTTATTGCATTCTATTACATTTGTTTGACTTTTATGGTTGACCATTCACAAGTGGTTGACTAATAAAAGATAGACCGTTCGGAGCGAACCAGTGATTATTTGTTTTAGAGGAACATGCAATGGATCATCAAAAATTCTTCTCGAATATGTAAAATACTTCACAAACCATACTAAGTAAAGTAGTATAATCTACTTCCCCCTGGAGGTTGACCTTATAACATCAAAGTACACGTTTCTCCCCCATGATAGTTTCGAACTTTCGGAAGCATCATAACGATGTCTGACCATCTACCACAAGTTCTTGTCATAAGAAAACATCTTGAAAAATCATGAAGGACACTGAAGATTCTTGAAATATTTTGGTTTAGCAGAAGTATCATTGATGATACGTCGTTAGCAACACCCCAAAATGGCTCGGTGAAGCATCTGAGTATGGGGTGCTACTAAATTGATAACACAACATAAGCATAGAACAACTGATTTTCATAAAGAAAATTTCATTAATTTCTTAAAACAATGTTTACATTATTGATTTGTGCGGAAAAATGGCCCATTATAAAAAGGTGGTCCCAATACATAAATCAGAGTCGTCTATGACCATGCCATGCCTTTGCCTTGCACCTCCAAAGATAAGCTATCACCTCAAAACCTGAAGATACATGCTAAAAAGTGTCAACACGAGGTTGGTGAGTTCATAGGTTTATTGAAAAGGCACTTCAGTATACCATTTAACATTTGGTTTTGATGAAATTTATGATTACATTTCATAAAAGAATTTCATTAGTGGACCATAAGCAGTGTATATGCACATTACAACGAATATAATGCCATATATTATAAATCTATTATGCCAACACTAAGTTCATGCAGCTGAAATGCTGACAGTTTACGTATGCAAAAGTCATACAAATAAGGAGCCCATGGCAGTGTTTATCCCAATACACTCTGTTCCATGCTATATGTTGCCTTGACCCATCTTGGCCAACGAACAGAGTCACCCCAATAGATCTATTTATAACATTAGCGCCTTGCAGAATTGGAGTTCATGAAGAGGCAATTTGGGATCGGGACTTAGGCTAAGCTGCGTAATATTCTAAGTCAAACATTTTGGTATGGTCCATAAAACATCTATGTATGATGTAACTTTAAACAAATCAATCATAAGGCATAGTATGCATGGAAATGCACAATTTCAATAATCAAAATCATTTAAGTAAAATGAGCATGTATCTTCCCCCAAAACGGTTATAAAACAAGTAAAAGTAGGGGCTATGAAACTCACCTCGGCAATTTGGGAATGCGGTCATTAAATCAATTAGTGATAGTGCACGGCTCTGACACACGCAACCTAATTTAGTACATAATATTTAGTCTTTATGTTTAAGACTCGATAAAGTTTAACTAACTTCATAAAATTTTCAATATTTATGTTGTTGTTGTTGTTGCTTATTTGGCATCATTTATCTTTAAATAATTTACAAGGAATTGGGTGAATTTCGGATTAGGAAGGATGACATGGAAGAAATCTCAAGGAAGGAATTTCGACTTTGGTTTAATGATGACCAAATGATAATACTTGGAAGGGTACACGCAGAAAAAGATATCGAGGATGAACAAGACTTCGGTTTGACGATAACCGAGGGATGATGTACACAAGATTGTACATATATAATGTAAGATGCATGTGAGAGGGATATGTATACATATATATTGAGTATATACGCATATGTATTTATAGAAAATTAAGTCTTAACTTAATTTATACGAAATTTGTATTTTTAAATACAATGTGAGTTTTATCAAATACATTTCAAAATGATAATTATGTTTTGAAAAGTTGTAAATATAACTCGTCTTATATGATTTAAAAAGTGTATTTCATTTGGAAGTCGTAAAATAGTAAACACGTTTATAGAAAATTCGGCATGAGCCGAGTGTATATTCTATTTATTCTAGTTGCTTATGAAATCATGATATGTTACAAAAATATATTTTTCAAAAAGCGGGCATGACCAGGATGTATACGTTATTTACCCGAGGTAGCTACATGTCAAAATTTTATAATCACAAAAGATTTTTACCAAATTCAGTAAATCAATGAGCTAAAATTTATATTTCTTTTAGTTTGGTTTAGTGGTACGAAGATATTAAGTTTTAGAAATAAAATCCCTTTTCATTTGGTAATCAAAGCTCATATTAGTGATCAAACATGATTTTTCTAATTGTTTTAAAGTACATATTCCTCATTAATTTGCCTAAGGCTAAGATTTTGTAACTATGGATGATGGGTTTTATCAAGTTCGAGATGCATAATGTTAGAAAACCGTTTATGTATACTTTGGGACGGGTTATGTCGATTTGCATATGTTGGGGAGATGCGTCGCGAACACTTAAGTTGGATGGGTCGAGTACGTGTCATGGACAATCTCAGTAGTTTCAAAGAGGTAGCCAAAAAGAAGTTAAAACCAACACCTTTCAATAGTAGTTTCAACAGTTTTAATCATTTTAAAAATTAGACACAACACCATTACTTGTATCTAAAATTTTAATGACTAGGTGACTTAGATTAGCATGAAACAAACAACCCCGCTATACCAGGACTAACACCCCTGTTGGGGCTGCTAAACGCAGAACCAAACGCACCTTTTAGTGAAGAAAATTCAGCAAACCAAATGCACCATTTAGTGCAGAAAATTCAGCAAACCAAACGCACCATTGGGTGCAGAAAATCAGCAAACCTAACGCACCATTCGGTGTAGAAAATCAGCGACGGACGCGCCCTTTTAGGGGCTGCAAACGTAGTCATGTAGGGGCTGAAAACAGATTCAAAATACACCCCTTTGCGGTGTCACTATTGTGAGCCAAGAACACAAGCTACCACTTTTGTGGTGTCACTATTGCGAACCAAGAACACAAGCTACCACTTTTTTGGGTGCAAGCACTTACCCTACGCACAACAATACCAATCGTTACTCCCCTCGTGGGGATCATGGTGACCAATCAAACACCCTTGCGAGTGTAAACGCAATAAATCTCATAAATTAACAACAAAAGTGACACGACGAGTAACATTCAAGACAAAGTGTAAAAATCATTTATAGATTTAGGTCAACCCGACCCGTTCTAGCATCCACGACACCCTCTAACAGGACTACACTCAAGTTTATAAAAATTGTTTTCTTAAACCAAGTTTCAAGGCCATGAGTAAGCAACCATTAAGCACTCCCATTGTTTAGGCATTTGAACAGTTGCTTATATTCCGTAATCCCACCCGACACTAAATGAAAGAACAAGGATGAAACAATATTTAGTGTATCAATCCTAAACATCAACCTACCACTGTGGGCGAATGGGACATTAACAAGCAAAGAGTAAAAAGGGAATAAGCGGATATAATCTATTAAGCAGTATAAGCGAAATCAAAATATTTTGGTTTCCTTTTCTTGGTTATTGACACCAACAACAACAACACTATGTCATACCATTTTTACTTAATCAAATCATCTTTAACTTTATTAATTCCATTTGGTATGAACAAGAAATATTATAAATTCGAATTCGAACAATGTAGTTACAATTTAACGTATTCAAAACAATAACGAATTAATTGTTCTTACAATAACCTCAAGTGAGTCGATGAGATGACAAAACCGAACATCAAAATTCAAATTAGGAACGAACTAGGATGAATTAGAACAAATTGAAACCATATTCGGACTCCTTAGACCTTGAATAGCAAAACCCCCTTGATGATTTCGAAAACCCCTTTGACTCATGAAACCCTAATTTTGTAAGTGAATCTTTAAGAAGAACTTGTGCAAATCCCTGATGGTTTTCGAAGTATTCATAAAGAGGAATTTAGAGTAAGTCTTGACCTAACCTTCTTGGTCTTGAGTCTTGTGAGATGAATTTTGTGGCTGCTATCCCTTTCAACACCAATCCCTTTTGTATTCTTGTGACTGATCATAAGGATGAGAGTGATGCTTGATGCTATCCAAGACTTAGGCTTGAGGGGTTGACCTTAGATGGGGCGTCGTTAGTGAGAAAAAAGGGGAGACAAATCGATTCATGTCTTTGGAGAGTGAGAATATGAGGAAGGAGAAAGATGATTGCAGGTTTTCCATTCTTATGTTTCTTCTATACATGGCTCGAATAGGTAGAGAGGAGGAAGGATAGATTTGAAGCGTGGGAGAGAGATACAAGTTTATCTCTTTTGATTTATTATCAAACACGGTATAATCTGTACTCGTGTTTTGTCGAATCCTCAAGTAAGCGTGCCTTCCGTTACCGAAATATAGAAATTATGTTTTCGGAAATGATTTCTAAAACATGATAATATGACATTCTTATTACGAAGAAATTTGTTTATAACTTCTTTGCCGTTAATTTGGCGTCGGTATGCGTCGCGGTCTAAGTGACTTTCTAAATTAACGAGATAACCTCTCGTTTTCTTCCGTAAATTATCCTTGAATGATAAAATGTGTATATTTCACTTATCTCGTTATTTATTTTTAATATTGTATGCTACTGCGCTGCAGTATGCGGAATAACTTCTCGAGACAATGGATTAAGCTTATGTATGTTTAAATTTTAACTTGGACAATAATAAATTTCACATTTATTATACATATACTTAGTGGACAAGTATCGTGCGTGCGGTGTCTTATTTTTAAAGAAACGAGGTGACCTCTTGTTTTTAAATCTAAATATTGAAATTTGTCAGAAAATAACCGATTTGAATTTTCTGACGTGACAAATATTATTATGATAATCTGAAATTTGACGGGTTGTTATAGTCTACCACCTTACAGGAGATCCGTCCTGGATATCAGTTTACGTTACCCGATAGAGTGTCGGGAATGAGGTGATGGTACTTGAAACAAGTTTTGAATTTTCCCTAGGTTGTTCTGGGTCCTCTCTTTGGGTACCTAGGTGTTATACCAGTAGCACATCCTCTATTTGAGGAGCCATGATTTTATGGGGTAGGTTCATTGAGTGAAAGTTCTAATTCTTGATGTTTTGAGGTTTCACTATTTTGTTAATGTGAGAATCTCTAACTTCCCCTGGTAAAATGTGCCAATTTCTGGTATTTAATGATTCTAAAGTATAGTGGCTAATTCTTAAGGTTTGCTACGGATTTGTGTGTTTTCTTCTTTAAGGAATGGGGAAACATTTGTTTTCAAATTTTTTCTTTCGAATAAATGTTTACACAAGTTTGACTAAAACCAGATTTCAAAATCAATAATGTGTAAAAATGACACATTTTCACAAGATTGTAAAACCGGTTCTTAATTATGGGGTGTATAGGGAAGTTTTGCGAAACTTTTAGTGTTTCAACATTTTGTCTCATTTTAACGAGGAATTTGGAAAGTATTATTGTTGGATCTTAAAGGGGAATCCTCCAATTTGGAAATTATATTGTAGTAAGGGTGTGTAGCAGGATATAACGTTTACCCATAGCTACGAGTTAATTGTCTAAGTCGGGTAGGGTTAGGGGTTTAATGGTTGGTGAACCTCATTGTTTTCTATGGTTTTAGGCGGAGGTGTGGGATACATCCTAAGGTCAGGCTTAGCTACCAAGGAGGAAATTGATCATTTCTGTTTTATGGGGTATTAACTTAAAACACTTTTCGAGGAAGTAAGTAACTAATAGAGTGATTCTAGAATACTTTTCAAAGTATTAAGAAACACTTTATTTTTAATGATAGTAGTGAAATTATAGTTTATTTTATGGTGAAATGGTAAGGTGGTAATTTGGTTTGTAGAATAATTCATGAAGTGGTTCATATGGTATTTTGATTATAATGGTTTGTGGGATGATCGCAAACAGTTTGTATGGCAACTCATTTATTTAGTTTATAGGAGGGTAACAAGGTAGGCACTGTTATTCTTAAGAGGTAGGTGGAGCTTCTAAGTATTAATTCCCAGGGTAGGGCGTAAAGTTTTTAAGTTTCTGTGGGATTATAGGTCCTTTATCATGCCTCTCTAGATTTTGCCGGAGGTTTATTGTCCTTTTGGTTGTCTTTTCTTTCTCATAGGTGTTTTGAAAGGTTGCTCCTAGAATGGCTTGGTTTGTCCATGGAGTGTAAGGTTTGGGGTAAAAGTGACTATAACATAACCCGATTGTGATATGGAAATATTCTATATAGGGAAATAATAATGTGACGCCAGTGAGTGACTTACGATTAAGGAATGCCAGTGAGCGGCTTATGATTAAGGAATGCCAGTGAGTGACTTGTGATTAAGGAATGCCAATGAGTGGTTGTGATTAAAGAATGCCAGTGAGTGGCTTGTGATTAAGGAATGTCAGTGAGTGGCTTATGATTAAGGAATGCCAATGAGTGGCTTATGATTAAGGAATGCCAATGAATGGCTTATTACATGTTTATTAAAATATTAATATTAATCAAATTTCACTGGACAGAACGCTATTATGACTATCCTATGTATTGCAAAATTCACCTCTGAGTCGGACATAGGTGATCAGGTGTGACAACTCGTATTTTCAGGTCATATTTCAAAACATTACTCATGCTTCATCATTTATTATTTATCGTAAATTACGACATCAGCATCAAATTCTTAAGTAATGGTTTATTTGTGAATTCATGATCATATCATCAAGGACTTTTCATATAGGCTAGGTTTAGTCTACATTTCATTGGCATCATTATCATCATATTAATTTATGCATGGTTTTGCATTTTTCATTAAACGTTTATTTTCCTATTAAATAAACGCTATCGCGTAATTAATTATTTTGAACATTTGATCCAACACTTCCAAAAATATTCCTAATATATTTTATACTCATTTTAAGACTATAAAAATTATATTATTAATTTACCCGATGTTTAAAATTTATTTCAGATATATAAATTGTTATGTTTATATAATTACGACGGTTTTGTAAATTCAACCCGATAATTATTATTTCACTCAAATTTTACAAGAAATGTATTTTTATAATTTTAATGACCTCAATATATTTTATCTTGACCCGTTAAAATTTATTTTAGTTAGCTTACCTACAAGCTTAAATATGTACACAAGTTACTAATTATCCTTAATTAACTACACAATTACTCAACATTAAAACACTTGATTGTTATTAAATGCATCTAGTCTTATTTTTTTTTTATAAATGTTCCAAGCACAAAGATGACTCAACCAAATGACTCACTTATACTTAATAAATATCTACTCATGATATTAACACATTCAACTCATCCATTCACAAAGAAATAGATAAAAAACATTTCTCTCCTCTCCTCTTGCTAGAACCGGCCACACCTAGGACCATGAAGGATCATCATAAAATTTTCAAGACAAGGTTTTTATCACTCTAGTATCACTTGTTATTAAGGTTTTGCAATAAAAACCTTGGGTGATTAGGAAAAATCCTTTGTTCTTATAACCTCATCAAGTTAACTAGTAAGCATCCATATTCATGTTTATATTTCATATTCATTGTTATATTCATTTCATCATATTTGAGAAAACATGCAAGTCATACGATGTTTATACCACTTTTACATTGATTTTAAGAGTTATATATATATATTAGTCATCCTATAATTATTCCTTGTTATAAATCACTCTTGGTGATGTCTAGGAACCCATGACACCCTAAGAAGGTGTATGGTAGGATTAGAATAGCTTCGGAGTTGTTTTGAATTGGTTGGAATAGGTTTGGCGCGTGAAAAACTCATTTCGACAAGTCTAATTAAGGGTCTGTCCATATTTTTAAATTCGGAATTTTGTGATAGCAAAATATTTTGGGCTAGATATTTGGAAAATATACTTTAAAAAGCGTGGCTTGAACAGGTTAAAGAGCTATAAGAAAAAAGTTATGCTATTTTGAAGTTTGACAGAAAACTATTTGTTGCAGAAAATTCAGCAAGCTGTCTCGACTTTTTACGAGTCAAAGATGAGTCTTAAGCGTTGTTAAATGTGTCGACTTATCAAAAATATATTAGTATATGTTATCACGATTCCGTGGATATAAATAACGTAGAAAACGGACTTATAACGACAAAGTTATTCACATTTTTAAAAAGTTGCCGTAACTTTATTCTATTAGCAAAATTAACATATTTTTTATTAAACACATACTCGACGAAGGACCATGTTGAGGCTCGTTTTAACAATGACGAGTACTTTTATAAGGTGATGTCTTCTAGTAAAGTAAGTTCAGCAAGCATATTTTCAAAATGTCAAACCATTTGTCAAGCGGAGTTGTAATGAATAAACTACGGTCACTTAAACTTTGCCGAAAAACATCATCTTAAACTATATTTTGGGACACAAGTACCATACTTTAGCTATATTTTTCTCTATGATCGAACCTCTATGAGAAAACTTAAACGCTAAAACTTTGAGACAATGATACAAGCTTCCCAAAACCGTTGAATTCGTTTCTTAACACTCGACGTACACCATTTTACGACTAGCTTCTCGAGGCGTTTAGTCACTTTTCATGAAAATTTCAAATGACATTATTTTACTGACGAAAAGTTATAATATCATAATAAAATCACTAAATGATTATCGGGATATCATTTCAACGTGAATACATATGGAGTAATTTAAAAATGGTCAAGACGTTAAGATCTTATTTCTCGACGAGAAATATTATTTTCAAAAATTCATAAGTGGTATAGATATCATCCCAATTGCATGCATAACATTACATCATAACTTATTATGTATCATATCATTCATAATAGGTCAAGTTTAGAGATTCACGCTACATTTCGGTGTATCAACTTTTGTCATTATATTGCAAGTGAGTTTTCATAGCCCCACTTTTAATTGTTTTGTACTATTTTTGGGGGAGATACATGCTCAACTACTTGCTTTCATTTACACAAGTACTTTAAACTTTTACGGATTATCGTGAGTTTTGTAGCCCCTACTTTTATATGTTTTGAACTATTTTGGGGGAGATACATGCTTAACTAGTTTTCACAAGTACTTTAGATTTTAAAGATAACTTCTATCATGATCACCATTGTTTCAAAACCGAATGTTGTACTATATTAATTGTTCTTGTTTGAGTGGTATAGTTCTCGTGATAAAGTTCTAAATCAGGTTGACTCTTTGAAACATTGGGTCATGTACTATTGATTATGTGCTATAGTTCTCGTCATTATAAAGTTCTATCGGTTGACTCTGAAACATTGGGTCATGTACTATTGATTATGTGTCTCTAGTTCTTCGATAGTATAAAGTTCTATGTCGATTGACTCTACATTAAGTCATGTGCTATTGATTAGGTGTTATTGTTCTACGTTGAGTTAGTTACTATTGTGAATTCCTTTGACATCATGTGTTTTGAACATAAACTATACATATTTTGGCGTGTGGGTTGTAAACACACAAGTTGCAAGTTTTGTATGGGCGAACTTGGACCGAGATGGATTCGCAATACCTTTCTGCATAAACGATTTTGAAAGGCTTTACATTTCAACACAAACTCTATGAACTCACTCAACCTTTGTGTTGACACTTTTAGCATGTTTTATCTCAGTTATCTAAGGCATTCACTTCATGGCATGCATATGGACACATCATAGAGTCGCGGCGAGCGTCTCCTCAGGTTTTATGTATTTTAAAACATCGTTTGTCTTATATCAAACTTAATTCCGCACATGTCTAATTTCATTTGGGACCTACACTTTGTAAACTCTGATTATTTTATTAAATCAAACGATGTATTTTCCAAACGACACTTTAGGTCGTTCAATATATCTGTAATCGTGATGCTATGATTTATCAATCCCCGTGATTCCATCGCAAAATAGGTAATTTGGGGGTGTGACATCAGGCTATGTCCCACTGTCCCTGGTTGAATATAGGTGATCAATCTATATTCAACCGATGTTCAATGAATTTTGAAATACTTAGCTTAGTTACGCTAGTAATATGTCCCAATACTTTTAAAAGTTGTCCTAAGCGCTAGAACAATTATTCCATTTATGTGAGGGAAAAGGTGTAGGGCTGTGATACGTAAATATACGTATAGGGAAAATAATTATAACCTATAATGAAACTAGGTGAGCAGTGATATAACATGTATCTTATCAAGTATGATCTCAACAGGATCATAAGTGAGGCACCATTTCAAGAAGCGGCCGTGTCGGTCATAGGGTTTAGTTTTGTAAAAGTGGTTATAGTCTAGGTTTTAAAAATACCCGTTCTTATAAATAGGCTCGATACCAATTTGTAACACCCCCAAATTGGCTCAGCGGAAGCATACAGGTATTGGGGTGCTACTAAATTGATAACACAACATAAGCATAGAACAACTGATTTTCATAAATAAAATTTCATTCATTTCTTAAAACAATATTTACATTATTGATTTGTGCGGAAAAATGGCCCACTATAAAAAGGTGGTCCCAATACATAAATCAGAGTCGTCTATGACCATGCCATGCCTTTGCCTTGCGCTACAAAGATAAGCTATCACCTCAAAACCTGAAAATACATGCTAAAAGTGTCAACACGAGGTTGGTGAGTTCATAGGTTTATTTAAAATACTCAAGATACCATTTAACATTTGGTTTTGATGACCATTACGTCTTGCATAATGTCACAAAATTTATGATTACATTTCATAAAAAGATTTCATGGAGTGGTATATGCACATTACAATGAATATAATGCCATATATTATAAATCTATTACGCCAAGCATAAGTTCATGCTGCAAGCTTCGGCGGTTTACGTATGCAAAAGTCATTCAAATAAGGAGCCCATGGAGAGTGTTTATCCCAATACACTCGGTTCCGACATGCTATATGTTTCGCCTTGACCCATGCGGGGCCAAGACGAGTCACCCCCATAGATCTATTTATAACATTCAGCTTCGGGAATTGACCGTTCATAAAGAGGGCAATTTGTGATCTAAGGACTTAGGCTAAGCTGCGTAATATTCTAAGTCAAACATTTTAGTATGGTCCATAAAACATCTATGTATGATGTAACTTTAAAAAAATTAATCATAAGGCATAGTATGGATGGAAATGCACAATTTCAATAATCAAAATCATTCAAGTAAAATGAGCATGTGTCTTCCCCAAAACAGTTATAAAACAAGTAAAAGTAGGGGCTATGAAACTCACCTCGGAATTTGAGAATGCAGTCATTAAATCAATTAGTGATAGTGCACGGCTCCTTGACTAACCTAATTTAGTACGGCATATTTAGTCTTTATGTTTAAGACTCGATAAAGTTTAAATAACTTCATAAAATTTTCAATATTTATGTTGTTGTTGTTGTTGCTTATGTGGTATCATTTATCTTTAAATAATTTACAAGGAATTGGGTGAATTTCGGCTTAGGAAGGATGACATGGAAGGAATCTCAAGGAAGGAATTTCGACTTTGGTTTAATGATGACCAAATGATAATACTTGGAAGGGTACACGCAGAAAAAGATATCGAGGATGAACAAGACTTCGGTTTGATGATAACCGAGGGATAATGTACACAAGATTGTACATATATAATGTAAGACGCATGTGAGAGGGATATGTATACATATATATTGAGTATATACACATATGTATTTACAGAAAATTAAGTCATAACTTAATTCATACGAAATTTGTATTTTTAAACACAATGTGAGTTTTATCAAATACGTTTCAAAATGATAATTATGTTTTGAAAAGTTGTAAATATAACTCGTCTTATATAATTTCAAAAATGTATTTCATTTGGAAGTCGTAAAATAGTAAACATGTTTATAGAAAATTCGGCATGAGCCGAGTGTATATTCTATTTATTCTAGTTGCTATTGAAATCATGATATGTTACAAATATATATTTTTCAAAAATCGGGCATGACCCGGATGTATACGTTATTTACCCGAGGTAGCTACATGTCAAAATTTTATAATCACAAAAGATTTTTACCAAATTCAATAAATCAATGAGCTAAAATTTATATTTCTTTTAGTTTGGTTTAGTGGTACGTAGATATTAAGTTTTAGAAATAAAATCCCTTTTCATTTGGTAATCAAAGCTCATATTAGTGATCAAACATGATTTTTCAAATTGTTTTAAAGTACATATTCCTCATTAATTTGCCTAAGGCTAAGATTTTGTAACTATGGATGATGGGTTTTATCAAGTTCGAGATGCATAATGTTAGAAAACCGTTTATGTATACTTTGGGACGGGTTATGTCGATTTGCATATGTTGGGGAATCGTCCTTGAACAAGTTGGATGGGTCGAGTACGTTTCGTGGACAATCTCAGTAGTTTCAAAGAGGTAGCCAAAAAGAAGTTAAAACCAAAACCTTTCAATAGTAGTTTCAATAGTTTAATCATCTTTAAAATTAGACACAACACCATTACTTGTATCTAAAATTATAATGACTAGGTGACTTAGATTAGCATGAAACAAACAACCCCGCTATACGGGACTAACACCTGTTGCGCTAAAACCAAACGCTTTAGTCAGAAATTCAATAAACCAAAGCGCTTTTCTGCGAAAAAAAACCAACCAAACCAGCACCATTGGGTGCAGAAAATCTGCAAACCAAACGCACCATTGGGTGCAGAAAATCAGCGATGGGTAGCCAGCAGGGGCGCAAACGTAGTCATTTAGGGGCTAAAAACAGATTCAAAATACACCCCTTTGCGGTGTCACTATTGTGAGCCAAAAACACAAGCTACCACTTTTGTGGTGTCACTGTTGCGAACCAAGAACACAAGCTACCACTTTTGTGGGGTCTACACAAGCACTTACCCTAATCACAACAATACCAATCATTACTCCCCTCGTGGGGATCGTGGCTGACCAGAATCAAACACCCTCGGCTGAGTGTAAACGCACACTAAATCTCATAAATTAACAACAAAAGTGAACCGCGACGGTAACATTCAAGACAAAGAGTAAAAATCATTTATAGATTTGGGTCAACCCGACCCGTTCTACTTGACATCCGCGACACCTTCTAGAGACTACACTCAAGTTTATAAAAATTGTTTTCTTAAACCAAGTTTCAAGGCCATGAGTAAGCAACCATTAAGCACTCCCAATGTTTAGGCATTCAAACAGTTGCTTATCTTCCGTAATCCTCCCCGACACTAAATGAAAGAACAAGGATGAAACATTATTTAGTGTATCAATCCTAAACATCAACCTACCACTGTGGGCGAATGGGACATCAACAAGCAAAGAGTAAATTGAGGGAATAAGCCAGATATAATCTATTAAGCACGAGTATAAGCCAAAATCAAAATATTTTTGGTTTCCTTTTCTTGGTTATTGACACCGATAACAACAACACTATGTCATACCATTTTTACTTAATCAAATCATCTTTAACTTTATTAATTCCATTTGGTATGAACAAGAATGATTATAAATTCGAATTCGAACAATGGAGTTACAATTTAACGTATACAAAACAATAACGAATTAAATGTTCTTACAACAACCTCAGGTGATTCGATGAGATGACAAAACCGAACATCAAAATTCAAATTAGGTACGAACTAGGATGAATTAGAACAAATTGAAACCATATTCGGACTCCTTAGACCTTGAATAGCAAAACCCCCTTGATGATTTCGAAAACCCCTTTGACTCATGAAACCCTAATTCTGTAAGTGAATCTTTAAGAAAGATGATTGAAGGTTTTCCATTCTTATGTTTCATTTGTACATGGCTCGAATAGGTAGAGAGGGAGGAAGCAAATAGAGTTAAAATGTGGGAGAGAGAGAGAGAGATACAAGTTTATCTCTTTTGATTTATTATCAAACACAGTTTAATCTGTACTCCGTGTTTTGTCGAATCCTCAAGTAAGCGTACCTTCCCAGTACCCTAAAAATATAGAAATTATGTTTTCTGAAACGATTTCTAAAACATGATAATATGACATTCTTATTACGTTGAAATTTGTTTATAACTGTTAGCCGCTATTAATTTGGCGTTGGTATGTCGTATGTGTCCGTGACTTTCTAAATTCACGAGATAACCTCTCGTTTTCTTCGTAAATTATCCTTGAATGATAAAATGTGTATATTTCACTTATCTCATTATTTATTTTTAATCTTGTATGCTACTGCGCTGCAGTATGCGGAATAACTTCTCGAAACAATGGATTAAGCTTATGTATGCTTAAATTTTAACTTGGACAATAATAAATTTCACATTTATTATACAGATACTTAGTGGACAAGTATCGTACTTGCGGTGTCTTATTTTTAAAGAAACGAGGTGACCTCTCATTTTTAAATCTAAATATTGACATTTGTCATAAAACAAACGATTTGAATTTTCTGACGTGATAAATATTATTATGATAATCCGAAATTTTACGGGTTGTTATAGTTTACCCACCTTACAGGGGATTCGTCCCGGATCTCAGTTTACGTTACCCGATAGAGTGTCAGGAACAAGGTGATGGTATTTGGAACAAGTTTTGAATTTTCCTGGGGTTGTTCTAGGGTTTCCTCTTTGGGTATGGGTACCTAGGTGTTATACCAGTAGCACATCCTATATCTGAGGAGCCATGATTTTCTGGGGTAGGTTCATTGAATGAAAGTTCTAATTCTTGATGTTATGAGGTTTCACTATTTTGTTAATGTGAGAATCTCTAACTTTCCATGGTAAAATGTACCCATTTCTAGAATTTAATGATTCTAAAGTATAGTGGTTAATTCTTAAGGTTTGCTACGGGTTTGTGTGTTTTCTTCTTTAAGGAATGGGGAAACATTTGTTTTCAAATTTTTTCTTTCGAATAAATGTTTACACAAGTTTGACTAAAACCAGATTTCAAAATCAATAATGTGTAAAAATGACGCATTTTCACAAGATTGTAAAACCAGTTCTTAATTATGGGGTGTATAGGGAAGTTTTGCGAAACTTTTAGTGTTTAAACATTTTGTCTCATTTTAACGAGGAATTTGGAAAGTATTATTGTTGGATCTTAAAGGGGAATCCTCCAATTTGGAAATTATATTGTAGTAAGGGTGTGTAGCAGGATATAACGTTTACCCATAGCTACGAGTAGAGTTTAATTGTCTAAATCGGGTAGGGTTAGGGGTTTAATGGTTGGTGAACCTCATTGTTTTCTATGGTTTTAGGCGGAGGTGTGGGATACATTCTAAGGTCAGGCTTAGCTACCAAGGAGGACATTGATCATTTCTGTTTTTGGGGTATTAACTTAAAACTCTTTTCAAGGAAGTAAGTAACTAATAGAGTGGTTCTAGAATAATTTTCAAAGTATTAAGAAACACTTTATTTTTGTGAAGTAGTAGTGAAATTGTAGTTTATTTTATGGTGAAATGGTAAGGTGGTAATTTGGTTTGTAGAATAATTCATGGAGTGGTTCATCAGGAATTTTGATTATAATGGTCCTTGGGATGATCGGAAACAGTTTGTATGGCAACTCATTTATTTGGTTTATAGGAGGGTAACAAGGTACGCATTGTTATTCTTAAGAGGTAGGTGGAGCTTCTAGGTATTTAATTCCCAGGGTAGGGCGTAAATTTTTCAAGTTTATGTGGGATTATAGGTCCTTTATCATGCCTCTCTAGATTTTGCCGGAGGTTTATTGTCCTTTTGGTTGTCTTTTCTTTCTCATAGGTGTTTTGGAAGGTTGCTCCTAGAATGGCTTGGTTTGTCCATGGAGTGTAAGGTTTGGGGTAGGAGTGACTATAACATAGCCCGATTGTGATATGGAAATATTCTATATAGGGAAATAATAATGTGACACCAGTGAGTGACTTACGATTAAGGAATGCTAGTGAGTGGCTTATGATTAAGGAATGCCAGTGAGTGACTTGTGATTAAGGAATGTCAGTGAGTGGCTTGTGATTAAGGAATGCCAGTGAGTGGCTTGTGATTAAGGAATACCAGTGAGTGGCTTATGATTAAGGAATTCCAATGAGTGGCTTATGATTAAGGAATGCCAATGAGTGTCTTATGATTAAGGAATGCCAATGAGTGGCTTATTACATGTTTATTAAAATATTAATATTAATCAAATTTCACTGGACATAACGCTATTATAACTATCCTATGTATTACAAAATTCACCTCTGAGTCGGACATAGGTGATCAGGCTATGTCCCGCTGTCCCTGGTTGAATATAGGTGATCAATCTATATTCAACCGAGGTTCAATGAATTTTGAAATACTTAGCTTAGTTACGCTAGTAATATGTCCCAATACTTTTAAAAGTTGTCCTAAGGGATAGAACAATTATTCCATTTATGTGAGGGAAAAGGTGCAGGGCTGTGATACGTAAATATACGTATAGGGAAAATAAATATAACCTATAATGAAATTAGGTGAGCAGTGATATAACATGTATCTTATCAAGTATGATCTCAATAGGATCATAAGTGAGGCACCAGCTCAGCAGGCAAGCACGTGTCGGTCATAGGGTTTAGTTTTTGTAAAAGTGGTTATAGTCTAGGTTTTAAAAATACCCAGTTCTCTATAACCTAGGCTCTGATACCAATCTGTAACACCCCCAAAATGGCTCAGCGGAAGCATACAGGTATTAGGGTGCTACTAAATTGATAACACAACATAAGCATAGAACAACTGATTTTCATAAAGAAAATTTCATTCATTTCTTAAAACAATGTTTACATTATTGATTTGTGCTAAAAAATGGCTCACTATAAAAAGGTGGTCCCAATACATAAATCAGAGTCGTCTATGACCATGTCATGCCTTTGCCTTGCGCCTCCAAAGATAAGCTATCACCTCAAAACCTGAAGATACATGCTAAAAGTGTCAACACGAGGTTGGTGAGTTCATAGGTTTATTTAAAAGGCACTTCAGTATACCATTTAATATTTGGTTTTGATGACCATTAAGTCTTGCATAATGTCATAAAATTTATGATTACATTTCATAAAAGAATTTCATTAGTGGACCATAAGCAGTGTATATGCACATTACAACGAATATAATGCCATATATTATAAATCTATTACGCCAAAGACTAAGTTCATGCAACCGGCTTCGACGCTTTCTGTATGCAAAAAGAAGTCATTCAAATAAGGAGCCCATGGAGAGTGTTTATCCCAATACACTCGGTTCCGACATGCTATATGTTTTTCCTTGACCCATGCGGGGCCAACCGAACAGGGGAGTCACCCCCAATAGATCTATTTATAACATTCGCGCTTCCCTGCAGGAATTGACGGTTCATGAAGAGGGCAATTTGGGATCTAAGGACTTAGGCTAAGCTGCGTAATATTCTAAGTCAAACATTTTAGTATGGTCCATAAAACATCAATGTATGATGTAACTTTAAAAAAATCAATCATAAGGCATAGTATGCATGGAAATGCACAATTTCAATAATCAAAATCATTCAAGTAAAATGAGCATGTATCTTCCCCAAACAGTTATAAAACAAGTAAAAGTAGGGGCTATGAAACTCACCTCGGCAATTTGCATAATGCAGGTCATTAAATCAATTAGTGATAGTGCACGGCTCCGACACGCAACCTAATTTAGTACGGCATATTTAGTCTTTATGTTTAAGACTCGATAAAGTTTAAATAACTTCATAAAATTTTCAATATTTATGTTGTTGTTGTTGTTGCTTATGTGGCATCATTTATCTTTAAATAATTTACAAGGAATTGGGTGAATTTCGGCTTAGGAAGGATGACATGGAAGGAATTTCGACTTTGGTTTAATGATGACCAAATGATAATACTTGGAAGGGTACACGCAGAAAAAGATATCAAGGATGAACAAGACTTCGGTTTGATGATAACCGAGGGATGATGTACACAAGATTGTACATATATAATGTAAGACGCATGTGAGAGGGATATGTATACATATATATTTAGTATATACACACATGTATTTATAGAAAATTAAGTCTTAACTTAATGTATACAAAATTTGTATTTTTAAACACAATGTGAGTTTTATCAAATACATTTCAAAATGATAATTATGTTTTGAAAAGTTGTAAATATAACTCGTCTTATATGATTTCAAAAATGTATTTCATTTGGAAGTCGTAAAATAGTAAACATGTTTATAGAAAATTCGGCTTGAGCCGAGTGTATATTCTATATATTCTAGTTGCTATTGAAATCATGATATGTTACAAAAATATATTTGTGAAAAATCGGGCATGACCCGGATGTATACGTTATTTACCCAAGGTAGCTACATGTCAAAAATTTATAATCACAAAAGATTTTTACCAAATTCAATAAATCAATGAGCTAAAATTTATATTTCTTTTAGTTTGGTTTAGCGGTACGAAGATATTAAGTTTTAGAAATAAAATCCCTTTTCATTTGGTAATCAAAGCTCATATTAGTGATCAAACATGATTTTTAGAATTGTTTTAAAGTACATATTCCTTATTAATTTGCCTAAGGCTAAAATTTTGTAACTTTGGATGATGGGTTTTATCAAGTTCGAGATGCGTAATGTTAGAAAACCGTTTATGTATACTTTGGGACGGGTTATGTCGATTTGCATATGTTGGGGAGATGCGTCGTGAACACTTAAGTTGGATGGGTCGAGTACGTGCCGTGGACAATCTTAGTAGTTTCAAAGAGGTAGCCAAAACGAAGTTAAAACCAAAACCTTTCAATAGTAGTTTCAACAGTTTAATCATCTTAAAAATTAGATACAACACCATTACTTGTATCAAATATTATAATGACTAGGTGACTTAGATTAGCATGAAACAAACAACTCCGCTATACCAGGACTAACACCCCTGTTGGGGCTGCTAAACGCAGAACCAAATGCACCTTTTAGTGCATAAAATTCAGCAAACCAAACGCACCATTTAGTGAAGAAAATTCAGCAAACCAAACGCACCATTGGGTGCAGAAAATATGCAAACAAAACGCACCATTTGGTGCAGAAAATCAGCGACGGACGCGCCCTTTTAGGGGCTGCAAACGTAGTCATTTAGGGGCTGAAAACAGATTCAAAATTCACCCCTTTGCGGTGTCACTATTGTGAGCCAAGAACACAAGCTACCGCTTTTGTGGTTTCACTGTTGCGAACCAAGAACACAAGCTACCACTTTTGTGGGGTCTACCCAAGCACTTACCCTACGCACAACAATACCAATCGTTACTCCCCTCGTGGGGATCGTGGCTAACCAGAATCAAACACCCTCAGCTGAGTGTAAACGCACACTAAATATCATAAATTAACAAGAAAAGTGACACGACGAGTAATATTCAAGAAAAAGAGTAAAAATCATTTATAGATTTGGGTCAACCCGGCCCGTTCTACAACGGCATCCAACGACACCCTCTAACAGGACTACACTCAAGTTTATAAAAATTGTTTTCTTAAACCAAGTTTCAAGGCCATGAGTAAGCAACCATTAAGCACTCCCACTGTTTACGCATTCGAACAGTTGCTTATCTTCCGTAATCCCACCCGACACTAAATGAAAGAACAAGGATGAAACAATATTTAGTGTATGAATCCTAAACATCAACCTACCACTGTGGGCGAATTGGACATCAACAAGCAAAGAGTAAATTGAGGGAATAATCCGGATATAATCTATTAAGCACGAGTATAAGCCGAAATCAAAATATTTTTGGTTTCCTTTTCTTGGTTATTTACATCAACAACAACAACACTATGTCATACCATTTTTACTTAATCAAATCATCTTTAAATTTATTAATTCCATTTGGTATAAACAAGAAAGATTATAAATTCGAATTCGAACAACGGAGTTACAATTTAACGTATTAAAAACAATAACGAATTAAATGTTCTTACAATAACCTCAGGTGAGTCGATGAGATGACAAAACCGAACATCAAAATTCAAATTAGGCACGAACTTGGATGAATTAGAACAAATTGAAACCATATTCGGACTCCTTAGACCTTGAATAGCAAAACCCCCTTGATGATTTCGAAAACCCCTTTGACTCATGAAACCCTAATTTTGTAAGTGAATCTTTAAGAAGAACTTGTAAAAATCCCTGATGGTTTTCGAAGTATTCATAAAGAGGAATTTAGAGTAAGTCTTGACCCAACCTTCTTGGTCTTGAGTCTTGTAAGATGGCTTTTATGGCTGCTATCCCTTTCAACACCATTCCCTTTTGTATTCTTGTGACTGATCATAAGGATGAGAGTGATGCTTGATGTTATCCAAGACTTAGGCTTGAGGGGTTGACCTTAGATGGGGCGTGCGTTGGTAGCAGAAAAAGAAAAGGGAGACAAATCGATTCATGTCTTTGGAGAGTGAGAATATGAGGAAGGAGAAAGATGATTGCATTTTTTCCATTCTTATGTTTCTTCTATACATGGCTCGAATAGGTAGAGAGGGAGGAAGCAGATAGATTTGAAACGTGGGAGAGAGAGAGAGATACAAGTTTATCTCTTTTGATTTATTATCAAACACAGTTTAATCTGTACTCCGTGTTTTGTCTAATCCTCAAGTAAGCGTACCTTCCCGGTACCCGAAAAATATAGAAATTATGTTTTCTGAAATGATTTATAAAACATGATAATATGACATTCTTATTACGAAGAAATTTCTTTATAACTGTTAGCCGCTATTAATTTGGCGTCGGTATGCGTGCGGTGCCGTGACTTTCTAAATTAACGAGATAACCTCTCGTTTTCTTCCGTAAATTATCCTTGAATGATAAAATGTGTATATTTCACTTATCTCATTATTTCTTTTTAATCTTGTATGCTCTTTGTACTTGCGCATATGCGGAATAACTTCTAAATAATGGATTGCTTATGTATGCTTAAATTTTAACTTGGACAAGATAATAAATTTCACATTTATTATACTGGATATTTAGTGGACAAGTATCGATGCGTCGCGGTGTCTTATTTTTAAAGAAACGAGGTGACCTCTCGTTTTTAAATCTAAATATTGACATTTGTCAGAAAACAACCGATTTGAATTTTCTGACGTGACAAATATTATTATAATAATCCAAAATTTTACGGGTTGTTATACGTCGAATATTCCATGAGAATTGCTGATCACATCTCATCCTTTAAACACTTTGGCTAATATATCATTCACGTATTCTGTCGGCTATTTCTGTGACCACTTGGTGAAGTAAACCCGATATACCAAACTTGAACATGAAGCAAAATTCCCCAGATTTGTTACTTAAGCTTATGCTATCCTTGTGAAAAAGAAACGGTGTACCCAATGTACAAAACCTCTTGACGTATCCTCAACTGCGTGAGACACCGAAAGTGTAGCTACTTTGTGGTATAAGCGAGAAAGAATCACATAATTAACTAGATAGCCAAGTCTTTATCACATTCAGTAAACGCCCAAACAAGTCATCTTCGCGGAAGGGAAGAAAGAAAGAAGACGATATAAGTACACGCGCCTGAAAAACCTCACTTCAAATCCAAATAAGAAATACCGAACACAAACAACCCCATAGTCAACTTTGTTCACACATCAATTCAAGCCGTGAAATAGTATCCTCCGTGAAAATGTATAAACCAAAGTACCAATCCACATAACTCAACAACTCTCATCATCAAATCTCATAACCCAACAAATCTCATCGTCAAATCGCATTATCATCAAATCTCTTCAACGCATCTCATATTATCCAAATCTCATAAATCAAAGGGAAAGTTAGTCAAATAGACCGCGCGCCCTGAGGCTTATCACTTTCTGAACCACGCACTCTTGACATTTGAAACTAGACCGGTTGCCCAGCGATTTTCTTGGACCCAACCAAGGGCTGCCATGTGTCCAAAAACTTATGACACAAGTACGTATTTTGAAAGTATATGTCATGTATTATAAGGTATTGTTTTTTGGGCAACTTGTGTTGTTTTTTGGGCAACTTTATATTTTTGGGCAACTTGTATTTATACACAAGGATAATTTCATCATTTTACATTTTTAACTAAAAAAAATCACAAAGACTCACACCACTAGATAACTCGCACCTTCTCCCCACATAAACCATCACAACTCAAAGTTCTCCCCCTACATAAACCATCACAACTCAAAGTTAACAGATACATAAATTGACAGACACAGTACATAAATTGAACACCCGACGGCACCACCACCTGACGCCACCTCTACCATATACATCTCAATCCCAGGGTTATACTTCAGCAGCTTTTAATACCGATGGTCTCATTATTGGAACATGCACCTCTGGATCTGTTGTTAAATTTGGGATGTCAAAAATCAGGTATTACCATCGTTAAATTTGTAGGCGATGTCATATGGTTGTTAGTGGTTTTCATTCTCACGATGAGGTAATCATTCTTCGTTTTAAGTGGTTCATTTATCGGGTGGGTTTTTTAATCAAAAGGTGTATAGTAAGTGTTTGATGAAATGCCTTAATGTTTTTGGTTTTGAAGTGGTGGGAGATTGACCCTCTTAAAGATCTTCAAGAACAGGTTACCCATTCAGGTTGAGCTTTAGAAGCACTAGACAAATTGGGTGCTTGTCGCCATGTTACGAGATCAAACATGGAAACCATCGCTACTTTTAATTCGCTTTCGCTAGGCTTTAAACCACTGCTAGTGGTATCGGGTACCACTGCTAGTGGATTGAATACCTATACTAGCTAGTTTTAGTTATATGCTGATACGCAGATATTGTGTACTTATATGCATTAAAGGACTGCTTTGTGTTGCATTTGAGTCATTTTGTAAGCAAAAACCCTTTAAGATCGACTTTAAAACTGATATGTGTATTGATTAATGATAAATATGTGTATAAAAATGTTAATCGTATTAATTTGTGAAGTCTTGTTTGAATATACTAAGATAGCGGGTTATAAAATGACCTAAATGGGACACAAAATCATCTTTTAATGATTCAGATTACCAATAAACAAAGTACAATTAGACAAAGAGAAAGGTCATTACAATGTTGGTATATATGCAAATGATCCTTCGTGGTTTAATGTTTACGTTAATGGATTACAGTGGTGGTGGTGAACTTTGATTTCCCAACCTGGTGTGGAGG
The DNA here is from genome assembly GCA_910596185.1 of Chrysanthemum makinoi. Taxonomy (NCBI): domain Eukaryota; kingdom Viridiplantae; phylum Streptophyta; class Magnoliopsida; order Asterales; family Asteraceae; genus Chrysanthemum; species Chrysanthemum makinoi. Next base: position 119,125,385 of record OU343221.1, on the reverse strand, counting down.
ATTATGTACACCGTATTGGTAGAAAGGCGAGGTGCCACGGGAGAGGCGTATCGTTTTTGGAGACTAAGACGCTAAATATGCTTGCACCTCGTGAAAATCTTGAAGGAGCAAATCAGCGTGTCCCTCAAGAAATTCGGGAAATGGCTTCACGTGGTGGTTGTGGAATAGATGTTGGGAGATCTAGACGGTGGAGCTCTGATGGTGGTTCTAGCTATGGTAGTTGTGGTGGTCGTAGTGGTGGAGGTTATGATTCAGGCTATGGTGGAAGGGGTAATAGCTTTGGAGGCCGTGGTAGGTATCATGACAAAACATTTCTTTTATATTAAAATTTGAGAGTAATAAGAATTCGGCCTTTATGCATAGATAAATCTTGATTGCGTGTGGTTTTCGTCAGCATAATATTCGTTGTAGTTTTTTTTTTCTTTTCTTTTTCTCTCCTGGGTGTATGTAGATCTCTGATTTTAGTTTGCGCACCCATGTATTTTATATGTGTTGTAGGTTGTGGCACATCACAACGTTTATACAAAAATGACGCCGGTTCTTCGTTTGTTAGTGAAACTTGTCCACTTTTTGAGGGAGCCCCATCTGTGGCTGACAACCGCGTTCAGGTTTCTACATATACAACCACTGCTTGCATATCGGTGACAGGTATGTCAGTCGTTAAATTGTTTTGTCCCCGCTTATGCTTCTCTGTTTACCGTTATATCACACCATTTTTGCAGCCTATGCTTTTGATATATGCGTTGGAGACCATTCTCAATATTGATCGTGCATATGTGTGTGTACATATTCCGTGCGGTTCTTTGTATCATAGCCTACACCGGTTCACGTTTCTTACTCGATCAACAAGATTACTATGGGTTGTCACGACACAAGTTTCGTACTTGACTGCACTTATTTTACATACTTTTCTTCTCTCACAAAGTTTATCCGTTGGCTGCTCAGGAGAGTATCTTTTTTCACCTAAGCCGGCTACAATTGTTGGCACCTACTCGTTTTCTGTTTTTTTGTTTGTTTTCTAGCTCCTACTCCGCTGCAACCTGGTGGAAATGGGCACTTGCCAGCTGCTGCTACTAATGTAGCGTCGTCCACTACAGGTGCGATATATCATCTACTAAATTTTGTAAGAAATTAATAAATAATAACGAAACTAAAGATGTTATTCTAGTGACATGTTATCCGCACATGTTCTTGCCATTTAGGGATACTCGTTCTCAAGTCCTGCAAGAAAGCCTTCAACAATTGGGAGTTGAGAAGCTTACTAAAGATGATGTCCAAAAGATGCAATGGGAGGTCTTGGAACTCAAAATTGGAACATGGATTCATTTTATGCGAATTGCAGTAAGTTTATCAAATAATATGACATATTCTCCTTTTGTTATGTGAAAGTTACAACATTTTCTTTTCTAGGAAATAAATTGAGCTCAAATTACTAAGGGGTGTTTGGATTTGCATTTTGAAATGATTATTATATTAAAGACAATAATGAACTTGTTAGGAATTATATTTGAGTTGATTATGACAAAATATGAAAGATGAAGGACATATGAAGAAAATTGATGAAGAAAGAAAGACAAGGGACTTACTTATTAAAGAAGACTTTATTATTTAGTCCCTAGTAGTCAATTGTAACCCTAGACTCTAGTATATAAAGAGAGGCAGGGAATTAGATTTTTTGTGTGTCAAGATGTGAACACCAAAGATGTGTGTGTGTGTACAGGCTAGGAGAATAGGTATTAGTTAGTCGATTAGTGTTTAGTATGGTAGAGATGTTTAGTCGATTAGTAGTTTAGAGATGATGACGAAGAACCTTTAATAATAAAAAACGATGTTTTCTTATTCCGATGTGCATTATAATCATTGTTATTATTATCCCCTAGAGCTCATAAACGATCTTATCAGAACTGTTGAAAATGTGTTTGGATGTGCTTCTGTGTTGTTGCCGCTGTTATGAAACTGTTTTGTTTATCAAAACATAAACCACTTCTGCATTTTGTTAATTCTTGTTGCCATTATATGATATCGATCAGTTCCAAAATGCCAATGCAAAATGTTGGAAGGTAAAGCAATTATTTCTTAAGATTGTTTGACAATTTTACACTAGCTATAAAATAATAGAAACATTCCCTTAGATATAGGGATCTTAGGAATTGAATATTTGATTGGTAGATTACCTTCTGGTATCTTTTATAGTTGGAACATAAATGTATCCTTAATGTAGTGGACTCGAAGGTTACTGGTAGTCAAAATCAGAAGCGTAGCAGATCTTACGTGTAACTGAATGGAAATTTTGAGTTATAGGTTACTACCTTATGATTGTTAATGCTTGTCTAATACTAACTTGTGGCTTAGTTTCGTACTTATATTAGACTTGTGATACTTTCTTATTATACACTGAAAAAAGCTTCCAGTAAATTAGTTACTTTTTGTGTTTGTGAGCTCTTATTATTTTTCCCTTTTGGTTTACTCACTTCTGCGTTTGATATCTCAGTTATAAAGGGAGATTCTTCAGTTCTTTCAGCTAGTGCCAGAGAGTTAATTGTTGTCGAAGGATCCAAGAGGATAGTGGATTGCTATGTGAACTTGATTCGTTGTTTAGGACCGAGATTCAAAGTTTCTTACTTACGCTTGATGAATATTGGTGACTTGTCTGATGATTTCTAATAGCGTCCTAATTGACCAACTTAAGTCATTTAAATTGGACCTCTGTCATTCATTAATAGTTCTTGCATCATGTTAGCCAGATACAAATTGCACTAGATGACAATCTTCTTATCACAAATCACAATTCATTTCCTTGGCCATTTGGTATCGTATAATTGGATGTTGCCACGCCTGTTAGGTTGCTTTTGTATGAAGTAGTAACAAATACAATGCACCATTAACACCACAATCGAACATTCCATATGTATTAATGTTAAATGTTGAGAATGTAAAAACATTCAGTGTATTCTAGTTTTAGTATTCATGTATTCTTTGTATATTAGGTAGACAAAATTAGTGTCTGTATCCATTATAAAGTACCATGTTCTTTTACATACTAGATAGTAGATGATGTGAGATTCTGCAACTAGTGTTTGGATTAAAAAAAGTATGTTGTCCAAGGCCCAGTCATAATAAAGTTGTAAGTATTTGAAAAGCTCAACTGGTAAATAAATTTAATTTTTAATTTGGTATATCAAGCTAAAACAGTAAAACTAGTTCAGCAGGTCCAAATTTTACATGTATGAATGCCAAGTGCATCCATTTCAACCTCAAAATTGTTCGACATAATTAGTGAATTTATATCTTTTCTTCCCACAACATTAATAACTTTAACCATCATTTCCTGATTTCTTTTCCTTTCTATGCTTGTACAAATGTTAAACATGTAATAATCTATGATTAGAAAAGACAAAATGAGAAAGATGTATAAATTGATTCCTCATAATGAGAACAACTTAAGAGACACAAATTCGTAAAACCAAATTAGTATACTGAAGAAAAATACAAGCAACCCTTTAACGACATCATAACTACCATGTGGATGTCTTTCAATGCAACTTGTGTTGTTTGATTTTTTATCCACGGCATGCAGATTTCTGAGCACCTTGTGAACCTCCTGCCCCCTGGTCGGGTTGGTTAATCTTAATCGTCTGAGGCTGCATTTTAAAAACATTAAAAATCACATTTCCCTTTTAGATACAAACGTTTATCAAGTTTTGCATACAGATATCATTTACGAGTGATTAATACAACTGTTATACAAATGATCCGTGTGCATACCTCAGCCTTCGAGTCAGTTTCAGATAGTCTTTGTTTTATATCCCTGCCTATTGAGAAGAAGACATCCTCCACATTCATATTTGATTTTGCACTCTGTTCAAATGTTTACGTGGGTAGCAATTAGAAGCATGGATATATGATGTACATATAGTGGTACAAGCTTTGCTTACAGTTTCGAAGAATTTGATTCCATACTCATCAGCAAGTGCCTGACCCTTGGCAGTAGGAACGGCCTGCACGGTGTGAATTTTCCTAGTCAGCATATTTGTACAAATGAGCAGAATTTAAAACTTTAAAGAGAGAGCAGACCCTTTTGCTTTCGTCCATGTCAGCCTTGTTACCAACAAGTATCTTGTTTACGTTATCAGATGCATGTTGTTCAATGTTACAGATCCAATTCCTGATATCTAAACATATATATCATAGTTGTTGTGAGGCGGTGAAATGGATGGTAGGGTAAATATGTCAAAATGGGTCATCTAATGGTACGGCTGAGATTGGTCACATCGGGTTGACCTAAAACACTCTTTGGGCAACTTCGACCCGTTAAACCCGTCTTATTGACTTGTTAGAGATTAAACATTGCCCAAACTAACTCATTTTATAAGTTAATTCCTTTGCTTTTTAATGTAGTTTAGGAAGAAATTATTAGAAGTTTAAGATTGCTAACGCGTCAGGAAACCGATGGGGCACTCTTAATCACAAAAGTAAACCAGAAATGTGGCTATGATCTCTACCGAATTTTTCTCATTATTATGGAAGTTAAAAAACACTCTACACCCTGAAAATCATACATAGCCCTACTAGGAATTAACTCCATGCACATCTAATAAGTGGTTAACCTAAAATCTTGGTGTAGGAGCAAACGACAACAACAAAGATCCAGATTCTTATCAACTATTGAAGGACCATAAGGATCTACGATGGGTTTAGTTTGCACTACCAGCTCAGGCTTAATAGACTGAAAAAAGGAGAACATAGTAGGCATGCTCAAAGAAAACTGATTCACATATTCTAACTAGAGAAGGAAAGTAAATAGAATCTTTGGAACCTTAATATAATCTTCAACACTTCTCATTCTCTCTTCAATAGGCATGATGAGATATGCAAACTGCAAAGTTGGTACATCAGCATCTTTAATATGCACAAAATATGGTTCCCAAGTAAGAATGCCAAAATGAGTATGAACATGATACAGAAAGTGAATAAGCAGTTAAAAGGAGTAAAGAGAACACACGAAGCTACCTCCTTGGACTTAAACTTATGTGAATAAGTAGTCTTTCATCACATGTAGACTCTCTTATAGGTGCTGCATCTGCAACTCCTTTTGCATGTTGCAATCAACGGAAGTCCAAACGATTCGAGATCGGTCAGCCTGCTGCTCCTTTCTACTCGATCAGAACCTCCTTGGTGAGCCTTTTCTGTCGTGTAATCACGTAATAGGCTACTTAAGTTGTCTAGCTGATGCATCAGTTGACGTTGTCCCCTTGCAATGAGTAACACTTGTTAAAGAAAAATGGTCACCAATCACACATCTTATGTGAGAAAGAACTTCCAAGTTTGTATCTTTAGGGGCTACGAGAGTTATGCATGGGTTGGGTAACATATCTACACGGGTTCTTGTAGAAATGGATTCTCTTTAACTACAGATCAACACGGGTTCTTGTTGAAAGGGTCTTTAAATACATCCTTAAAACATGTCGGGTCAGGTTGACCCGTAAACACTTTTTGCAAAATTAGTGTGTCAATGAGGTTGTATGCATCGAAAATAGATTTTGAGCAACGCTCGACTCAATCCCCTTTTTAACTAAAAGTTTGTGCTCCATCTGTTTGAGATAAAATCCACAACACAAGTTCCAATTGGTCGAAATTGACATTTCTAAGTATAACAACTGATAAGATGAATGGTTCACCTCTTCCATGAGGGGGGTCTCTAGTGTCAACTGGTTGGAAGATCCAGAATTAGGAAGCAGTTGACCAGTTAATGAACCATTTCCCAATCCAGCCATGAACAGTGAAGTTGCAGACCCGTTGCACGATTCAGTCACTGGGATTTAGAACAATCACTGGGATTTCAGACCCGTTGCATGATTCATGGTCCATCAGTTTACACTTTTGGTATCTAGAACAATCACTGGGATTTCATCTTTACAACAATGACAACAAATGAATGTCAAAAGGTGAGATCTATAACTAAAACCAGCAATGGAAGATACCTCAAAAAATGCTAAAGCTTCCACAGGGCCTTTTCGCTCTAATGCTAAAGCTTCCTGTGTTGTCCCTACTCGTAAGAAAATGTTTAAAATCGAAAATGAATTAATCGTTGCTTTTGGCGTAATCAATCATTGGCTTTGTATTTGGCCTCGATATTTATCAAGTACCAAGTGACATATATTCATCGTTTTGGCGTCAAGAAGATCATGATTCCATAGCTTAATCATGAATACTCTCCAAAACCTATCAGTTGACAAGTTATCCATTGTTATAAACATGCAACCAGTTAATTCAAGTATATTTTTACATTTAAGAGTTCATTTACTCAAGATATTAATGAAGTACCAGTTCAATTTTCGGTAATGAACAAGCTCTTCTCCGTGAATGTTTGAAAAATGCCTCGCACGCCCATGGAACATGTGCATCTGCCAGAACCCTGACTCCCCCAACCCCCACAAAAAAAAAATTGAAACAAGTTGCAATCGCAGCCTTCACAGGAGTTAGTAGCATTGGCATGCTTTGTTTGCTGTATGGAAAATTGAATAGCAACTAAATAACAAAAAAGATACTCTTAAATATAATTTATCATGGTCTTTTTCTATCAAGGGGCTGCTTTTTAAAACAAAATGTGGTTATATGCAGAAGCATTATCAGGTTAAATAACTAGCTAATTCACTCTAAGAAAACAACTGTAGTTTTGAATCCAAACAACTTAATCGGTATTTGAAATTGCTCATTTTATAATCCCAATTCCAATATACGCACAAATCACTAAATTAAACCTGCATACAGTATGTATCATTTAAAAAAAAGAGTAGAAACAAACCTCCGGCGAGCTACATCCACCCACGCCCACCAGCGACGATTGCCCTTTCCTCATTCGCCAGAAGTTATTGCTGCCATTTTTTTTAAGATTGATACTGTGATAAAAAAAATGATGTTGAGAATGTATAGAAGTTATCTGAAATTGAATTAAAATAGGTGAAAATGGTAAAAGAAGACGAATATATAAAAGAGGGTAAAAACAAAAACCAAAATCTTGGATTCATAAAATAGAGAGAGGTCGGGTGTATCTTGATGGCTTTTTTGGATAGTGTGTGTGTTTGAATCTTTAGAAGAAGGGTATTATGAGTTAGAAGAAGCAGTCTTATGAAAAGAAGAGGTCTTATGAAAAGAAGAAGCAGTCTTATGAGTTTTACCCAATTTTTATTATATAGAATAATTTATTATAAAAAGTACATGTACTTACAAGTATTATGTAAAATGACCAAAAAATCTTTTTAAAAAAATACGGTTGCCCAACGCTAGTTGCCCAAAAAACAATACCTTACACATACGAGACACTTGTCGTAATGTGGTTGAGTTGCCCAATGACAGCGGTTACCCTCGGTCTATTTTCAAATTTAAAATAAAAGTGGTCTATAAAGTGATATGCATCAGGGCGCGCGGTCTATTTGTGTCACTTTCCCTAAATCAAATCTCATATATACGATCCAATTTTGAAAAGCCCATCTGTCCATCATCCAAATCTAAGTCATCACATATACTGCTCAAGCTCGGTCTTATGACCATTATCAAATCGCACCATATGGTCCAAATAAAATCCCACCCAGTTCACCTCACAAAAACGTACACCGGATCCAATTCAAGCCCATATCCGGTTCAACACACGGTCATAATAATCTGGATCTAATCAAAGCTCACATAAACACTAAATTTCACTTTAAACTAACTTTAATAATCCAAAATGATCCAAATCTCACATATCAAATTAAGCCCATGTCAATTCAAACCGCACATATCACTCTTCAAGAAACAAATCGCACATATCTGGTTGCCCAATATCTAATGATTATATCACTCGGCCCATATCTGGTTTTCATCTTAGTCATATCACTCGGCCCAACTTAAACTTTACCAAGCCCAATCCTAAGTCCATTACAAAGATCGGATAACATAGTTTAGATAAGGCCCATCCTAATCAAATCCGATCCAAGTCCAATTCATACCCTAATTTTCGGGTGTATAAAACACATTCTTAACACTTATCACACCCTAAAAACACTCCGCTTACCAAACCCTAATCCAAAGCACAAACGCAGACTTACAACTCTGCCTCCTAAATCTCATACAAAACGCACCTAAATACAGAACATATCAAGAACTTTTAGATCAAAAACTTTCTCTATCATCTTATCTCCTCACTCAAATCTGCTATTACAAACCTCATCAATTCACAAGTCAAAATAGCTTCATCCCTTCACTTTAACTCTCTTCCAAAGAAAACAAATCTGAGCAAGTTTTGATCTTTAATGACCTCGCCACAGGGATGGCTTGAGGTTTTGAGACCAAACCAACTGGTTGAATGGTAAGTTTTCTTTGTGTTGTTATTTTATCGAACGAACTAGTAACACGGGGATAACATACTTGCTATTTACCCTTTTCTTGATGTTCGAATAAAGACTATGTATGAGAGGTTTTTATTTTGTTTTTGTTTAGGTTAAATAACGAATCCGAAGAATAAGAGAATAACAAAATTTGTTATTTCTCTATTCTTTATATTTCGAATATCAATTAAAGTTAAACTTCAACAATTAGATCAATGATGATATTTATTTCGTGAGTTTTGACGTTTGAGTCTTGATATAACTTTGATAATCACGAAATAATAAGCTGAGATCACTTAGTTTACTTTACATTCGAGTCTTGATAGAGTAGTAGATGAGATGGATCTGATATCGTTTTACTTTTCCGTATTGTGTCGTTTTTATTTGATGTAAGACTGAAATGGATAGATAGATCATTAGTGGTTGTGATAGGATACACATGATGTTGTGAAGTGATTCTGAGAGTGTTGATTCTTGACACGTTATTTTGGATTTGGTCATGGTCGTGTCTTTGATTTTGTATTTCTTTTGGTTGTTACTGGTGATGGAAACTGATGCCAAGAGTTTTGGAATTTGGTTTGAGTTCAAGAAAAGCATTAGAATCTTCCTTACATCAAAACGCAACCCTTTCGACTTCAAAACGCAACAAGTTTTATTGTCAAACCGCATTCCATATTATCTTTAAAAATGCAACGACAAATAGTCAAGTCGCAACATTCATACTATCAAAACGCATCAATTTGTCAAAGCGCAACAGTCTTAGGTCAAAACGCAGCTGACTAAGTCAAACCGCAACAGTCTTTGTTTAGAGTCAAAACGCAGTCTTGGGCGTCAAACCGTAGTGAAGCACAAATCGCATAGAACCAAACCGCATCGACTGGACCAAACCGCACCTGATACATAGAATCTGGACATGTTCATTAATATCAAACCGCATGTTAGAACAGGACCTCAAACCACATCAAAGAGTATAACATTCTGATCCAAACCTCAACGACGAACAGTATATTCAAACTGCAGATACACATATTAGCATAACAAAACTGTCTTTAACACCTGCTTAAAACTGCTTAAGACCATATTCAACTACGATTTAACACCATATTCCAACATACAAAGCTGCTTAATCAATCATAATGAAACCGGTTATAAGACTAGTTTAAAAAACTGTTTGACCATAATATGTTTAAAACCAATAAGCATCTTCAAAAACAGTTTAACACTTCTTAAAACCAGATTCGACCAACATCACCATGATCAAAATTTGTTTCCAAAAATTGTACGAATCAAACTACATCCAAATCGCATCCAAGAAAACCGCACAAACCGCAACACAAAAAGTATAAAAATCGTGAAAAGAACGACCCAAATCAACACAAACAATAAACTTGGCTCTGATACCAATTGTAGGATCATTCTTCTATGTTGTTTGATGATTCAGGTGGTCTAGGATGATGATAGATCAAGTAAGCCATTTTAGAGAGAGAAAGTAAAGAGAGGGTGTTTTCTATTGAGAGAGTAAAAGGAAAATGAAAAGTTAGATTAGAAAGCACCACCTCTTCCCAAGTGGGAAGAGGTATTTGTAGTTACATACTACACGCCCTCCTGTCGAGCTGTGGATCAAGCATACATTGGGTAAAGACCCGTCTGTCCTTCACGGTGTTACTCTAACAAACTAACTAACTAAATAACTAGTAAATAACATAATTTCTATGAGCTAAGATATACTAGACTATAATTGGGGTGACCGACTCTTCAACATGGATTCTCTAAATCCCAACACTACTCATGTAGAGGTCGCTTTTTATATCTTGTTTTTGTGATATGAACGTCATACCCCCGGTTACCTTTCCGCTGCGACATTTTGAGGTGTGACACTTGTGCCCTAGGGGCACAAGTTAAGCATACCAAAAGGACTCAAAGACCTACAAAAAAGGACTCATGAAACCACATAAAAATACAAAAAATTGTACTTTTATGTAGGTCCCTGAGTCCTTTTGGTGTGCTTAACTTATGCCACTAACGCACAAGTTAGACAAACCCATTTTAAAATACTACAACATTAGCATACAAAGCAACTTAAAAAGAAAAAAAATTCATTATGATCATGTATCAAACTAGATCAAAACTAAGAATGCAAAACAGTTTTATAAATGCTAAAATAGTACTAATAAAGTAACCAACAAGAACTAAAAACACAGAAGAGAAAAATAATAAAAGCATTCATTTTGTTAAAATAAAATCGTCATTTTTTTTCCGAGAGCTTATGAGAGGCTTATTGTGGCATGAGCTTTTAAAATAAGTCGGTAATAAAATATGTCTCATTTGTCATACAGGCTTATGGAGGCTTATACGGGCTTATACCTAGTTAAATTACTTAAATACTCTTAAAAATATAATGAATTATTGCGTAAAAGCTGTAAATATATGTGAATTTAATTTGATGTATTTTTATTTGATTTTACATTAATAAGCTTCAGCTCCAACTAATTCGTCAAAAAACGTTATAAAAGTTTAAGTTTCAACTTTCGGCTTAAAAGAAACGCCCCAGCTCCAGCCTCAGCCTCAGCTCTTGCCCCAACCCTAACCCATTGCGCCAAACATACTCATAGTAAAAGATGATAAACGATACAAACCTGAGAAGCAAATGTTTACCACAAGAGGTTGTGTTGTGGTTAGGGGTGGAAATGATCCGACCCGAGCCCGAGCCTGCCAGAGCTCGAGCTCGGCTCGTTTAAGTTTTAAAAAGCTCGAGCTCGAGCTCGGCTCGTTTTGAGCCTCAAATTTTAAGCTCGAGCTCGACTCGTGATATGTTATATAGGCTAGGGTTCGGCTCGAGCTCGGCTCGTTTATACGATTTGGAAAAGAAAACTTAAAGCTTGGCTCGAGCTCGGCTTGTATATATGTTTAATACTTAAAATATCATAATGTCGTTTAGGCTCGTTTAGGCTCGTGAGACCAAATGAGCTTTGTATGTAAAGCTCGATCTCGAGCTCGATTAATAAACGAGCTGAAACTTAGGCTTGAGCTCAGGCTCGAGCTCATTTAGGCTCGGCCCCGTTCAAGCTCGGCCCCGTTCAAGCTTTTTACCGATCCGGCTCAAGCTTTTCACGAACGGCTCGGCTCATTTTCAACCCTAATTGTGGTGGGAGTGACATAAAATGAGAGCATATATGGCTACATGTCTATATGATGCTACCATATTAAAATTTTGTACTATTTCTAGAAACGACAAGACTGTTAAAAACATTGTATTTCTTAAAACAAAAAGGAATTTTCTACCAGGCATGGGGTTTTACGTGAAACTTTTTTAGTTACACAAATATTCCTTAGATTTGATTCAGGGTCGTTTATGAAATTGGTAGGTAACTACAAGGATTATTTATGAAATTTTTTGTTACAAAAACAATTTCCAATTTTAACCCAGGGATTGTATCTGTAATCACAAGTCTTCATTACACAAATAATTTATAGATTTAACCTAGGGACTGATTATGTAACCACAAGTAACGGGAGGGAAGTTTTTGGAAATTTAGAGACTTATTTTACAACACACGTAAACCGGAGAGACATTTCTTTATTTTTTTGTTACACGAACAATCCTTAAATTTAACTGAGGAGTTGTTTATATAATCAAGAGTAAACGGTAAGGGCCTTATTAGCACTTTTTTCAAGGACTATGTTTGTAATCATAAGTAAACCGCAAGGATCATTTTTGCCATTTTCGTTTGATGTTTACTATTTGGTTAATGGTAAACATTTGACATATGTTTATATTTAAAATTCGGTATAGGCAATATGACCTGATTGTACAATAATTTGCACTATTAGGCCTACCAATGGTGATAAGATTTGGGGGTGATAATGAGGATTCAAACCTCACAAGGTACACATTTGGTCAGAGAAGGGTCGAAAATGGTGACGGAAGACCCCGCTTTGGCTGCGTACATCTAAGTTAAAGACTCGGCCTTTCTAGTAAATTGAAAAGGCAGTCACCAGATAGCCCGGTGGCAAGACACTTGACTTTTTCATAAGAGGTCAATAATTCAAATCTTTCTAAGTACGCATTTGAAGATGGTAATGTGCCATTTGTATCGATCTATCTGATAAAGTAGCATTTAAGAAAGAATATATGTTTTAGACTAAACATTATTTTTTAATCTGGAATTATATATATACTCATTTGTCGAAGACCTATGGAAATGTGCCTGAAGACCTATGGGAATGTGCCCGGATAACGGTTTTCTGAATTAAGTAATTTGCATTTGTCGGTGGGCCATTTTTGGGGCCTGTGTTTGATGGGCTGCTTTTGGTTTCTTTGAGCCCATTATTGATCCCAGCTGATCCTGATCAACTCTTGGCCTGTTAAATTTTTTTACCATCGACAAAAATTTCCATCGCAACAAAAATTCCCACCGTCTCGCTTTTGGTATATTTCTTTCCAGATTTATCCACACAACCAACAAGATTATTCCATCGCCTTTGGGTTGCCAACATTCAAATCCGAAGTCTGTAGCCTTTCTGCGACGACAGTATCTTCGTCTTTTCCACACCGCAGATCTTAAACCGTCCTTCGAATTTCGTGCTGATGGTGAGAGGTTGAATTTATACAACAGAAATTATGGTTTTTAGTTTTTTTCCCTATTATTAAGAGTAGTATTGTAGTTTAAACCCTAATATTCCAAATCGTTTGGTTTAACAATTTCAGGACAGCTTTTGGGTTTTGAGTTTTAGCCAATCTGAGGTGTTTCGGTTTTAAAGAAGATGCTAAAGCGGGTTGCTTCGAAGATGAATTAGAAAGTGGGGTTCTGGAGGATGTTTGGGACTGCTTATATTTTCAGGTTATTGGATTGGGTTTCATTGCGAAACCTTTTTTGTGAATTCGTTGTCCAAACGAGTTTATCCGTAACATTCTACACAAACGTCACCGCCTTTCTCGGTTTACTAATCGCTTAGTCAGGTGAGGTTCATGGTTTATGTTGTTTGCTTACGTTCACAATAATTACCTAATAGATGTTATTTTTTCATAGGTTTATGTTGTTTGATTATTTTTGGTAATTAAAAAGTCCGATGTACTCCGAATTTACATAGTTCGAGATTTATGTGATTACCTCAGGGATTTGGTATACGGATTTGGATATGGACATGTTTAGGAGTTGGGATTAGTGATGAAGATGGATTAGTGATGAATATGTTTTTCTTCAGGATCCATGATGTAAATATAGTCATTAAATTGCGTTAATTAAAAGTAATGGTTTTGTGATTATACTTTTTTTAAATATATATATATATATATACTAGTGTCAAAACCCGTCCGATGGACGGGTATGACTTGTGGTTTTTATTTTTAAGATTTTGTGGAACAAATATTTACTACAAAGTAATTAAAAGTTAAATGAAACGGTTAAGATCTATAATTGATGTTACCAAATTTATTAAACGACTAAAAGCAGGTAAATATTTTGATTTGTGTTTTTTTACCTTGATTTTTGTTTTTTATTTTTAGGATTTAGTAGAACAAATATATAGTAAAAAGTTATTAAAAGTTAAATTAAATGGTTAAGAACTATAATTGATGTTACCATAATCCATAGAACGGCTAAAAGAATGTAACTACTTTCTAACATTTGTTCTAAACAATATTAATCATGAACATCTTTTACATTTGATAATATTATTAACATTTATTATTATTATTTTGTTTTTGTTAATTATGTTTATTTAGTTATTGTGTATAGGTGCTTCAAGTTGTTATTTTACCAAATTTAGATGAATTATGCAACTTATACTAACATTAGTTTATTAACCCGCGAAATTCATGGGAATAAATTTAAAACCATGCAAATGATTGTTCTTAAGAAACCGTGAAAATTATGGAAGTTATAAAGTTTAAAGTAAGGTAAATTTTTGTGAAAAATACGATGACAGATGTTAACATTATGAAAAAAGAGTGAAGCAATGTAAATGAAAAATAACGTAACTTTTACTTAATTTAGCCGATGCAAATGAACAAAAAAAATAACACACTGGTTATGAGTAAGCTATGTTTATGCATTTACGTCTTTCCATAATGATTAGAGTCACCCTCTCGAGATATGCAAAAAAGAGTGAGGCGTCATAACAATCTACCACTAACAAACACACAACAAATAGAAGTAATTATCAAAAATAAAACACACAACCACTTACCAAACTCATCTGATCATATTCAATCGCCTCTCTCTCTCAATCCGTGAGATTTTTTTTTATTTTTTATTTATTTTTTATTTATTTTTTTTTACAATTAGAATAATATGTTAGTTTGATATAATGTAAATATTTTTAGGTTTGCGATTATAATTAAACGGATATAGGTATTCACCTTTGATAATATTATGTTAGATAATTATTGCAGATTTGTATGTGTTTATTAGTTAGGATTTGCATGAGTTGATCGATTAAGTTAAGGTGCATAATCTTCTTATGTTGATTATTATGTTGTAAAAATAAATAAGAAAGTAAGTGCATAAAAAGATCTGTATTTGCTACTTTTTCAATTAGTTTGGTTGATATTACTTGTGCTTTTGTGTGTTTTTTTATTCTTTGTTGTAGAATTTTGATTTCCAATGAAAATAATTTTTGATGATAGTTTGTGCACACCAAGTGTTTGTCATCAGGATTTGGCGCAAGTATGTAACAAATTAATAAGAGTAATAATGTTTAAGTTGTAGTCAAGGTAGAGTGGAGGTTACATGAATTTAGGAAGATAAATGATGATAATAATTAGTTTGTGTTTGTACGTGTGATCTTTTATAATGAGTAGTATTATTTAATGTTCGAGGTTTATTTGTTTGTACGTTATATTCTTGTGACATTAATTAATAAAGCAGCTAACGAAAACATAATTATAAAATGCTTAATTTGCAGGAAAATGCCCACTGAATTTGTAATGCCGGTGAACTTAAACTCTTTTCAAGAAACACAGGTATATTTCTTGAATAATTACATGATGCACACTTGAAATTGAATAAACTCACAACGTACGATAACAATTAATTAAAACGCTTGTAGGAACTACCTGTGATATATAAAGAAGAGTGTTTTAATGAGAACACGGATCCAGACTTGACAAGTGCACGTAGGTTGAAAGTTCGAATTGTGAAAAAAAATTAATGAACAGATATTGTTAACGGGTGGTAAGTGGACAGAATTTGCTCGTGAAAACTTTGATAGGGATGTTCAAGTTCTACATTTTGTGGAGGAAACAGTTAATGTTTTGTGGTTAATGGCTTTCGATCATCGATGGTAGTCCCACCACGAGATGTTCATTTTTGGGGCCACAAGTTTGCCGAGAATGCAACTAACTTTGTCATTCGGGAAGAAAGTAAGTTAACTGACTTTTTTTTAAATATTAACTTCTTATTTTTGTATTATTATTTTTTTTTTATTTTTTGGTAAAAATAAACACAACAAAAATATGTAGCAAATGTTAATGTTATATTAGTTGTGTTTATAATAGTTCTGTATGTGTGTCTTTTATGAAAAATCTGATATGTTGCATTGATTTGCAGAGGACGATAGATTTCATGTGTTATAATTTTACTTGTGATGGTGTTGGTTATTTGACTATTGCGAAAGAGGACGGGTAAAAAAATGGTTGAAAAAGTGTCAAAGGATTAAATTAAGCAATAGTTAATGAAGTACCTAACATCGTAAAATATTTATACATTGAATAAAGAACAAAAAGTTATGAATGTTAATCTGATAAGAGGACCACAATGGTTTGTTGTTATCTTTTACAAAAATAATTAGAAAAATTATGTGCTTACGAGTAAAAGGGTAGAAAAATATCAAAGTTTTAATTTTATTGTTTATTCAGTACTTTTACTGAGTAGCTTCTTTAACGTTTCATGTGTTCGAAACACAACAAAATTGTTTTACATGATACGATGCATATTCAATCTAATCTTGGAGGTATCTATTGAACCATTTATTGATATTGTCTAACCATGCAATAATCTTCTCTCATGCATCATTTAGTAATGGCTTTTGTTTATAACCTGTATATGAGCAATGTGAGGCTATATAATGCTTAACTAATTTTGCAAGTTATATGCAAAGATCATGGAATGCAACTTCACCTAGCTTATGGGTCTCTGCAACTATATGAGCAAAGTCACGACCAATAACGCAATGGAAGAGTTAAAAGGGTCTATCAGGTCAAACCTTGCACAAAGTTTATCTTTGATGCACACAACTTCCTAAATCATTTTAACCAATGATTATATTATTGCAATAACATTTTGTTCATATATTATAGTTACGGCATTAACTAATAAATAAATAATAAATGGACAAACGAATGACCCTTTTAAACCAAGCTCGTTATGACCCTTTACCCTCCACCCAGTTCCATCTTGCCACCAAAAGTCCTCAAGATAACAGCTTTTGCATATTAGGAATTACCTCCTCATGGTAATTTTTTGGGATTACACCCATATTCTAATGAACAGTAGCTAAACAAGAATTGGCTCCTTCTACATTCTTGGATTTCCATCGTCAACGACCTTGTAACAACATAGCTTAATGCAATATCCTTTGCTATAGCCGCCTTTCAAGAGATCGAGATCGTTGGTACACAATGAGTCAATTTCCTGACCATATTAATTCATGAAGGTTAAAGCAGTTAAAACCAACTTCACAGTATACTAAACATGGATCATAAATCTGCTCACCTAAGTTCTCGAGTAAGAAGTGCTGTTAATAATACCCCTTATATACTTATCATTAGTTGGTTGATTGTCATGGCCCATTGGCTTTATTATGAGCAACTCGAGATGGGCGGGCATGACTTGTAATTATCGTTGGAAGGTATTAGTTAACGAAAAATAAGATATAAACGTATGAATTTGAATGTTTAATACATTAACAAAGGAAAATACTTGAGGGTTAACAATTATTGAACTGTTAAAAGGTATAAAATTATTCTTAAGAAGATAGTATATGATTTAAATTTAAATCTAAAATAAATTTTCAGTATAGGAAACGTTAGTTGTTGCTTTTTTTTATCATTGGAAGATATTAGTTAACAGAAAATAAGTTATAAACATATGAATTTCTATTTTAATGCATTAACAATGGAAAATACTTGAGGGTTATCAATTATTGAACTATTAAGAGGTATAAATTTAGTGTTTAGAAGATAGTATATGATTTAAATTCAAATCCGAAATAAATCTTGTTTATAGGAAACATTAGTTGTTGGTTTTTTGTAATTAGCGTATGTATGTGCTATGCCACCTAAAAGGTATATCAAAATTCAAATATCAACATGTAAGACACGTGTGCTATAATTGTTTGTAAAAATCCTAAGACACAATTATGTTTGTAAAAAATTAACAAATATATAACTTAAAACTTAAATCAACATAAAATATTTCATTGCAACTTTCGTGGAATATCTAAAAAATAAATGGTTTCAACCTTTATAATACAAAACATATAACATAAGTTGCAATCAAGCACATACGGTTGAAAAGGAGTTGGTGTAAAGTGTGTAAAGAATCTGCCCGGTTAGCCCATCTAAAGACTTTTCTTTCACAATAGCATATCTATACCTTCCAATATCCACCGCCGAAGGCCTACACAAAGAAACACCATAAAAACAAACACACATAATCCTAATATAAAGAATACTATTGGCACATAACTATCAGCCCAATAAACACATATCTTCGTTCATATATAACCACGATTTCTTTACGTAACTGGATTATATATTGAGCCAGAGATATTAACACGCCACTGCAAAATCAAACAATAAGATTAGAAAAATTGCCATCACAATTAACACAAAGATTGGACAATCTATAACTGCTTATTTTGTTATCCTAAAGTTGATATTTCTTATTATGTTATCCTAACTCATAAGCTCCTTTCTATATATTTTGTTCATCCATTGGTTTCCAAGGGATCTAATATTGCATAGAAATTACATCAAGTCGTATAAGTAAACCATATTTTACTGGGATCCTCTTATTGAACTTGCCAGTTGTCAAAGATTTATCATGTCAAGGATTCTAAAATGGATCAACTTATGAGGAAGTTGCCTAAATTGTAATCGATTTTCATCAATCCCCAAACGTATCAAAAACAGATATACTCTCCCGATGAAGAACGTCAGTGTTTGATTATTAGCAACCCCCTAAAGAAACAATTTTAATCGAGCTTTTAAGATCTTAAAACTTAGGTAAACTGAAACCGTAATTGTCAAATGCTATGTGGCAGCAGACGTGTCGTAACTTTGACAATGTTAAGGTTTTTATGTATATAAAACTAACCAGATAAACTGGTGTTGTTGCTGCTGATGCCATTGCAGCCTGCTGCTGCTGATGGCTTTGCAGCCTTCCTTAAGTGTGTACATTCGTACACTTATAATATGTCTATATGACAAAAATAAAAATAAAAAATGGTTCAATAAAAGATATTCATGAACTATAACTCAACCTTAAAACCAAATCTTGTGTTGACATAAAGAAGAGTTGTGCACCTTTCCAATCAGTTACATCATTTTTTACTGGGGAGATGGTGAGATCTGTAGAGATGGTGTAGCTTCATTGGTTAGCATCATGGTGTAAAATGGATCCACAACCTTCATCAAATAACGACTGTTGAAATGAGGTTTCTAACTATCTTTATTTCGGAAGCCTCGTCGATTGAATTACCATTGAGCTCCTTGCATAGCTTTCGTGAGGCAAGCACTAATCAACAAGTGGAAACTATCTTACTTTTCACCACTAAGTCACTCATATCACCTAGTAACCTTTGGATTCCATGTCAGTAAAAATTAAGGTCTGCTTAAGGTTAGTTCTGTCTCTGATGAGGAGGTTCACAATGTATTACTACATAGAACTTCCTATTTTTCAAAGTTTGGCCAATACCCCTACAGGTGGCAAGATGGGAAGGTTGGGTAATCGATCAAAACGGATTTGGGTTGAAACATGTCAATTTTCAGGATGAAAATGGGTTGGGCTGATTAGAATCCTCTATCATAAGATAGCCACATTAGTTGCATCTTTGAATGGATACCAATTCCAAAACAGCACAACAATATCCAAAATTTCCTTTCTAAAAAGTACCATGAATCAGAATCAATAACCTCTTATATTAAAACTACACATTAACAACATTTTCTGAATACAAATGTCATGAAAAAATAAATTTGATACATAGGCATTTTAAGAAACATGTGATGGAACACTACATTGTGACGTGTAACTAAAAATGGATTAGCTGAAATAAAATAAAAAACATGAAACAAAATACTTTGCTATCTATTAATCACGGTTTGTACCTAAAGTGGATGCGCTTATAATAAGAGGAGCTAACACTTGGCAATTGCTTGCCGTTTGTACTCTACTGAGACGATTCCAACAAAACTTGTGGGATTCTATACAAAATGGTAAAGATATCGTGAGTGAAATACTTACAGGAACCCTCTATAGACACCTAAACATGAATGCAAGAAACTTGCTTCATATTAAGAACTAAAAAGACATGGATGCAAGCAACTTGCTTTGTTTTGAACCACAATATCACTGTAGAAAGTATATATAAAATTCAGAAATTGTGAACCTAATAACATGTATAATGTAGGGGATATGTAGTAATAAAGAACACTGTGGATATGCTTAAATCTCTGAAAGGCGTGAGAACACTTTCAGATCGAATCAATTCGGTGGTTCTACCAAATTATTCAATCAGATACAATTCAGAGAATGAGAATTTTCTCGTATGTGTTTATCGAGATATATTGAACCAGTTAAAAATATATGACCAAATAAACCGTATATAACAATGATACGGGATAACCGCCAAAGCGCTTTTAGGGTTTCCAGTGTTGTCAAGTTTTGTCCCTCATTTCCGAAAATTAATTTCGAGGAACATAACTTCAAAGAATCAAAGCTTCGCAGCCTTCACACTACTTCAGCAGATTCCACATAACTTCAGCAGATTCCATACAACTTCAGCAGGAATTTCTACATAGCGACATAGTGGAAATACAACTTCAGCAGATTCCACATAACTACATAGCTCGACTCACGGGGCTCGCCCTTTGACCGCCAGGGGTTGCCTCCCCGCTACGGTACTGATGCCGACCCCCGTCCGCAGGGGCTTTGCCCTAAGATCATAATAAATTCAAGTAGGTGTGCACTCCGCAACTCCAAACCTAAATGATGTATTATTATGATGAAATTGGTCAAAACAAGTTAATCCAATTACACTAAAATATCCAACATTCCTCCCTATTTTAGTGCAATCCTTGATTAACTAAAACAAGTAATCTCAAACAATCAAACTTTTGCATAAATGAAATGTCGTGACGATTGAATTTCACATTAGTACATTACACATTCCAAATATTCGAATACCAGGGTGTCGCTTAGGATTGAACCCAGGGAATTCAATATGAATACACGAAGATAATGTACACAAAAGTTTACATACATAGTAGTTCTATCTTGACACATGTTTTACTAGCCTATGTCCTTATCCTTCATAAGCATGTCAAAGCCAAGTCTTAGCTTCTTGAAGTGGCTAAACTTCATGCTCATATAGGTAACTCTTTTAGTCTTGCACCTACAATGCAATTTGTCAAAAGAGCTATTAGGAATATATTCATTCAACCTCCCTAACTTGTAGGTCTGAACACATACCTTGGGATGAATCTTCTAATGTGTTCCAATCTCTAAATATTAAGCCTTCCACATTGAATTCAGCACCTAGCATCATACTAGGTGGGAATTGGGTATCTTGATATCAGAGATTTCTGATGGACTTTAATCCCATCCCTATAGCCAAATTTTTCACGAGATCTCTATTCAACCCTTTGGTTAAATGATCGGCTAAATTGTGTTGTGTTTTCACAAACACCACAGATATCACACCATTCATGATAAGATCACGTAATATGCTATGTCTAACACCTATGTGTCTAGACTTCCCATTATATACTTGACTGTATGCCTTAGCCAAAGTAGCTTGACTATCACATCTGATAGAAATAGATGATATCGGTTTAGGCCACAATGGAATTTCATAAATTAAGTTCCTTAGCCATTCAACTTCTTTAACAGTATTTGCCGCTAATGCCACAAACTCAGATTCCATTGTTGAATCGCTTATGCAAGTTTGCTTCTTAGATGCCCAAAGAATGGCACCACCTCCAAGTAGGTATACCCAACCGGTTATGGAAGAATGATCTTCCGATTGGAAATCCAACTTGCATCCTCAATAACCTTCAAAACGAAGGAAATCCAAGATATAAGTCAAACCATAATCCATTGTACCTTTCAAGTCAAATACTCTATTAATTGTTCGCCAATGGATTAAACCCGATTGTGAGTATATCTACTCAACTTTCCAACAAAGAAAGGCTATATCCGTCTAGTACTAATCATGGCATACATTAGAGATCCAATAGCCCTTGAATATTCAAGTTGATTCACAAAGAACACCTTTATTAGGCACAAGTTTTGTTGTGGGATCCATAGGAGTACCTATAGGAGAACAATCTTTCAGATTAAATTTATCCAACATCTTCTCAATATAATGTGATTGAGAGATAGTAATGCCATGTTCTCCACGTATGATCTTAATGCCAAGAATCACATCAGCCTCCCCATGTCCTTCATCTCAAACTTAGAGGACAAGAACTCCTTAGTTGTATCAACTTGATCTTGGTCAAGCACTAAAGATCAACATGTCATCAACATACAAGCAGATGATTACTCCTTTACCGTAAGCATTAAACTTGTTTGATACACACTTTGTCTCCGCTTGGTTTAATGCAAAACCATTAGACAAGATAACATCATCAAATTTCGATGCCACCTTTGGGAGCTTGTTTCAAACCATAAAGAGACTTAACCAATTTACAAACCTTGTTTTCGCTACTGTGAATGACAAAACCTTCAGGTTGTCTTATGTAAATCTATTCATCCAATTCACCATTCAGAAAGGCTGTTTTAACATCCATTTGGTGAATTACAAGATTATGTATAGCCGCAAGAGCTAACAATAATCTAATGGTGGTAATCCTAGCAACAGGAGCATAAGTATCAAAGAAATCAATACCTTACTTTTGTCTAAAGCCTTGGATAACCAATCTGGCTTTATACTTGTCTATGCTTCCATCCACCTTCATCTTCCTTTTGAAGATCCATTTACGATTCAATGGTTTAAAACCGTGGTTAATCGACGGTTTCCAAGTATTATTGTGCATAATAGAGTCAATCTCATCTTGGATTGCCTCTTTCCAAAATGCAGCATCCCTTGAAGCCATAGCTTCATTGTAGGTCCTAGGATCTTCATCAACATTGAAACAATAATGATATTGAAATTGAATTTCATTCCTTGATCCTTCGACCAGATATAGTTGGAAATCGCCACCAAAAGATTTGGTTTTCCTTGCTCTTACACTTCTCCTAGGCTCAAGGCTCGAGGAGAAACAACAAATACTTGGTCGATGTACCAAAGTTACTAGAACTTGCAATCATGTCTGCAGGTTTAGGTAAAGATGTAAACCTATTCTCATTGCCAAAATCAGATCTCGTGACTCAACATGAGTGCATTTGATACATAATCATTGGGTTCTATGACATAGAATCTATAACACTTAGAATTCTCGTGATAGCCAGTTGAATACACATCTATACCTCTTTGACCTATATTATTTATTTTAGGATCACTAATCTTACCACGTACTCTCTGCCTCTAAATCCCTCTTAGATAACTCTTTTGGTGCCTTTTATACCAAAGTTCATAAAGGGTTATCTTGTTCCTTTTATTAGAACTCTATTTAATAAATAAGGTTGTCAACATAGCCTCACCCCAAAATCCATCACTTAGGCCGTAATAGCATATCATGGAATTAACCATTTCTTTTAATGTCCTATTCTTTCTTTCAAATATACCATTTTGTTGTGGTGTATATGGGCGATTGGTTCGATGTATTATACCATGATTGAAAATCTTGGATCGTAATCTACCTCCTATCGGTCGCGAAGTGTTTTAATCTTCACACCATGATAAAGCTCTACTTCCTCTTTATAAATTTTAAATTTATCAAGAGCTTCATCTTTTGTATGACACAAGTAAACATAGCAATATCTAGTAGCATCATCAATAAAAGTAACTACATACTTTTTATTACCAAGTGAAGGTGTTGAGTGAAAATCACACAAGTCATCGTGTACAAGTTCTAATACCTTAGTATCTCTAATGATATTTTTGGCGAAAGGTTGTCTAGTAATCTTAGTCAACATACAAGTTTTTACTTTTCACCATTCAATTCAAAAGAAGGTATTAGACTCATTTTTGACATGTCTATCATTCTCTTGTAATATGCGTGTCCTAGTCTAGCATGCCATAATTCAGATTTATCACAATTATTGCTAGAACTAGTAGAAGCCATGCAAATAGAATTATTAATAAAACATCCAAATTTAATTTAAACATGCCATTCAAATATCCAAAGCCAATAAAGGTTCCATGTCTTGACAAGATATACTTGTCACTTTCCAAGACTTGCTTGTAGCCACAATTATTTAATACAATACCATATACTAAATTCTTACTTCGGTACATACACAACATTGTTTAAAAGTAAAGAGTTTCCAGAAGTAAAGACTAGATTAACAGATCATAGTCCTTTAATCGGTTCGGTTACAACATTGCCCATCTTTAATAAAGATCCATCTTCAATTGGCTTAAAGTCCTTGAACCATTGAAGATTTTTGCATACATGACATGTTGCTCCTGAATCTACCCACCATGATAAATCATCATCCTGTACATAAAATGTTTCAGAAATTATTGATATATAATAATTTTCAACGTAATGATCATTAGGTACCAAAACTGATTGCTTTCCAGATCCTTGGATCCACTAGAACCAAACCCTCGTTTTCCATTACCTCCACCCTTTTAGACGCAATCTTTCTTAAAGTGTCTAGGTTTCCCACACTTCCAACAGTTACTTTGGTTTCTTATCAAAACCTTTGTTGTTATTGCTTTGCCATTTCGTTTCCCTTTACCGGCCCAGAGATTCACCTTCCTCCTCCATGTTCACGGAAGAACCGACCATGGTTTTAGCCACCAATATAGAACCCTTCCATATCAATTTGTTCAATTTGGAAATGACTTCCAAGTTCAACCCGGATTCAATTCTCTTTCTTGTTTGAGATTGTTTTAAAATCTTTCCAAGATCTATGATACTAGAGACAATTGATTCATCCATTTTCATATCATATTGCATAACTGTCCTAATATCCTTTGCAATTAGTGGTACTATTCCCGCAATGACCTAGTGTCTACCATTTTATAGTTATTAAAATTACCAACAAGGAATTTCTTACTAGACAGCATCTTACGCCATATATTTGGCTTCTAGGGCATCCCATAATTCTTTTTGCGACTTACGTTTTGATAAATATCAAACAAGGAATCATACATACCGTTAAGAATATGACCACGACATATGTAGTCTGCGTTTTCCCACTTTGAGCGATTCACGAGTGTTCCGGCGTTTCATTCTCTCCATGACCTCCGGTAGCATGGGGGTACTGAACATATACCACTTCGGATGCGGAGATAAAATGCATCTTTTACGCCATCTACAAATCACGCGAGAAAAACTTATGAGAAGACCAAAGAATGGCTGGTTTTGATGCGGCTTTGTAGAACTTTTTCAATTGAGAATTTTCTGTTTTGGTGACAGTTGTGTTTACTCTTTACTTCCAAGATAAACATTGAATAAGGATCTGCGTAGAAGATAGTCTGCATTTACATTAGAGGTTGAGTGGAATTACGAAAGTGTTAGTGAGCTTATATTATGTAACGCAGGAAGGAAAAGAAATGGACCCTTGTTTGAAGTATGAGCAAGTAGAATCAGCTTTTGTGAAACCGGGTTAAACAAGACACAAGGGAACAAAAGCAGGAAAGGCATGAGAAAGCGTTGTTGTAGAAAAAGGATACGTCATTTATAAGAAAGGCGGCACAAAGGAGGCGTAGGTAGTGGTCAAAGCGGCATAGAAAATATGCCGGTAGAAATGAAAACATTTTGTTTGGAGTTCTTTGATACCATCACCGGTATACAAATGGCCGCATCGGTATTCGGTCGGACGATGTGGCAAAGTGGAGGAACAAGAAAAACAACTTTGTTTTAAGACTTGTTGGAAAATATAACTTCGAAGTTTCAAAAAGTTGGAAATAAGTTCGAGAAGATTCGCGAGATTAAAACAAATTGAAAAAACAAATTCCGCATTGTTTCGAATACTGCTTTAAAAGGAAGGAATGAATTATGACAAAGGACTTCGAATACTTGCAATTCGAGGCAAGGAGAAGCGAATCAAAAACATCAAGGTGCTGTGAGTCGAAAAAGAGAACAAAACTCCGCCGGATAAGAAAGAAGATGAGGCGGTGGATACATTCGGCTAAACTAAGGTGGCTATACTTACGAAAACCAAAGAACAGGGAAAACTTTGGATAGATCACTTTTAGTTCAAGCAATAGGCTTCAGATAAAGTTCATTCGGATAGTAGCGTCAAGCCGACAAACAAAGCGTCGGCAAAACGCACTGGAAGTAGAATCGTGGTGAACTTCAAAGGCATTTGAAAGAATCACTTCGGAAGGAGGACATGTAACCTAGAAAACCTGGCCATTACGCGCATGGCGAACACCGAGAAGCCAGAAATGAAAGCAAAGTGGTCACTGAACGTCATGCGTGGTCGAAGAGAGCAAATTCCTTAAAGAGAGACCATGCTCTGGCCGATACAAGCATATGGTACTTAGATGATGTTGCAAGTAACCATATGGCTGGGATAAGAAATTCATTTATGGATCGGCTTGGTAAAGCAGGCAGTGCATTTTTGGAAATGGATGCGTGTATGTACTGATAATGGGTAGAGGATCTGCTAATGTTGGATTGTAGAACCGAGAGCTAAGGTGACAATAGGAAGTATACTGCATACCAAAACTGACATATACTTGAGTACAAATTGTAAGGCGGAAACAAATTGACTTTGTATGATAAAAGTAAGAAGTTGTTGATGAAAGTAGAAGATCTAAGAATGGGGCTTTACAGAATTTAGTACAGGGCCAGAAACACCTATATGTCTTAAAATATAGATAACCAGTACATGAATTTATGGCATCTTCTTGATAGAGTCCTTCTGAACTTTGTGATACAAACAGATGACTAGGAAAGGTTACAGTGACGAGATTCCAAGGATAAATCATACGGTGATTTATTGTATATGTTTATTAAGGAAATGATGAGAACGACAGTTTCCAAACCAAACTAAATTAGATCAAGAACCCATTGGACTTGAGTATCACGGAGACTTTCTTGTTCCATCAAGTCAATATTTTCGAACGAAACTCATTTCTTGTTAGTGGAGCCGATTGTACCACGTTTTATCTTGAACCTACTAACATGTGAATGAAGGCGTTTAGTATTCGAGAATTTAAAACGAGAATAGAAATGGAAATAGAAGTTGAAAACTGGGAGGATGCTAGAACAGGATAGAAATTGGTGATACATCGAATGAATTATATGCTAATAAGAAAATGGAATGAACACTGACCGAGTTAACTCCTTGTGAGAATGGAGTAGTGGAGAGAAAAGGAATAGAGACGATGTTTATCAACCGCTGGGAGTGTATTAAAGCGATAAATGATAAAACTCCATGAGGGCACTTTCTGTGAAAACCAATTTGGAAAGACCTAAGAATATTTGGATACTGGCACCATGCAAAGATACTTGATACCTCATAAAGAAAGGCTGGGCGATAGAAGCATACCATTAGTTTACTTAGGAATAGAGGGAAAGGATCAAAAGCATGTAGGTTATGACCCTATAACCGAGGAAGAAACATATTAGTAGGGGCGATAAAATTCATGCAGGAAACAAAGCCGTGGGTTTGGAACAAAGATGAAAGAAGATCACGGACCTACGAGGCATTTGGGCTAGTTTTGTTGATGGGGAGGCGAGTTGACAACGAAAACCTTACCCGGTCAACATAAGCTTGATGATAACGCATTATCATGGAATTCGTCCAGTCCCCGGATCCGGTTTCTCAAACACACCGCCGGCTTTCTCCGATACGACCCACGCATTGGATGAAGAAGAAAAAAGCGGCTATGCAAAAACTCACGGCCAGAAATTTCGAAGTGGGTGTGATAGTCCCCGCGATGCGATGAGGATGCAACATGTCCGGATATACTCTGAAAGTCTGGCCGCGTAGAAGTTGAACGCCAAAAGCATTGATACGGAAGAGAACCCGTAATTACGAAAACATCAACGGATGAAATGGATTGAGACCGTAGGCGGGTGGATTTCAATGAAAAAGCAAAACATGGACTCTTTACCTTCATTGCCGGAAAATCGAGCAATGGAGAAACAGATAGGTTCTACAAAGAGACCAGAAGGGATGCAAAAAGAAACATCATGTGAATGCCGGTTAGTAAAAAGGTTATGTCTGAAAAGAACAAAGGGATAGACTTGATGAAGTATTTACCGCGATTTGCTTTCGGACCGAAAATGATTCAGTTTAATCCATTAGCATTAGCGGCATATGGATAGCAAGTACATCGCAGATGTAAAATCTGACATTTTACGCTTGTATTTAAGGAAGAAGTCTACGATTACACAACTGAAGGATTTATTTTAACAAATAAGGAAAAGTATATAAACTTACTAAACTTTATATGAAACTTCTGTGACATAGGGAAAGCAGATGAAGCATGATCAAAACATTAAAAGTCGCGAACTTTAAAATATAATCTCTGAACCAACTGATTTTATCTGACGAAACAAGAATTCTACTTAGTTGAGTCTCGTAGATAGTCGATATCTTGGCTCCAAAGAAAAGAAATGCAGCAAATCTGAATGAAGGATATTTGAAATGAAGCGACTTAGGATTGTTAGCTTATTATCTTGGGGTAAAATTCATACAACGAGGCGAGGAGAGGAGAGAATTACAATCAAAAGCAAAGCGAGGTTATATTAACAAGTCTTGAAAAACAAGTATAGAAAGCAATGAAATGCTGAAGATACCTATGAATCTTGGTACCCAAGTTGGTGGTGGGAAGAAGGAAACTCGGTTGGCAACTTCTGAAACATAGGAAGTCTGAGTACTGCACATACAAGACAGATCTTTAATTACTACAGTCGGATTTACTCAGTGGGATTCATACAAGACGAAGGATCACCATCAAACAGAAAGCATTAGCAATGTCTGAAATATATCAAAGAAACGAAAAGGAGCATAGCATTATATAAGCAAGAAAGTATTTTGCCAAATTACAAGGTTATTTGTAAGGTCCAACACGTCGAGGAAAAGGAACTGCGGGATAAACAGTCACTTAGGTGCAGTTGTACTTTCGAGAAGCTTAATAGCAATTGGCTATCATCCTTGTGAATCGAAGATTCATGAAATACTGACGGCGTTTCGAAACTATATGGCTAAAAGCGTTAGCAGTAGAACAAAGCGGATGGGAAAGCCGAACTTAGGACCGAAGCAGTCAGAATTAAGGAGGAGAATGGGCAAATGAAAATAATCTATCTTTATGTTCATGTATTTATTATTAGACAAAAGACTAAACATGTCAAGTAGAAACTTGGTAACCATATTGGCGGTTATAGCGGGTTGAAAATGGTTACAAACCTCCATCATTACAGTTGGAACCTCTAGGGTAGAATATGATATGCTATAAATTCATATTTTACAAGTTAATAGACAATTTTACTTATTCAATATATTTTTACTTTGCAATCATATATCATTGATCTAAGTTGGGATCAACTGACGTCATCCACTTAAAATAGTGAATAGCTGAGTTGTAAAGCTTCATAATTCTTGACATCAAGATCAAAATCTTACACTAAATGAATATACATGTAGAATGCAATGACTTAGACCCGCGCAAAATTAAGCTCTTGTGATAGGCTTTCTAGACCCGTTAAGAACAGTTATAAATTCTTAGGATATTAAGCAGTTTACATTTCAAGGTCTTCCATTTTGTGAATCCAATGTGAACTATGCAAAGACAGTAACTTTTGTGGCTATGAACCAAGAAGGATGAGCATTTCTATCCTTAGTTCTCTTGGATCAATATTACACTAATATCCTTAATCCAAGGATGTTTTAGATAAAAAAAAATAATCATTTTTCATAACAGCTTATTGTTCTACCTCGCTTCTAGAAACCACATTCATACACATGAATGATTAAATGAGTCCAACATCATCAATATTTTGCCAACCTCGTTTGACAACAATAAGCCATCTAATGCAAATCTATACCGGATATTGGTAGCGATGTTTTGGAGCCCGACATTTTATATAAAAGTTTGTTTGGCAAGGAACATGTGGCGTTTTTTATTTTTATTTTTATTTGTAACTAATACACCACGAAGATGTGCAATCAGATACAGGTTCAATGGAAACATTATAACTATCCGAACACTACTATTTTACAAAGGTTTACCTTGCATCAATTACTTCATGCAAAGTACTTCGGTTACCCTCACGCTTGCGGTAAATATTAGGTGGTTCCTCCACCAAAGAACATCCATAGCATAGGGACCAGAACATACATGAGTGCTGTAAAAGAGTTATTTTGGTTCCACATCGATATAAAATGCAAAACCAATATGTAAGCATAAATTGTGGTACACCTAAGCTACCTAATAACATTGGCCCTCGAGGTGTATATTGCACAAGCACTTGAAATAAGAAGGATTAAATTATGAGAATACATTTGTAGTTTCTTATATCTTTGTCTTCATGTTCTAGGTGACTAACTAAAGATATTTGAAGACTTGTTTCTTAAGGTCTCCAATCTCAGCACCTATATTAAAAGCAAGAACGGCTTATTTTCCAGAGTCTACAACTCATCTCTGTTAAAATATAGTAATAACAACGAACCAATATGCACCTGTAGAAACTGTCAGGTTACAACCTTAGCATAACAGAGGTATAACTATGGGGCCTAAGAAATATTCAAACCATGATTTTGTATGGATGCATAAGAATATATAAAATTTTGGACTTCGTTGACAAAGTACACTACGGGCGTACTATCTTGACAGGATACATATGGTAGAGAAGTATTTGAACCAAAATGTAGATACACTACTTTAAAGAATCCTATTGGCAAAATTGCATATGGACTCTCTTCAAACCAAAATGTAGAAAACATCGAAATCTTCTATACTTTCTCCATATGTTGATTTTAAAGGAGCTAAGTTTAATAAACATAAAAACGGTTCAATGCTTTTCATGGTACGTGTCACTATAGCATTAACGGGGTTTTGACCATAAGGTACAATCTCAATAAGCATTGTCGGTTTTGACGCTTTTACCTATGCTAACCAATCTTATTTCGAGAAAACAAACACCCAAAAGATATATATTTATAAAACACTATTTGTAAAAGCATCATTCATAATGGTAACAATGTAATAAGCATAAAAGAAAACTATATGAAAGTGAGAATTAGCACCTAAAAATGGTGATCTGGTGTCCCTGAGACAATTAAAGAAAATAATTACGGAAGAATTGCATGGCTTTTAAATCAGTAAATATGAACTTAAGATTGTTTGTGCTTTTAAATCAGATTCCTTGACAAATTACTTTCATCTTTGCGAGGAGCAAATGAGATAAAGTGCACGTGCAGAACTGAACCTTGCTGACAACACCTTTAGTTGATCTTAACAATTTAGCTTTTACAAAGAATATGAATTAAGAACCGATAAGGGCGAGAGCATTTTGGTTAAAGTTGGTATCTATGTTGCATGAACAATCATTAACGTCACATTAACGGTTGCCTTTTTATTATGTTGGCATAAGATAAATTCCTATTCAAATGTCATGTACAATTAGCAGCAAATGAGAGGCCAATAGGCAAGAAAAAAGGAAAACATAAATGGCAACGAACAAATATAGCAGCTGCAGGCTTCCAAACACATAAATAATAGTAGATTAAAAAAAAAAATAAAAATAAAAATAAAAAACTCAAAATACATAAATGCTTAAGTCGTCTTGGAAGATAGAATTATCAAGATCTTCTAAGGTGGATCAATTTAGAATAACAATAAGTACAACAATACGTTTGATACTAAAAACACACATTTACATTAGATAGTAAAACTATGGGGTATAAATATATTCAAACATAATTTTGTTTGTGCATATTTGGCTAATGTCTGCCAGAGCCCATGGGGCGTGGCGATAGAGGTGAATGTCGGTTTTAATATTCTAGTTATATTAGAATTGTAGTAGGATTAGGAAAGCTTGTTCTATTCCCTATATATACAAACAATTGTGGTTTGTCATTATGCATTCAATATCAGTTTGTAAGCAAATATTTTTCGATTAATGGAGAGCTTATTCCAAGTAACATTGGGTGTTTGTTGTTTCGTTTGTGAACCGATCGTTGTGGGTCTTGAATTGGTATCAAGAGCCAGTTCAGTTAAGTCGATCACAAGGGTTCCAAGAGTATCGATCACAGGGTTCCGAGAGAAATCGATCAAGGGTTCCAAAGTAGTCGATCACAAGGGTTCCAAGAGAAGTCGATCACAAGGGTTCCAAGAGTAGTCACGAAGGGTTTCCAAGCGTCGACTAAAGGGTTCCAAGAAGTCGATAAAGTTTCAAACTTTACACTTGGTTTACTTAGGCAAAAAGTAAAACAAGAGTCTAGAATTTCGGAAGTCAATCCAACTAGGTAACTTACAAAGCGTTCAAAGGATGGTGCAAGTGATGGTCAACCACCTATTGAACATTCTAATGACTCTTCATGTCCAATGTTAACAAAACCGAACTATAACATATGGGCAATAAGAGTTAAAGATAGAAGTCCAGGAATACTCGATGCACTTGGAACGGAAGGAACAAGTTGTTGCTAAGCAAGATCACATGGCAGTTCGTTAATTTTCCAGGCAATTCCGAAAGAACTTGTTTTCAAGTTTCCAATTCAACACGAAAGAAATAAGAGCTTTGAAGACCGGTATGTGGGTGTTGATCGGGTTGAGGCAAGGTTGCAAACCTTGGAGACGTGAATCTTTAAAGATGAACCGAATCAATCGATGACTTTAAAGCTGGGGTAAAATGGTATGGCAAGGAGTCAATAGCTTGGAACAATTTATGAAGACGAAACTTGTTAAAGCTTCTTGCATCCGTTCGGATAGGTATGTTGCAATTGTTTGCCAATAGAACAATTTGCTGACTTGAATACTATGTCTTTTCAAGAAGCAATTGGAAGGGTGAAAGCTTTTGAAGGAAGAATGAAGGGTGTTGACACCACTTCGAAGATCAAGCAAGTTGATGTTAAGGGCTGAAAGATATGATAAGAAAGGCCGAGGAAGGAATTCTTCTGGTGGCAACGGTAAAGGTCAAAACTTCTTAAAAACAAATCTGCGTGGTAGTGGTCAAGCTAATAACCACAACCGTGGAAACAAAACAACTCGAGAACAATACGGATCAAAAGAAGAACAAAAGTCGAGACTTCAAAGATTCAATGCTTCAGATGTGATGAATATGGTCACTTTGCTTCTAACGCCACAGCGAACGACGTGAAACGAGAAAGCATGAATCAAACAACAAAGCGGAGGATGATGACCCAACACTTTTATGATGAAAAGCGTTCAAAGTAGTCTTTTGAATGAAGAAAAGATTATCCCAAACCAATTGAATACTAAGCCAAACGAGGAATACACTTGGTATTTGGATAATGGAGCAAGTAATCACATGACGGGGATCGATACGGAGTTGAATGAAGAATATCTCCTGAGTGAAGTTTGGTGATAACTCCTACGCCGAGATAAAAGGGTTCAATAATCATAGAAGGGAAAACGGGAGAGCAACGGCTAATCACTAGAGTCTATTACCTACAGAGCTAAAAAAGCAATAATTAGTCTGGGCAAGCTCCGAAGGCGGATGTGACATTCATTATGAAAGGTAACCTTCTTACTATCATTGACTCGGATGGCAAGCTTTTGATGAAGGTTCCTAGAACAAGTAATAGACTTTACAAGATTAAGCTCCAAGTTGGAAGTCCGGTGTGTCTCAAAGCAAAGATGGAAGATGATGCTTGGTTATGGCATGCTAGGATGGGTCACATTAATTTCGAAACAATGGAATTAATGGCAAGCATGGTTGAAAATTTGCCAATAATTCATCAAGAACAAGTTGTGTGAATCTTGCTTGGTAAAACAAACCAAGCGTTTCTAAAAATTTGCAAAATTTAAGGCAACACATTCTCTTCAACTTATACATGCTGACCAATGTGGACCAATTTCTCCACCATCCATAGCGGCAACAGTACATATTTGTTCTTATTGATGACTTCTCACGCTTTATGTGGACTTTTACCTTGAAGGAAAGAGGAGAAGCATTTGAATACCTAAAAAGTTCAAAGCTTTGGGAAGAAGTCGGGGAAAAGATTATAACCCTAGGACCGATAGAGGAGGTGAGACCGATGAAGTTGAGACCAAGATCAAGAGGCTGAAAATCATCATGATCTTTGATGAAATTCAGTGCCAATAACAAAAGAAGACCGTCGAGCGAGGTAATGACCGTAATCCCGTGATGACTCATAATTGTGGCGTTTCTGAGGGTTTCAACTAAGCCAACTAGATTTAATGACTTTATATGGGGTCTAGAACCTCAGTTGCTAATGAAGATCAAAATCTACTATTGATTGAAGATGATGAACCAAGAACGTTCTAAAGCAAAAAGTCTGTGGTGGTTGCAAAGCAAAAGAGGTGATCTATAGAATTCATGGGAATTAGTTGAAGCTCGGTCATTAATCCCATTGGATTAAAGTGGGTGTTCAAAATTAGAGAATCCGGATGGTTCAATTAATAAGTTTAAAGCTCGCTTAGTAGTAAAGGGTTATGCTCAAAGGAAGAATTGACTAACGAGGTATTTGTGCGAAGTAACGCAGTTGAAACGATACGTTTATTAATCTCATTGGCAAAGCATGGAGCTACATCATCCGGATGTAAAGTCACTTTACATGGAGAACTAAAAGAGCAAAGTGTTTGTTACACCAGGAGGGATTCAAGAGAAAGAGAAGAAAGGCCTACAGTTGAAAAAGGCGCTTTATGGACTTAAACAAGCACCAAGGCGTGGAATACAAACTGATAGAGAACTCAAGCAAATGTCTTTCAAAAGATGCCAACACAAGTGTATGTGAAGAAAACAAACAAGTCAATCTTGATTATTGCGGTCTATGTAGATGATCTCTTGTAACCGTGGTTGAAGCTTGTCGAAATTGGTGAATTAAAAGACAAATGCAAGAAAGGTTCGATATGAGTGATTTGGGAAAATTGAGCTATTATCTTGGCATTGAAGTAAAGCAAGAGGATTCGAGTATCTCAATAAGTCAAGAAAGCTATGCAAAAAAGATCTTGAAAGATGCCGATATGAAGTGAATCCTACACAATGTCCATTAGAACCTGGAATGAAGTTAAGCATGGACAAGGAAGGAAAACCAGTTGATGCAACTTTGTATAGACGAAGAGTTGGATGTCTAAGGTATTTACTACACACTCGACCTGATTTATCTTATTCGGATGGTTTGGTTAGTCGTTACATGCAAGAACCAAAAGAATCACATATGGCAGCTGTGAAACAAATACTAAGGTATATCCAAGGTAGTTTGAATTTTGGAATATGATACAACCAAGAGAAAACCAAGGAGTTAGTGGGGTTTAGTGATAGTAGTTATGCTATGGACCAAGATGATGGTCGGCTATTGGATATTTTATCTAGGAAATCACCTTCATTGGTGCTCACAAAAGCAAAACACCTGGCTATTGTCTTGTAAGCCAGTTCATGGCTGCAACCGGCCGCTGTCAAGGATATGGTTACGTGGGTTGTTGAGTGAAATAACCGAATGGAGGAGAAAGTGGTGGGTCTTATTTGTTGACAAATCGGCTATTACCTTATGAAAAATCCATCTTTCACGGAGCAACATATAAACACCACGTTATCATTTTATCCGAGAGTGTGTTGAAAGAGACCAAGTAAAAGTTGAGTTTGTAAGAGGTGATTTAACGGCGATATTACTGACGAAAGCTCTGCAAGTTAAGTTCAAAGAAATGCAAGAGTTACTCGGAGTTGAACCTCCATCTCGGAATTAGGGGGTGAATGTTGGGCTAATGTCGTGCGGCCAGCGACTATTGACGAGAGCCCATGAGGTGAATGTCGGTTTTAATATTCTAGTTATATTAGAATTGTAGTAGGATTAGGAAAGCTTTTTCTATTCCCTATATACAAACCATGTGGTTTGTCATTATGCATTCAATATCAGTTTTTGTAAGCAAATATTTTTCTGATTAATTGGAGAGCTTATTCCAAGTAACATTGGGTGTTTGTTGTTTCTGTTTGTGAACCGATCAGTTGTGGGTCTTGAGTGCATAAGAAATATAAGCAATTTCCTTTGATTGCTTGGTATCTTTATCAACCACAAGATGAGCTTAATATACAGTGCCAAACTTACTGACGTGCTCCCGCAAATCACCTTCATTATTTATAAGAAAATTAAAAAAATGGTTGTAGTTAGCTTTGTACAAATCAACAAAACAAAGACATGGCGAGCGAAGGAGCGAAGTGTCGTCGAGCCACCACCACCGAGGTAGATAGCTCCTGAAGAGAAGTCCACCAATGATACCAAAGAAGTCATTTGTAGTTGAAAGTTTGTCCTGTTTTATAAACGATCCATGTTCACACATGCATTTTTCTATTATCATTGTGTTATTTGATAAGTATATATCGATCGTGATTTACTGTTTCTTTGATATATTAGAACCGGTAGAGGCGGCAGAGGTGAAAGCTCCAAAAGATTCTGTGCATAGAGGTGATATAAACGTTTGCTTTCAAAAGTGGATTATAGTTTTAGGGATAATTATGTTTAGGAATAAGATATTAGGGTGTATTTATACACAAAAAAAAATAGGTTAAAAATATATATATGGTATATATCTTTTTTAATATATATATATTTATTTTAATTGTTATCTTCACATAACTAAAATAAAAATTCCGAATTTTTTATAATCTCCTTATTTATATTGATTTGAAAGATATAAATCAAAAAACAATCTACTCTAGTGGTAAGTTGTTTACAAAACACATGAATGACCCAAGTTCAACTCCAACAAATGTATTCTTTTTAATAAAAAAAATTTAAATTCAAAAATAACAAAAAAAAAACGAATTTATAATTTATTTAAAAAAATTGTACATATTAATTAAAATGCCACTTGTCATTTAAAAAAATAAAAAAAATGCCACATAAATATAATGATGACATGGAAATATGACTTGGCATTATGGGATGCAAAGTGGCATTTTATGTACCTCCTATATATAAATGTATATATATATATATATATATATATATATATATATATATATATATATATAAGCTGAATTACGATTATGAATTTAGTTGTCTGTAGCATTTGAAGTTGTTGGTTTAACTACTTACTGTGGGTTTTGTGCTCTTTGGTGGAACCAACATTTATCATATCCATGTATCCGTGAAAACAAAAATTGTCGACAAGCTCGAGCTGTAGGTAAGTTATCATTCAAAACACGTTTGGTGTAAGATATTGTCGTGTCAACCTATTAGGTTTGCAGACACGGGAAGAAATAAGAAGAATATGGCATGTGAAAAATGATGTTTCTTATTGATGCTATAAGTAGGGGACGAGAGTTGATTGTGAAGCCGACTAATACGTTGGCCCAGCGCATAAATAACTTTTCTTATTTATGGTGGGCCAACCTATAATTTTTGGAATGAATGATCATTTAGGGGTGAAACATGAGGTATAAATGTCAATTCTTTATTTGTAACATTGCGATAAAAGAGTAAACTAAAATCACCTATTTACCCTTGATTTATGTATACTAGATAAATTGAAGAAGATGACATATGGGGGAAACAACCGTGCTAAGGTTTTCTTCAAGCAGCACGTTCGGACGGACAGAGAGAAATGATGTCAGATTGACCTTAAAAGCTGATGACTCTTATACAGGGGCGGAGCCACCTTGAAAGTAGTGGGGAGAAAGGCCCCCAACAAACCTTCACCGGAATAGCAAAATTAGTAGGGAAAATGGTTAAATTTTTTGGAAAAATCAATGGTGCCCTCACCTAAGAAATTGGAGTGCCCTCTTCAAAAAAAATCATCAATTGAATCTTCAAATTTTTTTCCTCCTGGACATTTTGGTATGGCAGATTCAAGAAAAACAAGGTTGAAGATGGGAAATGGGAGGGTGGACTGGTGGAGGCTAAAATTAATATATTGGGAAGTGAGTAACATTGAAAATAAATAAAATATACACAAAAAACGAGAAAAGCAAAACATCCACCCAATACATATTTACCTTTTGTAATGGAATGCTAATTTACTTTTGATATATAAAAGATTTAGTTTTCAATTTCAAGCTTAAGTCCCATTCTTAAAAAAAAGGTTTTACGTTAGCAATAAAAACATCCATGTTAAAATTACGAGCATGTATGAGCAAATTTATAACCACGTAATTACGCGATACAAGTTTAGGTACTCTTAGCTAATTCTGTTTTCTATTTTTGGTTGCGTGTTTATATTTTATATTTTATAAGGATATAGATTATAAATGCGCTAAAAAAAGAATATAGATTACAAGTCGAGTTGATCTTACTTAAAATGAACTCGATGAAATTGCTTTATCATGTGATATACATCGCTTGTTTAGGTAGTGTTAAAAAAGGTGTTTTTTACATTTAATGTAACCAACTCGACCCGACCCGACCCATTTTGAACTTTACTATTGAAATTTCGGCCCGTTATCGAAACATTCTTATCGATCATTGCCCCCTTTAATTAGATTTCCTGGCTCCGCCTCTGCTCTTATATACATAGCTACTTTCGACAGAAGCTTCAAAAAGCGGTGCATTATTGTTGGTCTCAAACAAGTAATCTTAACATTTACAGCCGAATATTTTCCAAATTGCATTGTTCTATGACTTCCTTTAAGGTATTAGAGAAAAATATATTGGATATGAATATAAAATAACAACGACCTAATTCAAAACTATTATCTTCATCACTTGATAAAAATAAACAACAGTTGTATGCCATAGTCATACATCTTGACATAAAAATTGCAAATACGTAATATACTGTTGGCTGACAATTGGGAACCTAAGGTATGCAAGCTTTATTTATCCACAACAGGCCCAATGAACCAGAATTTTAGCTAACGAGCCATTCTACATTGAATAGGTATGGTACTTGGAGAATTTCTTTCAAGTTTTTATGGTTTATTTGATAAATAAAATTGGTGTATATGTTTTGTTTTTTCTAATTGTTATTTCAGCGTAAGTAGTTGGTGTCAACAAGCTAGGAAGTATAATCAGGTGACTAAATACCAAATTATTTCATTAAAAAACATATGGATAATGATTTTTAAATTAATTTGCTATGATTCTGTTTAACATGATTGATTATAGATGGCATCTACGATTACGGTTGGTTGCAAGCTTGATGTTTTCATTGAATTCCCGATTGATATCCAATGGGCTATTTCACGTGAGGTAACTTTTTGACTTTAGCATCTGCCACAAATGTAGTTTAATATCGGTGATTTCTGCTAACTTATATATATTTTTTACCTGACAAAAATAGACGAAGGAAAATTTTGGCCTCTGCATATTGTTGACATTTTTGCTTTTCCTTTTCAAACTTTTTGTTTTGTTGTTGGTCTTCAAAAAGGACAACGCATTTTCGGTAAGTTTGGAGTGCTTAGTATTGTTTAATTGTTGGGTAACAGGTAAAAATGATTTTTTTACCTTCTAGACTAACTTTCTACCCACTCTATGCGGTAGATGTAAATATAACAAATGAAAGGTTTACTTAAACATTGTTTGTGATCATCTTTTTGGGTTTCAGTTGTTGACATGGATTCATTATTACAGGTGTGAATGAAGGTGGCACGCTAAATTTTACTCACAATCGTTTACTACTGCGAGTGAAGGTGACCTAACATATTCTATTTACAGTTGTGCTGACAATGTACGAACACATGATACAACTGAAATTGAGTTAAAATCTTTACGCATATTCTCTTTGCTATACATTTATTAAAAGATGTAGTTTGATAAAGTGTGTTCTGTGACTATAGGTGTGGTGGCTGATATTTTAAAGGCTTTTGATAAGGATTTAAAAGGTACACTTTTGAGGGGTCATTTAAGCCCTTAATCAACCACTTTTATATCCGTTACTGCTTAATTTCATTCCTTTTCACTTTTTAGGTCTCTTGAAGGCAAATTGCTAGAATGACACTTATTCAGACGAAAAGGTGTGAATATATGAAGAAAATGGCCAAGTCAAGATCAAGACAATCAAGCTGCTGGAATAGAAGGTGGTGTCGAAGATAAGTGACGTCGTCGCATAACGTGTCTCCAAATTTGTGACGACTCGATGCGAAATTGCTATTTTACCCAAACGGACATCCGGGTTTTAAAGTAGTAGGCGTCACAACAGGGCGGCCTAGATTTCAGATCCAGATGGCGTCAGAAGATGAAGCCGACAGGCGTCACCATAAGGTGACGCCGTCACAAGGTTAACGTGGTCAAGACGAAACCCTAATGGCGGCGATCCGACGGCCTTCATATTTAAAGAGTGATGTCGTGAAGTTGTAACTCTATATATAGAATTTGAATTTTCGACTTTTAGAGGTAGTTTTGTGGAGTAAAACCTAAAACCAAATTTTGGCTGTCTTGGGCAGTATTTTAGGGTTCTCATACCCTATTTTACAACACGATAAGTAATTTACTTCATTGATTCAATTATGTCTTCAATTGTATGTGTGTATGCTTGCATGTTTTCCATGTCCGGCTAATTTACTTGTGTGTTTTCTTAGATCTATGAAACCTAGGTATTGAATATTGATTGGTTGTCTCTTATCTTAAATGTTATTGATCTAGGATTGCGATAGGTCATTCCTTGTGTTTTTAATGCTTGAGTAATCTTTGTGAACATTAGTTTATAATCACCTAGAGTTATTGTAGGCTAAACATCTAAAGATAACCTTAGAGTTAGTTTATGAATCCTAGAGATTTCGTAGGCAATAACCTTAAGGTAGTCTCAAAGAGTTAGGGAAAAACGCATACCCTACGACCTTAAAAGACACAACGCGTTAAGAATAAGGACGTGACAATTTAACCATCAATAGGAGATAACTAGGGAGTATAGCATCTAGGTAAACACATCTTTAATCATCATACGAGCACACATCAACTAGACATAGACTACCCCTTAGCTTAGTTAATTTGATAATTAGAATAGTAGAGTAATCGGTAGAAATACCACCCCCCAAATTCAATACCCCGAGATTCGTACCTTTCAATTTTCTAACAAAATATAAAAAGATAAAAAATAATCTTCCTCAACCCCAACCTTAGCGTAGTAACTTCTCACTAGCATTCCTATTCCCCTAGAGAACGATATCAATACCCGAGGCTTACCCTAATACTACACTACAACGATTAGGTTCACTGCCTAGGGTGTTGAAAAACTTGCTCGACGAAAAGGAAGTTCCTTTGACCCCGAACGCGCATTGTACACGTATCAAGTTTTTGGCGCCGCTACTGGGGAATAGAATTGCTAGTTAGATTTCCACCTCGTTTAGGTTCCCTTGCTTGATTCCTTTCAAGTAAGCATTTTTCTCATTTTTAGCTTCCTCGTAGTTTATCTCCCTTCTTCATGACCTTTGTTAGTAATCCTATCACTTTTCATCATGGAAGGTGATAATCAACCCTCACTCATCAACCCACCACCAAATGACCCACCAAGAGGCCGTACTCTTGGTGAATACTCAAGACCAAGCCACCTAGGCTATAGGAACACCATTGAGCTTCTCGATCAAGCCCAAACTACTCTTCGATCGACACCATCCGGTTGGTGCAAAACGGATGTGCATTCCATGGACTTCGTTCCGAAGATCCTAATCAAGATCTTAAGGATTTCCTTAAAATTGTCGATTCCATCGACCTCGATGCTACTACTCGGGAAATCACGCGCTTGCGTCTCTTCCAATTCTCTCTACGGGACCAAGCTAGTAATTGGCTTGAGCGATTTCCCTTAGGCTCCATCTCAAGTTGGGATGATCTCACCTCTCGTTTCCTTGCCCAATTTTTTCCTCCGTGGAGAACTACTAAGCTTAGGAATGAAATCTTGATGTTGCAACAACATCAAGGTTAATCTCTCTACAAAGCATAGACTCGATTCAAGGACTTACTCCATAGAGTCCCTCATCACGGCATTGATCTTTGGCTTCAAGTCCAACTCTTTTATGATCATGTCAACTTCCCAACTAAGTGATCCATTGACCAATCGGCCGGTGGTAAACTTAGTGATCTCACGCCAAAGAATCGTTGGGGTATAATAGAGGACCTTGCTCTCTATGACAACGAAAGTTGGAATGACCCCGTGAGTTGCCCAAAACCGTAAAGGCAATCTCCTTGCCTCCCATTGACTCACAACCTTCCGACCGTAGGATGCTCGAGCTTGAAGATCAAGTCAATTTCCTAATGAGCTCCGAAAATCCTCCTAAGTCTTCACGCCAAGTGAACAAAGTTTCTTCCTTGTGTGAGCTATGTAGTGGTCCTCATGACACTCGTATTTGCACAAGACTCCCCGAACAAGCTTCCGTTGACTCGCTCCTGTACCAATGGAACGGGAGGAAGATTCCCAACAGGACCTAGGACTTTCAATGACGCCCGAGAAGCATGAAGGGCAAACCCGAGGACAAACCAAAGAATTCACCTCTAATGATTTCTCACGGCCCCCCTCTCACGGCCCTAGCCAAAAAAACATAGAAGGGATGTTGCAACACCTACTTACATCCCAAGAAGCTCAAATAGCTAAGCTCTCGGACCGCTTTAACCAACAACAAGCCGAGATGGATAGGAAGATAGATAACCTTTTGAAAGCCATGACCAATAGTGACAGGAAGGTTAATGCTATCTCAACCCCCGAAGCTTCCGGTGTAGAAATTAAGGACCCAAGTAAGTTAGCCAAGCACGTTCAATTCATCAATACCATCACCTTATTGAAACCTAATAGGATAGTGAACTATGATATGGTACTTGAGGATAGTGAGACTCCTAAGAACGAATCGACCGATGAAATAGATGAAGTAGGAAATGACTATTTCAATAAGTTTCCTACGGAAGAGGAACTCTCTCGCCACCCACACTTAGTACGCAACCTCCGTCACATGTATGTTAGAAGAAGCCCTAGGATCAAGTTTAGGAACCCTTGGAATCTTAACATACCATGTTTCATAGGACATATTTTTGTGGCAAAGGCCTACATTGATCGCAAGTCCCCAATA
Organism: Chrysanthemum makinoi; assembly: GCA_910596185.1. NCBI lineage: Eukaryota > Viridiplantae > Streptophyta > Magnoliopsida > Asterales > Asteraceae > Chrysanthemum > Chrysanthemum makinoi. The sequence continues at coordinate 119,082,587 of OU343221.1, read as the reverse complement.
AATATCATGACTAGCACCTACCATAATTGGGTAATGAAGAAGCCTATCCCAACTAGGCAAGATCCTGATAATCCTAGGGTTAGTTGTAATTTCCATGGTAGAGTTAAGGGATTGCCCATCTATGTAAGTAGTTTCACGTATCCTACAGATTTCATAGTTGTGAATGATATTAGTACGGCCATAGATCCTAGCTTGTCCCACGTTATTCTAGGAAAACCTTTCATTGAAAACACCGGGATGACTTATGATACGTCGTTAGGAATAGTGAGATTCAAGGATGAGATCGATGATGTAGCTTACCAAATGCCCTTCAAGATTGAGAAATTTTCATCATTATCCAATGATGAAAAAGAACTTAAGATATCGGTCTACTATAGGAATGAGGAAGATAAGGAGAAGGGAGTAGATTATGTGATGAATAGGATTTTCAGGTTCTATAAGGATCGCTTGAAACTAGGAGCGGAATATAGAACCGATTGGGGAGAAGATGACTACTTTTAAAGATGCATAATAGGGCATTACTATAACATGGAAAACCCCAATAGAGACCGTGATGAGGAAGAAGGTGTGACCAATGAAGTCACGTAGGGGCACGACTTCGAGTCTAGCTACAAGCCTCATAAATAAAGAAAAGCGCTTCGTGGGAGGCAACCCATGCTTAATTGTTTGCTTGTTTGTATGCCGTATATCTTTTATTGATTATTTATTCTCGTGTTTAAATTTGTGAAAATTCTTTAATTTGTCTTTAACCTCGTCTTAATTACATATAAAGGTATTTTACAAAAGGGATAAGTGTAGGGAGGATTACACACGTTTTCAAAAAGAACATGAACATGAGAATTACGATTATTAAAAAGATATACATGTGTGTTTGTTAGAGTCAAATGCTTATATCGAGTCATAATGAATGTTTTGCAGAAATTTTTTTTCAAATTCTAAAGATATAAATTTTCCAGAAAATCGCAGACCATTTTTGTCGAGGATAACATTGGCGTCAGGGATCGCAACTGGCCGTAGGGGAGAATAGAAACAACTTACTACTTTCTCGTTTTTTCGTGCTACTTATAAATTTTGGAATTTCTCGGTCTTAATTTTCTAGAAAATCTAGAAACACCCATTCCACAAGCATTATATCCTAGTTTAGTAGAGTCATATATAGTGTTACCGCCGATTTTACGTGAAGATTTCGTTTGTTTTATTCAAGTGTGCAAGTTTTATTTATCAAGAAGAAGATACATAAGATTGGATGGAGCTTTTCACGCATACATTCTTCTTGAAGAAGGATTTAACCACTACTTCACACAGATCCTACCGAGCTAATCAGGGGAGTATTAGTTTCTTTCGTTTTTAATTACCTTCCATTATCCTAACTTTGATACTTTCGGGGAACATTGGGGACAATGTTCAGTTTAAGTGTAGGGAGGGAAAATAAAACGGGAACTTTGAAACTATGCTTATCCTTGACTATTTGCCTTGTCCAATTTCAATTGTGTAATAAACCATGATAAATATTAGTTAGGGTAATTTTGGCACCAAATTTAAACTTTTTTATGACATGTAGGAGTGGGCCATTAGTCTTAATAAAGCGTCTCATGGATAGGAAGTTATATGACTAGCACAAAACCCTTTACCACTTAAATTCCACCCAAAATGTGAGGATCGCCCTTAGATTTGTAGAAATTAAAGCATTCATCTTTAATGCTTCGAGAGTGTACCGGTAGTATAATAGATTCTAGAACATGTTTTGTGATGCATTCCGAGATCGCTAGTGAGACTACACTTGTGTAGTTAGGAATAACTAAATGATAAGAGGCATTAGGATAACCCTTGTTTGATACCGTATTATAATTACTTCTTCCACATCGGTTGAGTAATTCCCCCACACCTTTGCGTTGTACTCATTTTTAGTATACTACCCCTAGTTAACCCTCGAGCCTATCCTTTTCGGTTCGTGATGTTTCGGTTTCCGGAATATCAATGAAGAGCATTGTTTAAAATCCACCCCCAAATGTACACCCAAATCGCCTTAGCCTACCTTGTATGCACTCACTTTTAGCGCATTATTGTTATCATACTAAACCATTAGTTCAATTATCTAGTTGCTTGCATAAGTTTCTAAGTCGAGTCATATCCTTTGTACACAGTTTTGGGACGATTGGGACTCATGGAAAAAGTTAAATTTTATGAAATGACGGGAAGGAACGTTAAATTGAAATCATCTTTATTTACGTAATAATGTACTCCAAGTGTTTTGATCTTTTCAATTCGGGTCCAATTAGTGTTAGAATAATAAAAACTCAAGTGTAGGGATGTGCCTATAAATCCCTATTATTTTGATGTTATCGTAGAGGATGGTAGAGTAAAAGTGTATGGAAAAAAAATAGAAAAAAAATAGAAAAAAAGAGAGAAAAAAAAGTGTTGAAAAAAAATGAAAAAATGAAAAAAAAACATACGGGCTACCATCCTACATCTATCTTTAAATTTATGTTTGTTTATTTCAAAGTTATCTAGAGTTTATAGTGTCGAGTCTTGGCTTAGCAACGTCATTCTTCTCATGCTTGTAACATAAATATTTTTGACTTGCCACCACTAAATCGCCTATCCCACGAAACCCTTTGTTTTCCTACCGTAAGCCTAACATTACAACCCTTTAAAAGACCTCTTGGATAGTTTTTCCTAGGTGCTTACGCCAAAGCGATGGAGGTTTGATCTAGTCTCAAGCCTATGGTAATCTATGTACTAGGAACGGTTAATGAGTGTTTATCTTCCATTTCCAACTTGATATATTTCATATACACACGAGAGATGAGAGTATCCAAACACCACTTGTGAGGTGCTAGTATATAATTTCCGTGCTTGTTGTTATGACTTTGTTGGGGCTTATACATGCTATGAACTTTCTAAACTAATGCTTCATGACCCCTAACTTATAAATTTATTGGCCAAAATCACATTTGCTTGAGGAAAGCAAATACCAAGTGTAGGGATATTTGATAAGGATTTAAAAGGTACACTTTGAGGGGTCATTTAATCCCTTAATCGACCACTTTATATCCGTTCTTTGCTTAATTCCTTCCTTTTCACTTTTAGGTCTCTTGAAGGCAAATTGCTGGAATGACACTTATTCGGACGAAAAGGCGTGAATATATGAAGAAAATGTCCAAGTCAAGATCAAGACACTCAAATGCTGCGGAATAGAAGGTGACGCATCGAGATAGAACGGCGTTGTCGCAACGTGCTCAAATTTGTGACGACTCGATGCGAAATTGGTATTTTACACCTGACGGCATCAGGTTTTAAAGAGTAGGCGTCAACTCAGCGGCCTAGATTCAGATCCAGCGGCGTCAGGCTGGCCCGGTGTCACAACCATAAGGTGATGTCGTCACAAGGTTGACGTGGTCAAGACAAAACCCTGATGGCGGCGATCCGACGGTGTCACATTTAAAGAGTGACGCCGTCGCATGTTGTAACTCTATATATAGAATTCGAATTTTCAGACTTTTAAGAGGTAGTTTTGTGGAGTAAAACCTAAAACCGAATTTTGGCTGTCTTGGGCAGTATCTTAGAGTTCTCATACCCTATTTTACAACAAGATAAGTAATTTACATCATTGATTCAATTATGTCTTCAATTATATGTGTGTATGCTTGCATGTTTTCCATGTCCAGCTAATTTACTTGTGTGTTTGCTTAGATCTATGAAACCTAGGTATTGAATATTGATTGGTTGTCTCTTATCTTAATTGTTATTGACCTAGGATTGTGATAGGTCATTCGTTGTGTTTTTAATGCTTGAGTAATCTTTGTGAACATTAGTTTATAATCACCTAGAGTTATTGTAGGCTAAGCATCCAAATTAGAGTTAGTTTATGAATCCTAGGGATTTCGGAGGCAATAACCTTAAGGTAGTCTCAAAGAGTTAGGGAAAAACGCATACCCAATGACCTTAGAAGACATAACGCGTTAAGAATAAGGATGTGACAATTCAACCATCAATAGGAGATAACTAGGGAGTAGTAGCATCTAGGTAAACACATCTTTAATCATGATACGAGCACACATCAATTAGACATAGACTACCCCTTAGCTTAGTTAATTAGATAATTAGAATAGTAGAGTAATCGGTAGAAATACCACCTCCCAAATTCAATATCCCGAGATTCGTACCTTTCAATTTTCTAAAAAAATATAAAAAGATAAAAAATAATCTTCCTCAACCCCAACCTTAGCGTAGTAACTTCTCACTAGCATTCATATTCCCCTAGAAAACGATATCAATACCCGAGGCTTACCCTAATACTACACTACAATGATTAGGTTAACTACCTAGGGTAGGTTCACTACCTAGGGTGTTGAAAAACTTGCTCGACGAAAAGGAAGTTCCTTTGACCCCGAACGCGCGTTGTACGCGTATCAGCTTTGAAGATAAGGTATTGCAGGATCATGACCCGGCTTCTTAAAAACCCATCAACCAGTTAGTTGCACCATTCAGTGAAACCACATGTTTGTTATGCTTTTGTAATATTGCGATGACAATTGGAGACAACTTTTAGAAACATTTGATGTATGCTATGTCGATGCTCCGAAGTTGAGCATAATTATCCACTCACACACTTAGGTCTGCTGATGAAATGAGGTCTATGCAAAATTCTGTATGTAATTACTCTTTCAATTTTTATACCTGATCCATTATTTTCGATTAGTTATGAAGGCAAAAAAGGGGTTTCAGCCGTCCATCAGCTTTAAATAATCAAATTGATTATGTGTTTGAAAAATTCTTAAATATGGACCACTTAACAAATAAATGCATAAAATTTATGAAATATGAAAACCATGTCTAAATGCGTAAATGGTTGACAGGCCCATTGCTATATCTCATGGACTGAGTTGGTTAAAAGTTACTTACCCGTATTGATGTGTGTGTTCTTACAGAAAGATAGGGCAGGATCATGTTTTAATTTTGCTCACATGAAAGCAAACAAAATAGATGCATATTGATGGAAAAAGGGACATTATCCGTTATAAAAGAGAGAAAAAATGTCTCAGCTGCACATGTCACAAAGGTATGTTGTTTACTCACAAGTCACTTTCACATGTGGTGGCCACTTATATAATAGGCTTGCTATAATCATATTGGTTACTTACCTTTTGCATGCTACTGATTTATATGGGTTAGTTTAGAGCGTTTTACAAAACGGTGTATTCTTTTTTTCAACCACATAAACGAAGGCTATGTGTGTCTAGAATCTACTAAATTACCATAACTTTCATTATCTTTCTTACACACACATACATATTAACTATGAATTGTAGGATGACGGGCATGATGGAAGTTTGCAATTTAACATGGTTGTTGAGAAAAACGAGTGCAACTGGTAAAATGATGCATTTGATGAGGATGGGTTTGTAGATGAAGGACATGACATGCCATAATGAGTTTACGATGTGTATCCGTAGATGATACACGGTCTCTTTTCCCTTCACAAATTAGTGAATGTATATATGCAATCTATGATGCAAATTTCGTTGTTAGTCATTGAAATGTACTAACCTAATGCTTATAATGAATCCAGGTTCATACTGAAGTAAAAGCTGTAGCGTGTACTCCAGTTGGATCAGTTGCTATAGCAGCAAAAACGCGTGCAGGATGGGTAATTCTTGATCAGTAAGTACCTTTATCTAGGTCTATAAATGTGAGTAAGGGGGTGTTTGGACGTGCAGTTAAAATTAATTATTGTGACTTGAAACGTTATAAACAACTAACCTATTGCTCGGTAATTACCTACACGTACAGTACTCAATGTCTGATTATGTCGACCTAAATAGTTAAACCATTATAATCATTATTCAGTTTTTGTAAAACACTTTAAACTAACCCATATCCGAACACCCTGTTGAATGTGACATGTTATAATATATGCTAATCTAATGCTTTTAATGTGTTAGGAATTGGAAATTCTAGTGTGAAGCATCGGTCACCCCAAGTATAATCTAGCTTAAGTTAGCTCGTAGACATATCGTTTGTAATGATAGTTGTTAGTAAGTTATTAGCTTAGTTTTAGTCTAGTGCAACACCGTGGAGGAAGGACGGGTCTTTACCCACTGTATACCTGATCCGCAGGCCGATAGGAGGTCGTTATATTTGTAAGTATAAATACCCCTTCCATCCATGGAAGGGGTGGTGCTTCTCATAATCTAACCTTCCATATTTTGTGAACCAAGTCTCTAGCAAGAACACCCTCTCTATCTTTCTCTCTCTAAATATGGCAATCATGTATTTTGATCATCCAAGACCACCCGAATCATCAACACAATAATATTTCGATCCTACAAATGGTATCAGAGCCAAGGTTATTGTGTTGTGTTGATTTATTGTGGTCTATTGTACCGTGTTATTACTGTTTTGGTATTACTTTTGGTCGGAAAATTGTTTTTGGGCAAACAGTGTTTATCTAATATTGTGTAGAAATATTGTGTAGTTGGTTTTTGGTCAAAAAATTTCATATGGTGCTGGTCTTTCTGTCTTGTCTCAAAATATTGTCCAAGTAATGCTTTTGGTATTATGCATATCTTTTTTGGATAAACAGTCAAACTGTCAAAATGGTCAACTGGTCATTTTCTGGGTCAAAACGTGCATTAATGAAGAATTTTTTGTCGATGTTTTTGGATGTCTTTGAATATGGTCGGAAAATGGTCGGAAAACTCGCCGGAATATCATATTAGCGACTTGGCCTCATATTTGTCTATATTCACTGTTTCTCTGTAGCGACTTGGATATCGTTGATTTTTTTGAAAGTCAATAGCGACTTGTGAGTCAAATAAGCATTAGCGACTTGTGACAGAAAAAGGGTAGCGAGTTGTTTGAAAATAGCGACTTGGTGTTTGACTATTTAGTCAAATACATGATGCTAGCGACTTGACAAAGAGTAGCGACATATGATGAAAGAAATCTAATGTGACATGTGTTTATGAGGTAGCGACTTGACTTGTCACTCAATGAATGTAGCGACTTGTCCAAAACTTAACAGAAATGATGAAGAAGAAAGACATGCAGACCTTGACTCAACATCATAAATTCCACACACCTTCGACAACGACCTTAGTTAAATACCATCATCAATCAACAATATCAAAATGAAAAAGGCATTCAGATCCGAACCAAAACCAATCTAGACTCAACCATATCCGAATCTAACTTATCCTACATCTAGACTCACACCAAGACCCTCACAATAACTCCATCTCAATCAAGACTCTCAAGATCTCAGTTCAAATTTCGTGGTATACTAAGTTATCATCAATACCATCTTGGGTCTAAACACACGAAATAACACCATCATAGATCCATGACTCAAATATCTAAGACTCGTACTATAAACTGATGCAATGATGTTAATTGATCTCAGTTCTCCTTTCTCGTGGGTGAATGATTTCTCATGACCTTTTTCAGATCCATTTCACCACAAAGGACCTCATCATTGATCTAATTTTTATATATGTTCGAGCCAATAGACAAACAAAATAACAACCATGTTTTTTTTGTTCTTTGATTCGGTAATTATATAAAAGACATGTCAAAAGCTCAAAGGAAAAACTAAGTATGATACGAGATCTCAGCTTTGTTCATCTTTGTGAATGGTTCTAAAAACTCATAGATCTCGAAAGATCTACTCACTAATGAACGTGTGCTTCATTGATCAATTTTGGAGGATCACTCCTTTTTTTTATGTCCGAATTATTGAAGATTGATCAAAACCATTATTGATTTCGTCTCACTCGATTCGGTTAAAAGATGAAAACGATAAACGATTATTAAAACCTACCCGTGATCGTCTTGATTCAACCACAATGCCCTCTCCATCACACCATCCCTGTGGCTTATCAAATACCTTCGAATCAATAAACCTTGTGCCATCCCTGTGGCTAGGTCGAACGAGTTGTCATATACGAAGGTTGTCTTGGAGCGTTGTTTTATTCTTACTAGTGAAAAGGAGTGTAGTCTGCTGTGGAGGCGTGTTTATTTGTGATTGAGAGTAATATTTGGGGTTTTAGAATCTGATTTGTTAAGATAGATGGAGAGTTTTGATAGATGGGGGCGGATGGAATGTTTATTACGGTTAGAGGATGTGTGAGATTAGTGCCTTTTTATACTCCTAACAATTAGGGTTGGATTCATATTACAAACCTACTAATGGATGTATATCACTCGTGTATTATTATTATTGTTGGATCTGGGCCGAGTTTTTTTTGGGCCGGACACTTTGACATCAAACTTGGGCCTTGATTTAAGTGATATTTGATTTTATTGTTGTGCATATGGGCAAGCATAATGGATCGCATGTTAGCGGGAAGCAATATTTCTCTAACATAATTTGCTTGATGAGTCCTAGACTAATTGGTTTGATGAGTCGTTGGTAAGATAATTTGTCCCATCCGATCTTTACCATCTCATTATGCGGATACATATATGATGATATTTCTCGAGAATGAATGGTATGACAAAGATTGACACCGGATATGAGCTTGAGTTATTTATGAGACTTAGATTTGAATGTGATTTGATGATGTGAGTTGATGAGATGTTGAGATTCATTATGATATGAGGTTTTGCAATTTGGTGTATACACTTTCACAGAGATTGTTATGTCACGGCTTTAATTGATATTCGTAAATGTTGACTATGGGGTTGTTTGGACGGTATTTCTTATTTGGATTTGAAGTGAGGTTTTCCGGGCTTGTTTACTTATTTCTTCTTCTTTCTTTCTACCCTTCCGCGAAGATGACTTGTTTGGGCATTTATAGAGTGTGATAAATACTTGGCTATTTAGTTACGGTTGTGATTCTTTCTCGCTTAACCCACAACGTAACTATCACTTCGGTGTCTCACGCAGTTGAGGGTTTGTCAAGAGGTTTTGTACATTGGGTACACCGTTTCTTCTTCACAAGGATTAGTACAAGTTTAAGTAACAAATCTGGGGAATTTTACTTCATGATCAAGTCTGGCATATCGGGTTTGCTTCACCATGTGGTCACCATAATAGCCGACATAATTCGTGAATGGTATGTCTACCAAAGTGTTTAATGGTTGTTGATGTTGGTGAAAGAATCGTTGATGAACCGCTACATGTTTCCCTTAAAACATATATTCACTGAAACTAAAGTCGTCATTACACATTCAAGCTAACATTGTTTACGGTTTTGTCTTGATTTTGTAAAATCCCGCGAAAGAATCTATTTCTCGGTTTAAATCATAGACTTGTAAAATCCCGTGACAGTGGAAACATCCTGGTAATTGTAAAGTGCATTTCCGGATCTATCTTACGGTTTATTCTTGGTTTTGTAAAATCCCGCGAAAGAAACTATTTCTCGGTTTAAACCATAGAGTTGTAAAATCCCGTAATGATGGAACCATCCTGGAGAATGGAAAGTGTATTTCGGGATCTTCTCTGATGCTGGTGCTACGGATTCTACTTCGTAGAAGGGATAAAAGGGTGTACTTCATGAATTGGGTGTGTGTTTGGGTTGTCTTCATGGCAGTTTGGTTATTTCATGGTGTTAAGGGGTTATGTGCGTTTAACCATGGTCGGGATGAAAACCATTATCATAGTTCACTTAAAACGTTAAAGGATGCTAGATGTGAGCTTTTAACCAGAAGATGTGACAACGGGGTTAATTCACTATTATTTAGTTGAGGTTGAAGTGAAATGACACGGGCAAGTGTACTTAGTATCTGAAGGTATCGGGGATGGTTGGATGAAGATTCTTCAAGATCCTTGTTCGAGCTTATTATCATAAAGGAAGACTTGGAAATCTAGTTATTGTTGGGTGTCTTTTACCTTTTCTTTTACCACTTGGGGGAATTGGGCTCGTACCACCACAAAATAACTATCACTTTAAGGAGTTACATTGTAGTGCTCAGTGTCACATTCAATTGTGGATTTTCAAGAGGTAATGTACGTCTTATACTTGATGGTTGGTTGGTTGAAGAGTATAGAGTACATAGAGAGTACTTAGAGATGCTAATGGAAATCGGCACCCCTCTTTGTTACATATGTGCAAGTTTAAGTCACGAGTTCGGGGTAGTTTACTTGTGGTCAAATTCATCATATTGGGTTTTCTCCATCAGCTGTCACGACAAAGAGCCTCTGAGAATGATAATGGGGATGATTACATGTTTTGCTAAGAGAGTTGAAAAGAGAGAGATTATGACGTTTGAACACAACAGTTCAAGCCTCGTACTCAAAGAAAAGAAATGTACGCTTAGGTGCGCATTATCTTCGGAAGAAGAGAAATCTTCTTATTATGACCATTCTCATCAACATGCTTCATGCTTTCTCCATGCGCTTCAGTCAACAAGTGAACCGGGCTACCATTGACTGTATTCTTATTCCACTTGCTCAACTATAATGACGATGGCGACATCATGTGCTAATTTTACGGGGGAGAAGTGTGAATAGACTACATTTGTTGACGATATTCACTTATTTAATCAAGAATGGCAACTACGTTTGCAATTCTTGAGGGGGAGAAGAAGTGTGAAACTACTGCATGATGATTGATTTATGAGAATAAATGGTCAAAAGGCTCCAAACTCATGTAAGAACCGAGCTTCTTCTTATCGGGTCATCTTTACATGGAGTTTCTTCTAAGAGCCATTGGTTGACATCTTCACTCGGATTGATGAGTTTATAGACAAAGTGCTTCCGGTTAATGCTTCACGTATACATCAACATGATGATTCCGAACAATCTCTCTGTTCTTGTTTGATGTGATTGGTAGTTTGGTGTTACCATCTTGTGTGTTCGTTGCGGCCTGATTTTTAATTTCCTTGATGAACATCTTTCTGTTCTTGTTTGATTGGGAGGGATTTTAGTTAAGGGGATTTGCAAGATGTAAGTTAATTGGGATGCTTTTTGGTGTAAGTTGAAGATGTTAACACTCTATTCCCCATTCGGACAATCTTGAAGAAGGTCGAGTCTACAGTCTGTTCTACATTTTCTGCTACATGTTAGAAGACTAAAGACGAATTGCATTTGATGATCTAAAGACTTTTTCATAATCCGGGCTGATAAGAACACTTGAAAATCTTCGTCAGTTTAGGGGAGAGCACTAATTAGGGGAGATTGAAATGCCTAATTTAATCCCCAATTAGACTTGTTCATATTCTTGACAAGTTGATTCTCTGAGACACATCCGAGCTTATAATGTTCTTCTTAACAAATTTCTAGTATACGGGCTTATTATTTGTTTGATTCAAGTATCAAAACCGAGAAATGGGAAAGGAGACAAGCATCTAAGCGCGAGTAAACTTGATGAACTTAATTCTTCTAAGTGATTGAAGATATCCCGGAGAGACAAATGTTATTACCGCAGAGAAACTCAAGGTTTGACTCATGGCGAGTAAAACTTGATGAACTTAATACTTCTAAGTGATTGAAGATATCCCGGGAAGACAAATGTCATTACCGCAGAGAAACTCAAGGTTTGACTCATGGCGTTTAGTGTTTATTCCAACTATGTAGGGGAAGAGAGGTTAGAGAAAGTTTCTGAAGATAAAAGAGGTACACAAGTGTGTGGTGATTTCGATGGTATTGCAATGATCAGGGGAAAGAGATTGTGTACATTGGGGATGCTCGGTTGTTTTCACTTGAGTGCTTAATCAGTGATTCGAGATATAATCACTTATTCGGAGTTGACATTCGAGAGATTGTCGCCGCGAGATAATCGGTGACTTGGCTTGCTTCTTCAATGTTATCGGTTATTCATTCCTTGTGTATTGGTATACTTCGGATACTTGAGCTTCATACACGATCATCGGGGAAGAAAAATGTGAACATGGGGAAGTGTTTTCATTCCCCTCATGATGTGTATTCGGGAGAGCTCTTGAATATTGGTGTACCGGGTTCTTGAGCTTCATACACTATCATCGGGGCGAAAGATGTGAACATTGGGGAGGTGTTCTTCATTACCCTCATGATGTGTATTCGGGAGAGTTCATGAACATTATACAAAGAGAGCGACCGCATCAATTCAACTACTTGGGGGAATTGTTCTCTTGACACCTTTTGGAATGGATTGCTTCTGACTTCAGTGGAAAAGGAATTTGAGAAGATTATTTAAGTGTGGGATGAAACGTTTTTGTTCTTCTATTGGATGATATAACCCCGAACGGAGAACCTCGATTATCGTTCTTAAATGCAGCAGCGGGATTTATGATTATGGTGTGCTTCTTCGTGCACCTGGCTAAGTGACAGCCGCCTTTTTGAGGGGCGTCTAATCAAATGTAGTATAGTGTTTGTTCCAAAGTATTGCAGAAGAAAGCGCAAACACTGGTCGTTCTTCCCAACGAGGCTGTGATGGTACTCAAAACACGGGTTTGTGATCGGGTGATTTGGATAGAAAAAGGAATATGAGTGAGTGAGTGAGTGATTAAACTAAGGAAATTAAATCTATAAAAGACTTTGAAGTCATTTTAATTCTATATTTAAAACCGTTTAACGATTAAAACCTAAAACGTACGTTTAAATAAAATTACGTGAACGTACGAAATAAAACGTGAAAAAAAAGAAGTAAAATACCTACGGATATGGAAAATACATTTTTTTTACAATCCTAATTATACTAGAAAATTATTGGAAAAAGAAAATTATTTTTAAAACTATTTATCTAATTATTATTAATTAAAAACTATTTTTAACTATTTAAAAATACATTAAAATACAAGAAAATAGGAAATTAACCTAAAAAATGAAATTATAAATTGGAAAAATCTAAAATATTATAAAACTAATGTTAAAACTGAAAATATATTTTTTTAGACTTTTTAAATATTTATTATTAATTAAAAACTAATTAAAATCAAGAAAAATACTAAATGAACAGTAAAAATTATGAAAATTTTCAGAAAATTATAAAATAAAATTAGAAAGCTAGGAAAAATAAAATGAGAACTGCAACCCATAATAAGCGAATGGGCGAAATAAGCAGTTTGCTAATAAGCTAAAAATAAGCTAAAAAGCTCTAAAATTACCAAAGGCTACTACAGCCTAAATCTAACCTAAAATGAGCTAATTCAACTGATTGGGACCTAAAACACAAGCTACGAAAAAAAGCTCGAGACCGATTTCAAGTCTCAACACGCCAAACGCCCTAACTAGCTACTTTTAAGCCTACATTAAGCCATCTTATAAAATTCCTAAAAATAAACTAAAATGATCATGAAATCCACGACCAACCAAAGATCTTGTATCCCAAATTTCAGCTCAAATGGACTTATAATGAATCCGTGAAAATTCCACAAAGTTTGGCAAAAATCACTTTGCAAAAACAATAACCAAACACCGCTTAGCGAGTTTTAAGCACAAAATGAAGCATGAAAAACAGTTTGGATAGAGAAATAAGCTAGCACTCAGATTGAACATCTACAATAAGCTAAAAGAACTACATAAGAAAAAATTGGAAAGGCTCAATAAGTAGTTGGCTAGGACATTAAGCTAGGGGAATCCTAAAGCTAAAACATGGAATTAAGCAATCTAAGACTACTAATAAGCTCATGATAAGGTGATGTGGTGTCTGTAACATAATGAGCCACGAGGGCAATTTTTGTGCTTAACAATAAGCACAAATAAGCAAAGGGTCAACTAAACCTAAACTAGTAAACTAATGGGCATAAAAGGGAACTAGATAAGCTGAAAATAAGACGTAATAAGCACATTAAGAGGTCCACGTAGTTCTTTGAAGCGACTTTGTTGGACTGTAAAAGCAGATTAAGCGAGGCGAAATGAACACTTCAAGGCACAAATAAGCTACAAGAAAAGCACTAAATCCTAACTAGGACAGAAAAACATGAAAGCTAAGTATCTAACTACTGATTACAACAATTCACTAATCCTAAACCTAACCTAAAGTCACCTAAATCGGGCAAATAAAAGGATTGCTGTTACTGTTGCAAAATAGTAGACAGATTTAAAAAAAAAATATGGCAACTGATTTGAACACTTAGAACATGGTTGAAACACTTAATGAATACACTCACTTCAACTAATTAGAACTATTTCAACACCCAAAATGGGTCAAAAGGTGAGCTCGACCTAAGAAACAAGCTATTCCAAACACCTCTTAAAATTGCTAAAACAGATTTCTAAAAGCAATATGAGCATGAAACAAAAGAGCTTTTTCAAACTGAATTACTTCTACTAACAAAATTTTAAAACACAAACTTCACTAAGATTAACATGATCTTAACAGTTGACTTTCGTTGACTTTTATTTTTTATTTTTTATTTTTTTTTATTTTTTTTTTGAAAACTGAAATTAAAGGACTGGCATTACTCCAATTTAATACATTACCCTTCAAATGACTTAAACAAACTAATTGGAATACTCAAAACAGATTAAAAACTTGAATTGTGATAAGAACAGATTTGGCGGGAAAAGTTATTAAGACGAAAGGGAATTGATTATCTAGAACCTTGAAATTAAACTAGATTAAACTTAAACAATACAATAAAATTGAAACCCAGATATCTTAAACATCAAAGCTTAAAAACGATTACAAGAAATTTAGAGAAAATGGTCTAAAAACAGTGACCACCTATTTCTTCTGTCTTCTTTCTCTTTTATAGCTCTCACAAAGTGCTCTGAACATTCTTTAGCCTTTGGATTGGTCCAATTAATCTCAGCCCTTGATTTGTGTTTTTGGCGCCAAAAAGATATAGCAACTGGGTTGACTTATGTGAGGCAGGGGAGAGAAGCATTAATTGTCTTTGGTATGTTGTGTAGGTGGAGGGGACAAGGTATGGTGAGGTTGAGCGGAGGTGGAGTGTTGCGGGAGAGTTGGTAATGGTGGAGGTGGTATTTGGAGGGAAAAGGTGAAGTGAGGGAAGGTTGGATGGGTTGGATGGGTAGGGAAACGGGTTGGACCGGGTAAAAGATGGGTTTGGGCTTGGACTAGTAATAACATGGACTTAGGATTTAATTTGGATCCATAAATCATTTAAGGGACTAAAGGTGTCTATTCGAAAATCCAGGGGACCACTAATGTATTTCTGAAAACGTTTTCCAAGGACCAATCTTGCCAATCTTCAATAGTACAAGGACCAAATTAAGTATTCTCCATTTTTTTTTTTCATTTCCAAAGACTATTTTTGTAAAATACCAAAAATCCAAGAACTTAAACTGCAATTTTCCAAAAGTATTACAAGGACCAATTTTTGACAAGTTAGAATTACCAAAGGACTAAAAATGTTAATTTTTCAATTTAAAATGTCCAGGGGTAAATTCTGTCAATCTTTGAAATTTCAGGGACTAATGTTGCCATTTTGCAAAACTAAGCTTTATAAGGCTAATTTTGACAACTTGCAAATCCCTGAGGGCCTTTTATGAAAAATTATCATGTTTTGAATAACTAGGGACTAGATTTTTACAATTATTGAATAAAATACAGTCTAAATATTTTTTCTGTCTTTTTTAGACATTTTAAAGTGTTTTTGACTGTTTTTGCAGTGTAGAAGGAACAAAAATGATGAGTATTTAGACACTCATCAATCCCCCATACTAAACTATTGCTAGTCCCTAGCAATCTTTTGAGAAAACTTAATGGATTTGAATCTCTTTACCAAAAGCCATTACTTCTGGAGTAGCCAATTGTTTCAGTTCAAGTAAGAACCTTGGTACAATGATAACCAAATGATTTTGAGCAAATCACCGGCTTTCAACGGATTTGATTTGTCTTTACCAGAAGCCGTTTGCTTCTGGACTAGCCAACTCTTAGATAAAATATCTTTGGTGAGTCGATTACCAATTATGGTTTTCCAACTGCCTTTACCACAAGCCATAAACTTGCGGGCTAGCCAACTCTTCACTAATTAAAGATATGGTGAGCTGAACACCATACAATTTTGGGCAAATTGCAAACCGTCAACGGATTTGAGATATCTTTACCAAGAGCCGTTTGCTCCTGGATTAGCCAATCCTTTTGTTTATTTAGACATGGCGGATGATAACCGTAGTGAGTAAGTGCAAAACACTTACTCCAAAAAACATTTTGGCCAAAAATGGGGGAATTGGGTGGTATAATTATATGATAAAATTCGTGAGAATTCCCCCCCACACTAGAAATGAATATTGCCCTCAATATTCAAAGTACCGGCGGTTATGCCGAAACATAGAACGTAAAAGGAATATACTACGGCCATTTTTTTTTTTTTTTTTTTGGATGAAAACTTATATACAACAGCGGGGGGCAACTCCCCCACACTAGGGTGGTATAAAGTAGAAAGAAGTCAGAAATATGGGTGAAAACCCATATGGTGTGCTACTGTTTTTGATTCCCGAGTCGCTAGCTTGACTCGACCCCGAATTAATTGGTTCATGGGGAAGCAAAGTGGAAGAAACAATCTCCATCGGACTTTCATTCAAGATGTTTGGACAAACATTTGAAGCACGTGAAAGTTCCACACCGATGAGATATATTCCTGGCTCAAGATAATGGTACATGGAAATGGCGGGATCAAAGATAATGTCTTCATTCCCGAAGGAGTGAAGAACAGGAGAAGTGACAGAATATATGAAGAAAAGAAAGAAAATCATGATAAAAATCATGACTAACTCTTCATCCTCAATAGGAGAATTCATAGTTTCATGAATGTCATCAGTTAAGCTCGCTTGATCAAGACATATTATGGGTGTGTCTAGATCAAAGTAGAAATTATCATACTCCGGCGGAGATATGATATGAGTGAGTTCACTGGCGAACTCCTCAAAAGTAAATGATTCATGATCGGGGAGAGAATTATGAGAATGAGAAGTGGTACTGCCACTAATCTTCTCTCCCATATTATCAAAACAGAAGGCTTTCATTTCCGGAATAGAATCATCGGAAAGAATGTCACTATCCTTAATGGGGATAGGAGATGAAATAGGCTTTTCATTAAAAGCCTCGATTCTAGAAATGAGAAGATTAACATTCAATAATGTAAGACGAAGAGCTTCGTCTTGGACTATTTCTTCATCATTCTCTTCTCCTAAGCCGACAAGCTCAGAAGGTAATTCCCCCACATAACTTATGTCTCCACAAGATAACGAATCGTCATCATTAGAATTGGAGAACATCTCAACATGATCTTTTGGGAAGACAAGAGGGGTAGGGATATCACACAAATGCTCGAGAATTCCCTGTGACTCTCTTGGGATTGGGACAAGGTTCTCGACACTAGACTTTATGAATTCGTCCGGTTCCTTTTCAGGAACAGTTTCAAGATGCTCATCCCCCATAATAAGAGAGTGAGTGTGAATCTCGGTGTGATAACAGTGAGGGAGTTGAGAAATATTATCTTTAAAGGGATAAAAACTCTCCTCGTCATCATCATACATAGCTGCCTTAAGAAATTGGGAACGCCTTAGAGCTGCATGCTCTAAGACCAATAATTCTTCCCTAGAATTGCGAGCCTCTCGTTCTTCGGCTAGCAATTCTCCCATGGTCTTTTCACCACTCACTTGATTCTTAAAGTCACGAATCATATCATCAAGTGTTTTCATTGCGGTTTCAAAATCTTGGGAGATTTCTTAAGACAACGGCTCGGGTGGAGTTTGAACCGTATGGTGCTGTGGAGGTTGGAAATTGTCAAAACCGGAAGTATAGTAATTGTGATTCCACGGTTGACATTGAAGATTATCGTGAGGACCTCCACAATTCTCACAACAGTAAAACTGTTGAGTCTGGGCTGGTGAATTATATGGATATTGGTCATAACCAAAGTTCTGAGCATCACCGGAAAACTGTTCATAGACAAACGTGTTTTCGGATTGACACTCAAATCCTTGGTGAGGACCTCCACAAAATTCACAGCAGTTATGTTGATTATATGAAGATAAGTTGGGCTGTGGTGGGTAATTGGAAAAGTTTGAAGGGTCGTTAAATGAGTTCGGATTAGGATCATAATCAAATGAATTCCTCGAACCACAAAACAAACAACTCCCGTTTCGAATATCATTACCACACTGTACACACGTACACCAGCGACATGGTGAACCAAAAAGAGGCTCACCACAACCGACACAAGGAATAAACGATTCCATTTGAGAGTTATGAGAAGGAATCGGTTCATTCAAAGAATCAACAAAACCAACATAGTGATTCGAATGACTATCAAGTCTCGAAGAACATTTTGAAAAATTCGGAGGTGGGACAAGTGGTGTGCTCTGAGAGCTAGCAATTTCCACCTCTTCCGTTATGGTCTCGGTTCTGTTCTTGAGAAACGTGAAGATTAGGCAAGTCATTCTTGCTAGTCACCGGTCTAAATTCCGCATGATTGCTTTTAACCGTAAATTGTGAAAGTTTAGGATCAATTTTAGACGGCTTAGGAGCAATTGAGGGGTTAGATCTTTGGATAACCGTAGGTTGGACTTATTTAGCACTTCCATTATCGAGGAAGTACCGGTCCTTTGTCCCCGGTTTCTCGTTCCATTTCCCTACGCAGAATTAATGGATCATCACGAACAACACAATTCTTGACATTTGTGATAAAGTATGAAGTTTTTCAACTTCGTTCCGAATTCGTAATGTCGAGAGATTCCATGAGAATAGAAGAAGTTAGAATCAAATGGATAGAGGGTAAAGGGATAAAGAATCAAAAAGGGTAAGAGGGTAAAGATGAATATTTTTGGGTTTTGATTTTATAATATAATAAGAAAACAAGAGAATATTAACAAGGATGGTAAATATACAATGGATGTATATCCAGGATCACTAATCTGCAAACCGTTTCAACCTGCACACAACCTCCCCGGCAGCGGGCCAATTTGATGACGCCTTTTGAGGGGCGTCTAATCAAATGTAGTATAGGGTGTGTTCCAAAGTATTGCAGAAGAAACTGCAAACCTGGGTCGTTCTTCCCAACGAGGCTGTGATGGTACTCAAAACACGGGTTTGTGATCGGGTGATTTGGATAGAAAAAGGAATATGAGTGAGTGAGTGAGTGATTAAACTAAGGAAATTAAATCTATAAAAGACTTTGAAGTCATTTTAATTCTATATTTAAAACCGTTTAACGATTAAAACCTAAAACGTACGTTTAAATAAAATTACGTGAACGTACGAAATAAAACGTGAAAAAAAAGAAGTAAAATACCTACGGATATGGAAAATACATTTTTTTTACAATCCTAATTATACTAGAAAATTATTGGAAAAGAAAATTATTTTTAAAACTATTTATCTAATTATTATTAATTAAAAACTATTTTTAACTATTTAAAAATACATTAAAATACAAGAAAATAGGAAATTAACCTAAAAAATGAAATTATAAATTGGAAAAATCTAAAATATTATAAAACTAATGTTAAAACTGAAAATATATTTTTTTAGACTTTTTAAATATTTATTATTAATTAAAAACTAATTAAAATCAAGAAAAATACTAAATGAACAGTAAAAATTATGAAAATTTCCAGAAAATTATAAAATAAAATTAGAAAGCTAGGAAAAATAAAATGAGAACTGTCTAACCCATAATAAGCAGAATGGGCGAAATAAGCAGTTTCCTAATAAGCTAAAAATAAGCTAAAAAGCTCTAAAAATTACCAAAGGCTACTACAGCCTAAATCTAACCTAAAATGAGCTAATGCAACTGATTGGGACCTAAAAAACACAAGCTACAGAAAAAAAGCTCGAGACCAGATTTCAAGTCTCAACACGCCAAACGGCCCTAACTAGCTACTTTAAGCCTACATTAAGCCAGCTTATAAAATTCCTAAAAATAAACTAAAATGATCATGAAATCCACGACCAACCAAAGATCTTGTATCCCAAATTTCAGCTCAAATGGACTTATAATGAATCAGTGAAAATTCCACAAAGTTTGGCAAAAATCACTTTGCAAAAACAATAACCAAACACCCCTTAGCAGGTTTTAAGCACAAAATGAAGCATGAAAAACAGTTTGGATAGAAAAATAAGCTAGCACTCAGATTGAACATCTACAATAAGCTAAAAGAACTACATAAGAAAAAAAATTGGAAAGGCTCAATAAGCAGTTGGCTAGGACATTAAGCTAGGGGAATCCTAAAGCTAAAACATGGAATTAAGCAATCTAAGACTACTAATAAGCTCATGATAAGCTGATGTGGTGTTGCTTAACAGAGCCACGAGGGCAATTTTTGTGCTTAACAATAAGCACAAATAAGCAAAGGGTCAACTAAACCTAAACTAGTAAACTAATGGGCATAAAAGGGAACTAGATAAGCTGAAAATAAGACGTAATAAGCACATTAAGAGGTCCACGTAGTTGATGAAGCAGCCTTGCTGTTGGACTGCAAAACAGTTAAGGCGGGGCAGAAATGAACACTTCAAGGCACAAATAAGCTACAAGAAAAGCACTAAATCCTAACTAGGACAGAAAAACATGAAAGCTAAATATCTAACTACTGATTACAACAATTCACTACTCCTAAACCTAACCTAAAGTCACCTAAATCTGGGCAAATAAAAGGGATTAGGTCTGCATTACAGTTGCAAAATAGTAAACAGATTTAAAAAAAAAATATGGCAACTGATTTGAACACTTAGAACATGGTTGAAACACTTAATGAATACACTTACTTCAACTAATTAGAACTATTTCAACACCCAAAATGGGTCAAAAGGTGAGCTCGACCCAAGAAACAAGCTATTCCAAACACCTCTTAAAATTGCTAAAACAGATTTCTAAAAGCAATATGAGCATGAAACTTTAGATTTTCAAACTGAATTACTTCTACTAACAAACTTTTAAAACACAAACTTCACTAAGATTAACATGATCTTAACAGTTGACTTTCGTTGACTTTTATTTTTTATTTTTTATTTTTTTTTATTTTTTTTTTTTGAAAACTAAAATTAAAGGACTGGCATTGCTCCAATTTAATACATTACCCTTCAAATGACTTAAACAAACTAATTGGAATACTCAAAACAGATTAAAAACTTGAATTGTGATAAGAACAGATTTGGCGGGAAAAGTTATTAAGATAGAAACTGGGAATTGATTATCAAGAACCTTGAAATTAAACTAGATTAAACTTAAACAATACAATAAAATTGAAACCCAGATATCTTAAACGTCAAAGCTTAAAAACGATTACAAGAAATTTAGAGAAAATGGTCTAAAAACAGTGACCACCTATTTCTTCTGTCTTCTTTCTCTTTTATAGCTCTCACAAAGTGCTCTGAACATTCTTTAGCCTTTGGATTGGTCCAATTAATCTCAGCCCTTGATTTGTGTTTTTGGCGCCAAAAAGATATAGCAACTGGGTTGACTTATGTGAGGCAGGGGAGAGAAGCATTAATTGTCTTTGGTATGTTGTGGAGGTGGAGGGACAAGGTATGGTGAGGTTGAGCTGGAGGTGGAGTGTTGCAGGGAGAGTTGGTAATGGTGGAGGTGGTATTTTGAGGGAAAAGGGTGAGCGGGAAGGTTGACTGGGTTGGATGGGTAGGGAAACGGGTTGGACCGGGTAAAAGATGGGTTTGGGCTTGGACTAGTAATAACATGGACTTAGGATTTAATTTGGATCCATAAATCATTTAAGGGACTAAAGGTGTCTATTCTGAAAATCCAGGGACCACTCATGTATTTCTGAAAACGTTTTCCAAGGACCAATCTTGCCAATCTTCAATAGTACAAGGACCAAATTAAGTATTCTCCATTTTTTTTTCATTTCCAAAGACTATTTTTGTAAAATACCAAAATCCAAGAACTTAAACGCAATTTTCCAAAAGTATTACAAGGACCAATTTTGACAAGTTAGAATTACCAAAGGACTAAAAATGTTAATTTTTCAATTTAAAATGTCCAGGGGTAAATTCTGTCAATCTTTGAAATTTCAGGGACTAAAGTTGCCATTTTGCAAAACTAAGCTTTATAAGGCTAATTTTGACAACTTGCAAATCCCTGAGGGCCTTTTATGAAAAATTATCATGTTTTGAATAACTAGGGACTAGATTTTTACAATTATTGAATAAAACACAGTCTAAATATTTTTTTCTGTCTTTTTGAGACTTTTCAAAGTGTTTTTGACTGTTTTTGCATTGTAGAAGGAACAAAAATGATGAGTATTTACACACTCATCAATTCCCCACACTAAACTATTGCTAGTTCCTAGCAATCTTTTGAGAAAACTTAATGGATTTGAATCTCTTTACCAAAAGCCATTACTTCCGGAGTAGCCAATTGTTTCAGTTCAAGTAAGAACCTTGGTACAATGATAACCAAATGATTTTGAGCAAATCACCAGCTTTCAACGGATATGATTTGTCTTTACCGTAAGCCGTTTTTCGGACTAGCCAACTCTTAGATAAAATATCTTTGGTGAGTCGATTACCAATTATGGTTTTCCAACTGCCTTTACCACAAGCCATAAACTTGCTGGCTAGCCAACTCTTCACTAATTAAAGATATGGTGAGCTGAACACCATACAATTTTGGGCAAATTGCAAACCGTCAACGGATTTGAGATATCTTTACCAAGAGCCGTTTGCTCCTGGATTAGCCAATCCTTTTGTTTATTAGACATGGCGGACTGATAACCGTAAGTAAGTGCAAAACACTTACTCCAAAAAAAAATTTTGGCCAAAAATGGGGAATGGGTGGTATAATTATATGATAAAATTCGTGAGAATTCTTCCCCACACTAGAAATGAATATTGCCCTCAATATTCAAAGTACCGGCGGTTATGCCGAAACATAGAACGTAAAGGGAAATACTACGGCCATTTTTTTTTTTTTGGATGAAAACTTATATACAACGGGGGGGCAACTCCCCACACTAGGGTGGTAGAAAGTAGAAAGAAGTCAGAAATATGGGTGAAAACCCATATGGTGTGCTACTGTTTTTGATTCCCGAGTCGCTAGCTTGACTCGACCCCGAATTAATTGGTTCATGGGGAAGCAAAGTGGAAGAAAAAATCTCCATCGGACTTTCATTCAAGATGTTTGGACAAACATTTGAAGCACGTGAAAGTTCCACACCGATGAGATATATTCCTGGCTCAAGATAATGGTACATGGAAATGCCGGGATCAAAGATAATGTCTTCATTCCCGAAGGAGTGAAGAACAGGAGAAGTAACAGAATATATGAAGAAAAGGAAGAAAATCATGATAAAATCATGACTAACTCTTCATCCTCAATAGGAGAATTCATAGTTTCATGAATGTCATCAGTTAAGCTCGCTTGATCAAGACATATTATGGGTGTGTCTAGATCAAAGTAGAAATTATCATACTCCGGCGGAGATATGATATGAGTGAGTTCACTGGCGAACTCCTCAAAAGTAAATGATTCATGATCGGGGAGAGAATTGTGAGAATGAGAAGTGGATGCGCCACTAATCTTCTCTCCCATATTATCAAAACGAAGGCTTTCATTTCCGAATAGAATCATCGGAAAGAATGTCACTATCCTTAATGGGGATAGGAGATGAAATAGGCTTTTCATTAAAAGCCTCGATTCTAGAAATGAGAAGATTAACATTCAATAATGTAAGACGAAGAGCTTCGTCTTGGATTATTTCTTCATCATTCTCTTCTCCTAGGCTGACAAGCTCAGAAGGTAATTCCCCCACATAACTTATGTCTCCACAAGATAACGAATCGTCATCATTAGAATCGGAGAACATCTCAACATGATCTTTTGGGAAGACAAGAGGGGTAGGGATATCACACAAATGCTCGAGAATTCCCTGTGACTCTCTTGGGATTGGGACAAGGTTCTCGACACTAGACTTTATGAATTCGTCCGGTTCCTTTTCAGGAACAATGTCAAGATGCTCATCCCCATAATAAGAGAGTGAGTGTGAATCTCGGGTGTGATAACAACAGACTGAGGGAGTTGAGAAATATTATCTTTAAAGGGATAAAAACTCTCCTCGTCATCATCATACATAGCTGCCTTAAGAAATTGGGAACGCCTTAGAGCCTGCATGCTCTAAGACCAATAATCTTCCTAGAATTGCGAGCCTCTCGTTCTTCGGCTAGCAATTCTCCCATGGTCTTTTCACCACTCACTTGATTCTTAAAGTTACGAATCATATCATCAAGTGTTTTCATTGCGGTTTCAAAATCTTGGGAAATTTCTTGAGACAACGGCTCAGGTAGAGTTTGAACCGTATGGTCTTTGTGGAGGTTGGAAATTGTCAAAACCGGAAGTATAGTAATTTTGATTCCACGGTTGACATTGAAGATTATCGTGAGGACATCCACAATTCTCACAACAAAACTGTTGAGTGCGGGACGGTGAATTATATGGATATTGGTCATAACCAAAGTTCTGAGCATCACCGGAAAACTGTTCATAGACAAACGTGTTTTCGGATTGACACTCAAATCCTTGGTGAGGACCTCCACAAAATTCACAGCAGTTATGTTGATTATATGAAGATAAGTTGGGTTGTGGTGGGTAATTGGAAAAGTTTGAGGGGTCGTTAAATGAGTTCCGATTAGGATCATAATCAAATGAATTCCTCGAACCACAAAACAAACAACTCCCGTTCCGAATATCATTACCACACTGTACACACGTACACCGGCGACATGGTGAACCAAAAAGAGGCTCACCACAACCGACACAAGGAATAAACGATTCCATTTGAGAGTTATGAGAAGGAATCGGTTCATTCAAAGAATCAACAAAACCAACATGGTGATTCGAATGACTATCAAGTCTCGAAGAACATTTTGAAAAATCCGGAGGTGGGACAAGTGGTGTGCTCTGAGAGCTAGCAATTTCCACCACTTCCGTTATGGTCTCCGGTTCAGGTTCTTGAGAAACGTGAAGATTAGGCAAGTCATTCTTGCTAGTCACCGGTCTAAATTCTGCATGATTGCTTTTAACCGTAAATTGTGAAAGTTTAGGATCAATTTTAGACGGCTTAGGAGCAATTGAGGGTTAGATCTTTGGATAACCGTAGGTTGGACGTTTTAGCACTTCCATTATCGAGGGAAGTACCGGTCCTTTGTCCCCGGTTTCTCGTTCCATTTCCCTACGCAGAATTAATGGATCATCACGAACAACACGAATTCTTGACATTTGTGACAAAGTATGAAGTTTTTCAACTTCGTTCCGAATTCGTCGTATCGAGAGATTCCATGAGAATAGAAGAAGTTAGAATCAAATGGATAGAGGGTAAAGGGATAAAGAATCAAAAATGGTAAGAGGGTAAAGATGAATATTTTTGGGTTTTGATTTTATAATATAATAAGAAAACAAGAGAATATTAACAAGGATGGTAAATATACAATGGATGTATATCCAGGATCACTAATCTGCAAAACCGTTTCAACACGCACACAACCTCCCCGGCGGCGCTAATTTGACAGCCGCCTTTTGAGGGACGTCTAATCAAATGTAGTATAGTGTGTGTTCCAAAGTATTGCAGAAGAAACTGCAAACCTGGGTCGTTCTTCCCAACGAGGCTGTGATGGTACTCAAAACACGGGTTTGTGATCGGGTGATTTGGATAGAAAAAGGAATATGAGTGAGTGAGTGAGTGATTAAACTAAGGAAATTAAATCTATAAAAGACTTTGAAGTCATTTTAATTCTATATTTAAAATCGTTTAACGATTAAAACCTAAAACGTACGTTTAAATAAAATTACGTGAGCGCATCGCGAAATAAAACGTGAAAATAAAGAAGTAAAATACCTACGGATATGGAAAATACATTTTTTTTACAATCCTAATTATACTAGAAAATTATTGGAAAAAGAAAATTATTTTTAAAACTATTTATCTAATTATTATTAATTAAAAACTATTTTTAACTATTTAAAAATACATTAAAATACAAGAAAATAGGAAATTAACCTAAAAATGAAATTATAAATTGGAAAAATCTAAAATATTATAAAACTAATGTTAAAACTGAAAATATATTTTTTTAGACTTTTTAAATATTTATTATTAATTAAAAACTAATTAAAACTAATTAAAATCAAGAAAAATACTAAATGAACAGTAAAAATTATGAAAATTTTCAGAAAATTATAAAATAAAATTAGAAAGCTAGGAAAAATAAAATGAGAACTGTCTAACCCATAATAAGCAGAATGGGCGAAATAAGCAGTTTCCTAATAAGCTAAAAAAGCTCTAAAAATTACCAAAGGCTACTACAGCCTAAATCTAACCTAAAATGAGCTAATGCAACTGATTGGGACCTAAAAAACACAAGCTACAGAAAAAAAGCTCGAGACCAGATTTCAAGTCTCAACACGCCAAACGGCCCTAACTAGCTACTTTAAGCCTACATTAAGCCAGCTTATAAAATTCCTAAAAATAAACTAAAATGATCATGAAATCCACGACCACCTAAAGATCTTGTATCCCAAATTTCAACTCAAATGGACTTATAATGAATCTGTGAAAATTCCACAAAGTTTGGCAAAAATCACTTTGCAAAAACAATAACCAAACACCCCTTAGCAGGTTTTAAGCACAAAATGAAGCATGAAAAACAGTTTGGATAGAGAAATAAGCTAGCACTCAGATTGAACATCTACAATAAGCTAAAAGAACTACATAAGAAAAAATTGGAAAGGCTCAATAAGCAGTTGGCTAGGACATTAAGCTAGGGGAATCCTAAAGCTAAAACATGGAATTAAGCAATCTAAGACTACTAATAAGCTCATGATAAGCTGATGTGGTGCTGTTGCTGTAACAGGCCACGAGGGGCAATTTTTGTGCTTAACAATAAGCACAAATAAGCAAAGGGTCAACTAAACCTAAACTAGTAAACTAATGGGCATAAAAGGGAACTAGATAAGCTGAAAATAAGACGTAATAAGCACATTAAGAGGTCCACGTAGTTCTTTGAAGCGACCTTTGTTGGACCGCAAAAAGCGATTAAAGGCAAGAGAAATGAACACTTCAAGGCACAAATAAGCTACAAGAAAAGCACTAAATCCTAACTAGGACAGAAAAACATGAAAGCTAAATATCTAACTACTGATTACAACAATTCACTAATCCTAAACCTAACCTAAAGTCACCTAAATCTGGGCAAATAAAAGGGATTAGGGCATTACGGTTGCAAAATAGTAAACAGATTTAAAAAAATATGGCAAATGATTTGAACACTTAGAACATGGTTGAAAAACTTAATGAATACACTCACTTCAACTAATTAGAACTATTTCAACACCCAAAATGGGTCAAAAGGTGAGCTCGACCTAAGAAACAAGCTATTCCAAACACCTCTTAAAATTGCTAAAACAGATTTCTAAAAGCAATATGAGCATGAAACTTTAGATTTTCAAACTGAATTACTTCTACTAACAAAATTTTAAAACACAAACTTCACTAAGATTAACATGATCTTAACAGTTGACTTTCGTTGACTTTTATTTTTTATTTTTTATTTTTTTTTATTTTTTTTTTGAAAACTGAAATTAAAAGGACTGCATTGCTCCAATTTAATACATTACCCTTCAAATGACTTAAACAAACTAATTGGAATACTCAAAACAGATTAAAAACTTGAATTGTGATAAGAACAGATTTGACGGGAAAAGTTATTAAGATTTAAACTGGAATTGATTATCAAGAACCTTGAAATTAAACTAGATTAAACTTAAACAATACAATAAAATTGAAACCCGGATATCTTAAACATCAAAGCTTAAAAACGATTACAAGAAATTTAGAGAAAATGGTCTAAAAACAGTGACCACCTATTTCTTACGTCTTCTTTCTCTTTTATAGCTCTCACAAAGTGCTCTGAACATTCTTTAGCCTTTGGATTGGTCCAATTAATCTCAGCCCTTGATTTGTGTTTTTGGCGCCAAAAAGATATAGCAACGGGTTGACTTATGTGACGGGGAGAGAAGCATTAATTGTCTTTAGTATGTTGTGGAGGTGGAGGGGACAAGGTATGGTGAGGTTGGAGTTTGGAGGTGGAGTGTTGAGGGAGAGTTGGTAATGGTGGAGGTGGTATTTGGAGGGAAAAGGGTGGCGGGAAGGTTGGGGTTGGATGGGTAGGGAAACGGGTTGGACCGGGTAAAAGATGGGTTTGGGCTTGGACTAGTAATAACATGGACTTAGGATTTAATTTGGATCCATAAATCATTTAAGGGACTAAAGGTGTCTATTCAAAATCCGGGGACCACTCATGTATTTCTGAAAACGTTTTCCAAGGACCAATCTTCAATAGTACAAGGACCAAATTAAGTATTCTCCATTTTTTTTTCATTTCCAAAGACTATTTTTGTAAAATACCAAAAATCCAAGGACCTAAGCTGCAATTTTCCAAAAGTATTACAAGGACCAATTTTGACAAGTTAGAATTACCAAAGGACTAAAAATGTTAATTTTACAATTTAAAATGTCCGGGGTAAATTCTGTCAATCTTTGAAATTTCAGGGACTAAAGTTGCCATTTTGCAAAAGCCGAGCTTTATAAGGCTAATTTTGACAACTTGAAAATCCCTGAGGGCCTTTTATGAAAAATTATCATGTTTTGAATAACTAGGGACTAGATTTTTACAATTATTGAATAAAACACAGTCTAAATATTTTTTTCTGTCTTTTTGAGACTTTTCAAAGTGTTTTTGACTGTTTTTGCAGTGTAGAAGGAACAAAAATGATGAGTATTTAGACACTCATCACTAAGGCAAGCTTGTAATAGAGCTTCGAATCTGCTCAGCTAAAGGATTTTCGGTTTGGGGGGAAGCTGCCAAAGTCTCACTTTCAGATGGTTCAATTTCTTTCTTCGATTCAAGAGCCCTGGAAGCTTTGGTGGTGAATGTTTAAGAGTTGATGACTTCTATCTTCTACAACGGGGCTGCTTGATATCCTTATCTCGGTACTCGTATCATCATCTTCTTAAACTATATCATCTACTCTATCTTTGTATATATTTATCAAAAAAACCAAATACAAAAATATAAAACCAGCAAAAAGAAAATAGATAAATACAAAATCTTCAAAAACCCACAAAAATTAGAAAATTTGAAAAATACCAAAAATATTGTTTTCTCAAGACATATCTTCTGGTATCGATAACATCTGCGGTCTTAGAAATGTCATTCAATAATGGCACGGGACCATAGATGAAGTTCGAGCATAAGGTATAAATATTCTTTTTCGAAACATGTCTCTAAATATGGCTTACAGTTACTTCAGACTGTAACCCACGCTTCAAAATTATGGTTTGCTATTATCTCAGATAGCAACCGTTTTTCAAAGAAAGGAAAGTGCTGCGCTAAACTAAAATCTTTCAAATATTTCGTGCACTTATCCTAAATACTAAACAAGGATAGCATGTCATCAAAAAGACTGCTGTTCCTACACAAATGTTTTTCCGTCTAAAATTCTTCAGAAAAATATTTGTTGTTTTCAAAAATGGTGGTAAATGTGTTGCTTGAAAATCAATCAGTTTCAGAGAGTTCGTAATAATTGAAAACTCAATCAATGACTTCAGGGCTTTTAAACTTTTTAGAAAATGAGTCATTGATTGAGGGGGAGAATGTTTTCAAATCTATATCATCTAACGAGATTATCTAATTGTTAGGACCTAAGATATACCAACCTTATCAAATACCCACGTTATGAACACAAGAATACCACGTTAAACCCAAACTGTTATGCGTAACATGAAGCAAAGAAAGATTAAGATAAAGATCTTGGTGACTTGAATATGAATTCGTGTATGTTAGAGAGGTAGAGAGAAGAAAGATGAAAACAATAAGTTGTATATTGCTTCAAGGAAAACACACACACACACACTCAAGCACACCCCTCAAATGACCATTTGAGGGGTATTTATAGTACAAGACACATGTTGCCCTAAAGGCTTTCTTATGGGCTTGGCTTGGGCTTCGTGGACTTGGATTGGATTACATGTAATAGAAGGATAGCTTAACATAACTATTAGCCATTTAGCTTAGCCCAGTCCACGAGCCCGTTGACTATTCTATCACGATATCTAACACACGTTACAAAGTTCCTAATCGTGAATGACCATCACTTCTAATAAAACTATTAAGGCTAACAATATCCCCCTAAGGGGTGGTCATTCAAACGATGCTCCACTTGATTAGGTCTCTACTTTTCTTGAGCTAGGACTTTGTGTGTAGATATTGAATAGTCTTAATTCTTTGTTCCTTCATGCTTTGTGATCAGTTAATGTGTTGTCTGCCATTGTCAACTTCGTTGGTTAGGTGTCTCCACGTCATTCTCCACCATGCTCACACTTCTATTTGACTTTGAGTTTCCAATGATGAAGTTCTCGAGTCTTTACACTTTGTAGATTCTTTGACATAGACGAAGAATCATCTTTAACTTTGAGTTGCCTTTGATTTTGATGAGAACTTTCATGTGTTGTTGGTATGAGCATGTGGCGAGTCTGCACGATCCATCCGCTCCGGAGCTTCCATAAGAAGAAAACATAAAAACAGTTAGTAATAAGCGGATTTCGGCACTTACAAATTTGAATTTCGAGGGTGTTAACAGCATAGTGTGAAAACACGTCTCTAATTCTCACAAGGGCGTTCCTGGAGTCCCACAAGTGAGATAACACGATATACCGAAGTACACCTACAGTTCAGATGAGTCGTGAGATACACAAGCATCACCCACATCAGACCGTTTGAGACATACTAAGCGTAATCCACGGGGAGTTACCGAAGTGACCTGCTGTCAGGGTCGCTAGATGTTGACCACTGGCAGGAGTTTCCATTCAATCACTAAAGATCACAGATGTGAAACTTCTCATAAATGTTCTGGCAAATTGCTATGATCTGCGTAGGACTCTAGATTGTATCACTTGTGCCCTTATTGATGAACAACAAGCGATGTCATGTCATGTGTTCCTATGAGATCTTTTGATGAATCTCGTGGCTCTAGACTCAATAAGTGCATTTTGGTTTTCTGAAGGAGACTAGGGAGAGGGTCTCCTTCTTCAATATCAACCAACTCTAAGAGAAAGTCGATAGATTATGTAGGGTTCCCAGTGAGAATGAAACAAATCCTTTTGAGAGGAATTGAGTAGCTAGAAGGTTAGGTGCGGTCGTCCTTTGGGTCCATGACGTCTTTGTCTTCAATACCAGTGTCATCTTAGTGACAACTAGTAGCATATGAATTGAACCCGGTTTCTGCCCTAAGGTTGAATATGGAGGGCTATTTCTTTTCACCCTTTTTCATTACATTTCTTTTTAATTCTTCAACCCCTTCTTTCTCCTTTCTCACATTACTCCTTTTTCAATCATACCTAAGGACTTCTAATACTAAACTATTGGTGATGTCCTTGGGTAGATCCCTCCGGCTCTGGCGGATCATAGGACGGATTTCCTATCCTTAGTCACCTTATAACTCCATGACTGTCCTATTGTTGCCATAAAACCATTTTCTTGAAAATCTCACAGAGTGTTTATGATAGAAAACATGTTTGAGACACTCCGAGAGTTTTATATTTTCAGAAACACTCCCCCTTTACATGTGCTTATAAGTTTTGACAGAAATCTGCACATAGAGGGTAGAGTTCGCACTTTTGAATTGATCGACTTTAAATGAACTAGACCGATTCGAGACACGTTTACATCACTAGAGAATTAGCTTGAAATTATTACCCGTCCTGGTCAAGTCCATAGAAAGTTTCTCGAAATGGTACATTTAATGACTTTGATTACTCGTCAATTCATTGGTTCCGTCTAAGTCGAGCTCTTTTGAGATTCAAACAACGATCATTAAACTTTTTGATCACATTTTAATCACGTTTCTCCCCTCAAAATAGTATATCAATGATGTTTTTGAAACAAAATGATTAAAAGATATGTTTTTCGAAAAGCATTTTGAGAGAACCGATTTAGCATGAATTTTGGAACAATTTTGTTTTATACTCCCCTTACGAAAGCATATTTTTCATACTGAAAATTTAGAATCAATTAAGGGTTTAGAGGGAGTTATCTTGGTACCAAATGTGAGAGATTTTGAAAAATCTTTTTGAAAAATTTCAAATTAATGGTACGCAAGATGAAGATTTTAAAAATCTTTTGAAGATATTTAGAGAAAAATTATCTTCATGTGATTAAGGATAAGTTCTCGATATATATGAAAATCAATTTTTGTAGCACTTTCCTTTCTTTAAAGATCGGGTTACAGTATGAAGTAACTGCAAGCCATTATGTTTTTAGGAATAGTGCTTGAAAAAAAATATTTAAAAACCTTTGATTTTGAAAAGCACTTTCCTTTCTTTGAAGCGGCGGGTCTGAAATGTGTTGAGTAAGCCATTAATTTGAAGTCCGGGTTTCGTATCTAAGTATACGAAAGCCATTATTTGAAGAAATTTTGAGAAACGACATGTTTTAGAAAACATTTAAAGAACTCTCGCTCAAGCATCTGTACATACCCGTATCATTGTTGAATTTCATTTCTAGAAACGTCATGAATATCGATTATCTGAGACATGTCGTAGATGAATATGTTTGAATTTTTGATTTTATATTGTTTTGTATTTTTGAAAAAATTTCTATTTTTGTATTTTGCTTTTGTTGGTTTTATAAAAGAAATGGAAAATCAAAAATAGAAAAAAGAGAGAATGAAGAGTTTGAAATTAGAACCCTCGATGAGTGGGTTCGAGATATTTGATTCACCTGCAACCAAAGAAGAAGAGTTTTCACAAATAACAGTGTTAGAAGTACAAGATTCCTCACGGTGAGGGTGATCACTATCAACGGTTGTAGTGGTTTTGACTTCCTTATCTTGATGAGTTTCACTATTATCTGTGTTGGAGCAAGTATCAAAAATCTTTCCTGTGGGAATCCATCTAAGACCTATTGGTTGAAAACTTTTCCCGTGGGTATCCACCTGAGGTAAGATCTAGGAGTTGTTTTCTTATCGATCGCAATGAATTCTCTTTTAGAAAAACTACGTCCTGAAGAGATCCACCTATTAGGTTTTCTTTTGATGTTCATCTTGTCACCGGGTTTGTTTCTATTTGGTGTCTTAGTGGATTGTGCCTCGGCACGAGAATTATCTTTCTTGAGATATTGTAAGGCACATGCATCATGATTAGCTGAAAAGACACATTTTTTACATGTAGTACAAACAAATTCAATATTCTTGTTTAAAACAGCAGCTTTAACTTTGTCACTACGGTCTTTTGGAAATTGATTCTTGTTCAAAAAAGACTTAGAATTCCTAGTGATGTTTTCTAAGGGCATAGCATTTTCTTTTGCGCAACTACTCTTAGATGTAAGCCAATCCCTAGTCTTTTGTAGAGTGTTCCTAGGTAATGGTTTACTACTACTAGCAGTGCCTTGAAATCTTGTAGAATTCATCACCCTAGATGTTGCACCTAGAATTCCGTCTTTTTGAGTCTGTGCCCTTTTCCTAGCTTCTTCTAGATAGTGATTGTTGACCATGTTGTTAGAACCGTCAGATTCTTTAACTGGATTTTGGTCACATTCGTGTAGTATTCCTAGAGATGCCAGGTGTAATCACTTTTGGTGTTTCAGCAAACCGCTTTTCCTTTTTCAAAACTTTTGATAATTCTCTTTTTAATAGGCAGGGACTGTGGAGTGACTGGTTTTGACAAATCATTTTTCTCATTGACTTTTGGAGGAGGTTGAGAAATAGACATTTTTGGTTTGAAAACCGGTTTGGGAACATTTGCCTTCTCCTCAGTCAATGGTTTTGCAATCTTAGTATCCACAACCTTTCCTTTTAGACTTTCCAGTTGAGCTCTCAAAAGATCATTTTGCTCTTTCATGTCCTTGTAGGCACGCTCATACGACAATTTGTCATACTTGCATTCCTCGGTTTTTCGATCAAGTTGTTTAAAATAGGACACGTTTTCTTTTTCAAGTTTTTCAAGAGCTTTTTCATATTTTGAAACAATTGCGGAGGTCTCAGACTGGAGTCTTTCATGATCTTCAACAGAATATATTTGCAAAATAATGGACATGATATCTGTAGTCATAACATCTTCGAAGAGAGAATCATTGAGTTTTTCCAAAACTTTGATGTGTTCAATACTTTCATTAGCTTGCTTTACCAGGGATTTATGGTCCTTGACAAAGTCACTCGTTTCTTTCAAAAGTGCTTGTTCAACATGAATTACCCTTGCACTGATTGCATTCTGCTGAGGGGCAATTAGAGTTTCAAAAAAAAATTTATGTTCATTATCAAAACTATTAAACCAGATGTTTGTTGTAATATTGGTTTTAGTTTTAATAGTCTCTTGAAGATACCCAATTCTAGTTTTAACGTCATCTAAAATGCTTCTAGTATCACTTGTGTTAAAAGGATTGTTTGAAGACATTTGTTCGATTTTCGAAAGAGACTTGGAAACTACAACTGGTTTTGAAACTGGTTTTGAAACTGGTGTTGACACTTTGTTTGAAACACTTGGTATGGTGGAAAACGTTGACGTTTCTTTTTGATTAACAAAAGTAATCCCATTAATTTTGTTCCATTTGTTATAATCAATCGGTTTAAGATCTGGATTCTTTTGTTTCATTTTTGATCTACTCTCCTCAGATAGTTCTAACGTTTCAAGAGAATCACGAACAATAATGGGTTCATGCAAAGGTTGTCCATTGTTCAACACATTCCGTTCTTTCTGAGCTTTCTTGAGGAACGAAGGAGGTGAGTTACCAAGAGCCATTTTATGTGAAGTGTGAAAAATCGGATTTGCTTGATTAGAAAGCATCTTGTTTGTTTTAGCGGAATGACCCGTTGTAAGAAGCAAATTATCCAATTTTTTGATACTTTCATTTTTATCCAGAATTTCATCAAGAAGAGAATCTTCTCGTTTTGAAAAATCGGCAATCAACTTTTTCTTCTCTTTTTCAAGATCAGAAAACAGTGCTTTTTGTTTAGAAAGTTGGTCATTTAGATCTGAAATTTCCTTGTTTAAAGATTTAATTTTCAAGTGAGAATTCACATCAAGTGTGTTATACTTGATTTGCAATTCTTTTTCTCTTAAAACAGAATCTCGATAACCCATTTCTAATTCGGACATTTTGTTTGTATGAAATTCATAGGCTTTGGCGTGCTCCTTGTAACTCTCAAGCTCAGCGGTCAATATCTTATTCGCGGCCTTAACAGCGATTGACCGTTCTAACTTTCTCAACTTCAATGCCACATTGATTGATTAATGATTCAACATAAGCACGTGTTTCCTCATCATTAGCACCATTCTGTATCACTTGACCTCCATTAGGATCCATATATGGAGTTTCTGAGTTAACATTGCTATTAACTTGCTCTCCCACATATGTGTCATAATAAGGTTTGGGAGACACAGAATGTAGCTTCTCATGAGTAAACGAATTTGGTACCTCATTGAGTGAATATGTGTCGTAGACAGGAGTTGTGTCATAAGTACCGCTTGATGTTGTGTCCTGTTGATTGATTGTATGACTGGAGGTTGCACTATCGTTTGCTTTATCTTCCCATTTTGGGTACCTGAATTTGATTTCCTCAGTAGTCAACTCAATTCCCAACTCTTCTTTTTCTGCTAACATCAACATGTATTGGATCTTTTCAAGCCGTGAAGTCGGTTGACACTAGATCCTAATCTTGTCTTTGAGGTTCGGAGGTAGCATTCGAGCAAGTCATAAAACAGTTATTCCCATTTTGATATCCCATATTCTGATTCACAATCTGACTCCTCTGATGTCCATCAAACGCTCGCATATTGCATCCGATTCCCTGATTCACATTTCCATAATTCAACGACTGGAGCGCAACATTTCCATTCTGATTACCCACCTGCTCTAT
Organism: Chrysanthemum makinoi; assembly: GCA_910596185.1. Classification (NCBI taxonomy): domain Eukaryota; kingdom Viridiplantae; phylum Streptophyta; class Magnoliopsida; order Asterales; family Asteraceae; genus Chrysanthemum; species Chrysanthemum makinoi. The sequence goes on along the minus strand of OU343221.1, from coordinate 119,046,836 downwards.
TCCCAACATTCGTCCCAACTGATTTCCAACATCTTGACCCGTGATTACCCGATACGGAACCGCATGATTACCGATGCGACTGTTAAATGCTTTATCCAATAAAGAAAATATATTTTGCAAGGTCGCTTCTACATGGTCAGTTTCATGATCAGTGATTCCTTGTTTCTGGTATTGTTGATCTGGATAGAATTGTTGTTGTGGTTGTGGAATGTATGCTGCGTAAGTTGTTGTTGTTGGAAGATGATGAAGCTTGTTGTTGTGTATTCACTGTAGTTTGAGTCTTTGCAATGAGTGCCAATGAATCATGATTCTTTGCCAATCTTTCTTGCCTGACTTCATTCGCTTCAGCTTGGTTTAGTTTCAGAAAATCATTCAGTTGATCAAAGTTCACCCGATGTAAGTCTTTTGTTTGGTTGACAATAGTGACATATCGTCCCCATTCTTACGGAAGATTATTCAGAACTTGATGTTTTGAACGATTGTTCTGGTGCCAACTTGTTTTCGATAAGCTCATTCATCAAAGTGCAAAACCTGCCATAGTAGGATTCAATGGATTCTCCTGGTGTAGATGTAAACTTTTCCCATTCAGTTAGCAGCTTGTTTTCCATGTCTTGTTTACCAATTTCTGTTCCATAACATAGTCGTCTAACACGTTCCCACATATCGAAAGCAGTTTCACAACCGTCTACCGCAGCAAAGATGTCTATTGGTAAACCAGGTTGGACAATATGAATTGCCATGTCATCGCATCGACTTGTTTTCGATCCTCTTCATGTATTCGATTCGGTTTGAAGATGAGAGGATGGTGGGATGGGAGGTGTTGCATATGCATTTCCAGGTACATTAACTTGTCGAGGCTTGAAGGGTCCATCCTGAATGGATTTAATCATGAGTTTGCCATTAGGTTTGGTCTTTATGTAACGGAGCATTCGACTTGTCCATTGAAGATAACCACCTTTTGCCAACATAGGAGGTCGGTTTTCGGCACCGGCTGCATGAATGTCTTGTTGAGTAGCCATTGATGAAGGTATGATATGATAAAGTTGATGTAGGATCGATTCAACGATAAAGGAGTTGTGGTTGATGAAGATTAAGCTCAGTTGAGGTGTTTCTGAAAGTCGTACTCGTAACCTTGGTTCTTAGTCGAAAAAAAATTTTCGCCCAAAATTTGAAATTCACTTTAAAAATCAATTCTAAGGTCGTATGAAAATTTTGAGTTATGACAATTTTGACGCCAAATTTGACCAGAAAAATTTGAATTTAGGCTCAAAAATTTGAATTTTTGACCAAAATTTTCACAGTTAAACCAAAATTTGAATCTCGCGTTAAAATTGAATGTTTAGTCTCCTCAAAAATTTAAATTTTACTCAAGTTTTCCCGCCAAAAAACTCTTTTTTTTTTTTTTTTTTAACCTTAGGCGTAGAAAGAGCTTAGGCGTAGACCAAAGAAGTTACGAGTAGGATATGGTGCTTAGGTGTAGGATCTTATGCGTAGGATGCTTAGGCGTAGGAAGCTTATGCGTAGAAACCTTATGCGTAGAAACCTTAAGCGTAGAAACCTTATGCGTAGAAACCTTATGCGTAGGAACCTTAAGCGTAACCTTAAGCTTATGCGTAGACAAAAAGTTACTCGTAAACCTTACGCGTAATTTTGAAGTTATGCGTAGAGTTACTCGTAAGCTTTTAGCTTATCCGTAAACTATGGTTAAGAACCAAAAATCCTTTACACTCACACGTAAGAGATATCCACAAGTCGAGTGTTCCACACACTTATCCAAGTGAGGAAGCAGAGTAACGATTATAGCCCGAAGATTCTTCACCAAAAAGTTACGAGTAGAAAACTAGGGTTTTGACTTTTTGACTTCTACTCGTAAGAAATTTCCAACGATTCAAATGATTTCTTTTACCCGGATAGCCTTAAAAACACTCGAATAACCCAAAATGTTGACCTTTTTCACCCAAAGTGCCTAGAAAAGTTACGAGTAGAAATGACCAAAAACCAAATACGAGCTTAAAATTGAAGAAAAACACGTAAAGCTACGAACTTTTTGCAAAAACTGAAACTTTAGCACCAAATAAACCTTAAACCACAAGAATCTTGAATTTTAAAGTGCAAAATCAAAGCTTTAAGCTTGACAAAAACGATATACGAGAGCCTTTACGGCGTAACCCTTCAAAACAAACACAAACACTCCTAAACCATTGTTAGGTGATTGATACCAATTGTTAGGACCTAAGATATACCAACCTTATCAAATACCCACGTTATGAACACAAGAATACCACGTTAAACCCAAACTGTTATGCGTAACATGAAGCAAAGAAAGATTAAGATAAAGATCTTGGTGACTTGAATATGAATTCGTGTATGTTAGAGAGGTAGAGAGAAGAAATATGAAAACAATAAGTTGTATATTGCTTCAAGGAAAACACACACACACACACTCAAGCACACCCCTCAAATGACCATTTGAGGGGTATTTATAGTACAAGACACATGTTGCCCTAAAGGCTTTCTTATGGGCTTGGCTTGGGCTTCGTGGACTTGGATTGGATTACATGTAATAGAAGGCTAGCTTAACATAACTATTAGCCATTTAGCTTAGCCCAGTCCATGAGCCCGTTGACTATTCTATCACGATATCTAACACACGTTACAAAGTTCCTAATCGTGAATGACCATCACTTCTAATAAAACTATTAAGGCTAACACTAATTATCCTATATGCTTAATTGAAAAATGATGTTAACCTATGTTGAAGGACTAGGTGCCTAGGATATGATTGCTAGGATTAGATGATTAGAGTTTGATGAACACATAAATCCCATGCCTTATATGAACTGATTGATATGTTGCTTTGACTTTTATTAGTCGATTGCTGTTTGGGTGATGTCGACCACCATATATCTGTTTATGTCCACTAACATATGCAGGTATATTGGTATATAAGTATGTTCCCGATCCGGATCTCACATAATATGATGATTGGATGCCGAAAGGAAAGGGTAACTATATCTTGGGTTGACATATGAAGAAACGGAGCTTAATTTGACCTAAGTTGGCATTAAAATGCAACGTTTGAAGTCTCACTACATCTGCAGACGGTTTTCTTCCAACCCTCAGCAACAACAACAAAAGCGGCTCAACCACCTAACGTATCTTTGTGCAGGATACCATTTTTAGACAATTACTTAGTAATTTGATTAAATTGTTTTGAAAATCGAAAATATTGTTTTTGAAAATAAATTGAACTTAATTTTGAAAATCACCGGACTTCATTTTATCAAAACATAAGTCACTCAATCATCGACTACTGTCATCGATTGAGGAGGAGAGTGATTTAAAATAAAATATTTTCAAACAATATATCTTGAAAAGAGTCCGTTTGTACGTTAAAATGTGGTGATCTAAAGATTTAATGTTATATCATGGTATGATTTTTCTTTTGAATCAAGGTCTTTCAAAATGAAATTTTTTTTGTTCTTGTTTGATTGTGAAATTGTTTTATTTTACTAAAAGATCTCTTAAAACTATTATACCTGACACTAACAATCTTAAATGTCTTAAACTGTTCCTTATCTATCATTTTTCAAAATTAAATCTTGCCACGTCTTTCCCAAACTCTTTTAAATGATTTAAATCAATTGGGATCACAAATCTCAAAAGGTTTGAAATTTTTGATCGGGGGAGAGATCGTGATTTAAATCTCAAATCTGTTTTAATGGAATCGGTTTTAGTCCTTTGTAGGCACTCCTGCCTCCATGTGCCAAACGATTTCAAATACACAATGCATATGTTGAGGAGGAGGATTTATCAAAAAACCAGATGAGTATTTAAACAAGGCCACATTTTCTCCCATGTTTTCTAAACCTAATTAAATCACTTGGGATCCAAAATCTCAAAGGGAGATCGTGATTTAAATCTCAAATCTGTTTTAATGGAATCGGTTTTAGTCCTTTATAGGCACTCCTGCCTCCATGTGCCAAACGATTTCAAATACACAATGCACATGTTGAGGAGGAGGATTTATCCAAAAACCAGATGAGTATTTAAACAAGGCCACATTTTCTCCCATGTTTTCTAAACCTAATTAAATCACTTGGGATCCAAAATCTCAAAGGGTTTGATATTTTTGATCGGGGGAGAATTTGTGATTTAATAATGAAATTTGATAAAAGGTGATCGTTTTGATTTAATTGTGTAGGCTGCTCTCTCATATGTGCTAAACGCTTTCGAATCTCGAAGCATATTGAGGGGAGCAAATAAACTATCGAAGTACAAGCTTTTAAAGTGATATATAAAGTACCTTGATTGAGTTTTCAAATGGTTTCTTAATGGCTCTTGTGATTGTGGATGTGCTTCAAATTAACTCTTGCCTCTATGTGATAAAATGATTTCAAATATCCTATGTACATATTGAGGGGGAGAATTTACCAAAGAAAATCAAATGGCTTTTTCTATGAAAATTGTGATCAAAGAAAATATTTCAAAGTCCTCTTGCCTCCATGTGCTAAACGATTTCTAAATCATATGCACATGTTGAGGGGGAGGTTTTCTAAATGATTAAAACTATTAAGGTACAAAATGCTTTGATCTCGTATCACAAGTACCTTGATTGTTTTTCCAAATGATTTTTCGATTGGTTTCAAGGAAGAAAGAACAATACCAAAAGACCGACCAATTTAATTTATGCATGGTGTTATAAGGATGGTTAGGTTAGGTATTCGTTCCCACGATCCGCCAGAACCGGAGGGATCTACCCAGGGAAAATCCACTAGTTAGTGTAGAAGTCCTTAGGTATGGTGATAAAAGGAGAAAATGAGATATGGGAAGAGTGCGGACTGAGACTGAGCTAGTACTGGAATAAACCCAACAAGGTTCTAGTTATGAAGTTTCGGCAAGCACTGAAGGGGTTGAAGAATGAAAAAGAATTGAATGAGAAAAAGGGTGAAAAGAAATAGCCCTCCATTTATTCAACCTTAGGGCGGGTTCAATTCATATGCTATTGGTGGTTACCAAGGTAACATCGGTATTGAAGACAAGACGTCATGGACCCAGTGACGCACTGCACTAAACCTTCCCAAGCTACTCAAGTTCCTCTTAAAAGGACTTGTTTCATTCTCACGGGGAACCGACATTATCTATCGACTTTCTCTTAGAGTTTGTTGATATTGAAGAAGGAGACCCTCTCCCTAGTCTCCGGCATTGGAACCAAATATGCACAATTGAGTCTAGAGCCACGAGATCATCATTTAAATCTCTTTAGGACACTTTCAATGAAGACTCTCTGTTTCACACAATGTGGAAAGAGATATTATATCTTATGAGTCCTACGCATTATCCTTGTGGTATTGCCAGAACATTCGAGTGATATGCAAACATATTCACAATGAAGATGGAAAGCCTTCTGGAGCCAACATCAAACAAGCTTCTGGTGGGTGGCATGTGAGATCTATTCAATAGATCAACCATGTGACAACGAAGTAATGGGGCGATTCAATCTTTTGAATCAATCTGGTTCGGTTATGGATTGACGGATACCTTTGAAAAACCGGTCGTTGTGCTTAAAACTCTTTTCTTTAGCACATCGACTGTGTACAAATATTTCAAAATAAAAGGTGTTTATGATTGATAAATGATCTTCATTAAAACCTTCGTTGTATTGCAAAAAACAATTTCTATTGAGCGATACACGATTGTTTTCAAATCTCGTTTATCAATCAGTGAATCTCAATTCGCTGGTTCACTCTCTCCGTGTTGTCTTCTTTGAGACGTTTCGGTTTGAGAACACGGCTAGAGTTCATTTGCGAAACCCCGAAGGAAATTCTTGAATTATACGTCTAACGCAGTCGGTACTTGTCTTGATCAGCGGGGAACGTGGGCCGTGTACTCAATTCAACAAAAGTGATCAAAGACACTTTTGTGCGCTTTATTGCTAACTGTTTTATGCAGGAACACCCGACGTTTGCAGCTGATCAGAATGAAGCGGTCAATCCATAGCCGCATGCTCACACAATTCATTCATTTCCAAAGAAATCATGATTAGTGCATCCATGACTCTGATATTTTCACTCCATGCTTCTGCTACGCTGCTGCCAATATCATGAATCAACGAAAGCTTCCGCCACTCTGATAAGAAGAAATCATGATCCAGAATGTGAGCATGTCGGTCCAAATGTCACAACATCATATGCTGGCAACACAACAATGGGTGATGCTGAGATTTACTGTGGCTGATGATCTCTAGTAATGCTCAAAGGTCTTCAATGTGGATCAGCTCAATAACCTCCACGAAACATACATTGTAGTTGAACAATGATGAAATCACCTCAGAAGCACATAGCTTGAATACTTTGATGAAGAGAAGTCTACGAGCTCAAGACTGAAGATTTATTAGAATGCTAGGATTCATAATGTAATTTATGGGGTGACCTCCCTTAGGGGGAGATTGTTAGGAATTGGAAATTCTAGTGTGAAGCATCGGTCACCGCAAGTATAATCTAGCTTAAGTTAGCTCGTAGACATATCGTTTGTAATGATAGTTGTTAGTAAGTTATTAGCTTAGTTTTAGTCTAGTGCAACACCGTGGAGGAAGGACGGGTCTTTGCCCACTGTATATACCTGATCCACAGGCCGATAGGAGGTCGTTATGTTTGTAAGTATAAATACCCCTTCCATCCATGGAAGGGGTGGTGCTTCTCATAATCTAACCTTCCATATTTTGTGAATCAAATCTCTAGCAAGAACACCATCTCTATCTTTCTCTCTCTAAATATGGCAATCATGTATTTTGATCATCCAAGACCACCCGAATCATCAACACAATAATATTTCGATCCTACATAATGAATGCAGGTTCACACTGACGTAAAAGTCGTAAATTATTCTCAAGTTGGGTCAATTGCTATGGTAGGAACAGAAATGTGTGCAAGATGGGTAATTCTTGATTAGTAAGTACCCTTATCTAGGTTTATAAATGAGAGTAAAGGGGTGTTCGTACATGCAGTTGAAATTGATTATTGATCAGTTACACACTATTATAAACTTCGTGTATTGTTGCTTTACGATCATTTTGTGACCTGCGACCAGTATTTCGGGTAGGCGCTTTGGGAATCATGGTTGTTGTAGCTTTGAATTTTAGATTATCAGATTTCGGCGGTTTGAAATTGTTTTCAGTAGACAATATGTAAGTTATAACTTTTCACATACACATCATAACATTAAAACAAGGTAGCATATAGATGGAATTCTAGAGAGAGAAAGTTAGAGGTTTAGGGAACTTAGTGAGAGAAAGTGAAAGATATTATTATGAGCTCCAACTCTCTACCTTGGGAGGTAGAGAGTATTTATAGTCTTACATAAACGCCACACATCGGGCGTGGATCGCATACAGTGGGTAAAGACCCGTCAGTCCTCCACGGTGTTACTTAACTAAATACTACTTAACTTAAAATAACTACGACTACGAGCTTTCTAACGATTACATATACTTGAGGTGACCGACTCTTTAATACCGGAATTTCTAATTCCTAACAATCTCCCCTAAGGGAGGTCACCTCAATCATGCACTAAAATTACATTGAATACAAGCAGATATGACATTAACAATTGTTCTTGCATTCTTGATGTAGTCCTTTGTTCCTAAGCTCGTAGTCATTGATTCTTCACATTGCATGTTTGGTTACTTGAAGTGGAGGTCTTTTCTTCGATCCACGTGATAATAATTTTGAGCCATCATTTGAGATTATCAGCCATCAAGAAAATCTCGACATCCTTTGTGGTGTTGGTATTATGTGATGTTGTGACTTTAGGACCGACATGCTCACATTCTGGATCATGATATCTTCTCATCGAGTAGCGGAAGCATTTGTTGAATCATGATATTGGCGGCTGCGTAGCATAAGCATGGAGTGAAAATATCCGAGTCATTGATGCACTAATCATGATTTCTTTTGAGATGAATGTGTTAAGTGAGCATGCGGCTATGGTTTGACCGCTTCATTCTCAACGAGTGCAAGCGTCGGCGTACACGCATACAACAGCTTAGCAATAAATCGCATGCGAAAGTGTCTTTGATCACTTTCGTTGAATTGAGGTACACGGCCCACGGTTCCCCGTTGATCGGTACAAATGCCTGTGTCGAGGAATAATTCGAAGAATTTCCTTGACGGGGTTTTGCTCTAGTTGTTCTCAAACGCGAACATCTCAAAGAAGACAACACGGAGTGAGTGAACCAGCGAATTTGAGTCCACTGATTGATGAAAATATATTTGAAAAACAATCGAGTATTGCTCAATAGAAATTGTTTTTGCAATACAACGAAGGTTTTATGAAAATCAATTATCAATCATAAAAACACCTTTTGGTTTGAAAAATGAGTACACGGTCGATGTGCTAAAGAAAAAGTTTGTTAAGCACAAAGACCGGTTTTTCAAAGGTATCCGTCAATCCATAACCTGAACCAGGATTGATTCAAGAGATTGAATCGCCCCATTGTTTCTGTTCAGTTGTCACATGGTTGATCCATATAATATATCTCACATGCCACCTACCAGGAGCTTGTTAGATGTTGGCTCTAGAAGGCTTTCCATCTTCATTGTGAATGTAAACACATCACTCAGATGTTCTGGCAATACCACAAGGATAATGCGTAGGACTCAAAATATAATCTCTCTTTCCACATTGTGTGAAACAGAGAGTCTTTATTGAAAGTGTCCTAATGAGATTTATTGATGATCTCGTGGCTCTAGACTCAATTTGTGCATATTTGGATCCTGTGCCGGAGACTAGGGAGAGGGTCTCCTTCTTCAATATCAACAATCTCTAAGAGAAATTCGATAGATAATGTCGGTTCCCCGTGAGAATGAAACAAGTCCTTTTAAGAGGAACTTGAGTGGTTTGGAAAGTTGAAGTGCAGTGCGTCACTGGGTCCATGACGTCTTGTCTTCAATACCGATGTTACCATCAATATCATATGAATTGAACCGGTTTACGCCTAAGGTTGAATAAATGGAGGGCTATTTGTTTTCACCCTTTTCTCATTCAATTCTTTTAAATTCTTCAACCCCTTGATTGCTTACGAGACTTCATAGCTAGAACCTTGTTGGGTTTATTCCGATTACTAGCTCGTCTTAGTCCGCACTCTTCCCATATCTCATTTTTCTCCTTTTATCATCATACCTAAGAACTCTACACTAACTAGTGGATAGTCCCTGGGTAGATCCCTCCGGGTCTGGCGGATCATGGGAACACATACCTAACCTTATCGTCCTTATATCACCATACATAATGTAAAGTTGGTCGGTCTTTTTGGTATTGTTCATCCGCCATAGGAACCAATTGAAAACCATTTGAAAATCAATCCAGATACTTGTGATATATTATCAAAGCATTTTGTACACGAATTGTTTTTGATATTTTTAGAATAAGTGCTCCCCCTCAACATGTGCATCAAATATTTGAAATTGTTTTGCACACGGAGGCAAGAGGAAGAAATTAACTTCTTTGTTTACCATTTTCTAAAAAATATCACCATCACTTCCTTGATCAAATCAAGTAGATAAAGCATTTTGGGGAAGGATGAGGTTTTCATGATTTTGCTCCCCTCAATATGTGCCTCGAGGTTTGAAAAGAGTTTTGCACATACTAGAGGGAACACTTATGAGATAAGTGATCACGTTTCAAATCATTGTGGTTTAATATAGATGCTTCCCCTCAATGTGTGCATGGAAAATTTGAAATCGTTTGTCACTTACGGGGAGGCAAACATGCTAATCACTTTAGAAACCATTTATCGAATTATCAGTTTAAATCCTATTTAAATCACAACTTCTTCCCCGATCACAATTATTAAAACATTTGAGATTTGTGATCTCTGTAGATTTAAATTGATTTTGAAAGCTTTTAAGGAGAATTGTGACTTGATAATGAAAGCGTTTTAATGATAAGGATCGATGTTGAGATTTTAAACTCCATTGGTTAAACATGCATGTACATCTTTTGAAAACAATTTAATGCCAAATAACTTTTTAATTGAAATGAAATCATTCTCCCCTGATCAATGACATAGGTTGTTGATTGAGATTTGACGATAAGTCGATGATTATCAAAAATAGAGACCGAGTTATTTTTCAAAGCATTTAGTTTTCAGCAGATAAATGTTATAGAATCCGAGCATGGAATTTGAAAACATGGTAAAACATGGCTCTGTTCTTTCTTTTAAAAAACCGGGTTATTGCAAAAAAATGAACAATAAACCATTGTTTCTCTTTCTCCCAAAAATTATATATATATATATATTTTTTTAATTAAGAATTGAACAACATCTAAAGTCCCGTGTCATTCTTTGAATGACAACACAAAGACCGTAGATAATATCGAACCGAGAAAAAAAGCATGACAAAGACAATATTTTTGAAGATTTTTCAATTTTTGATTTTTATGGATTTTTGAAAGTTTTATATTTTTCTATTTGGTTTTATAGGGTTTTATAATTTTGTATTTTGTTTTTCGAATAAGTATTTACATGAGATAGATGAAGATAGACCTTCACTCCTCGTCTTCCTCGAAGACGCGTTTGAGAGTATCGGTTGAAGGCTTTTCAAGCCAAGGCGTGGAAGAATAAACTCAAAACGTTCTCTTGGAAGAGCTTTGGTGAAGATGTCGCTAGCGATATTCAGACCTCACAAAATATAGTTCCACCACACCTTTTTCCACTTGTTCCCCGATGAAATGATGTCGAATGTCGATATGCTTTGCTCTTGAGTGTTGAGCGTTGTTGCATGAGAGAGCAATAGCACTTTTATTATCACAGTACTGAGGGATTTTGTTGAATTCAAAGCCGTAGTCGAGATAATTGAGATCTCATCCATAAGATTTGAGCACAACAAGATGACATGGCTATGTATTCAGCCTCTGTAGAGAAATAGAAGTACTCGTTTGCTTCTTTGAAGACCAGCTCACAAGCTTATCACCCAAAAGCCCGAGCACCTCCAGATGTACTTCGACGTGTATCTTGACAACCGCATGATCGGCATCGCATAGAACGTTAGTGACATACCGGTGTCCTTCGGGTACCATAGTCCCATATTGATGGTTCCTTGGAGATACCGAAAGACCCGTTTAAGCGCTTCAAGGTGCTTTTTAGTAGGCTTAGCACGGTATCTAGCACACATGCAAGCAGCGAACAAGATGTCGGTCTACTAGGCGTGAGGTACATCGGGATCCAATCATACTACGATATTTTGTTTGGTCAATCATGATCCATGAGTGGTCCTCATCTAGTTTGGTTCGATCAATCATGGGGTGTCAACAGGGTCACATGAATCAAATCCAAATTTCTTTAAAATCTCTGTTGCATATTTAGATTGATTTTATGAAAATGCCTCAGGACTTTGTGAAATTTGTAATCCCAAGAAAAATGACATTTGTCCCATCATTGACATTTGAAATTTAGAACTCATTTCATTAGAAAAACGATCACATTCCATTGGGTCAGTCGAAGGAAAAATAATATCATCAACATAAATTTGAACATGAGTTAAATGTTTGCACGACTTCACGGTGAACAATGTTGCACGATCAACGCTCCTTTTACTGAATCCGGATGATAGAAGAAACTTTTGATAGATGTATCATACCATGCCCTTGGAGCTTGCTTTAAACCAGTAGGGCCTTCTTCGACGAGCAAGCGTGAAAAGTAGGATGCTCTTGATTTACAAATCCTTCGAGGTTGGTAGCGACTTCTTTAAGATCTCCGTTGAGGAATGCCGTCTTTACGTCCATTTGATAGACTACCATGTTCTTACTTGCGGCATTAGCCAAAAAGATTCTAATTGCCTCGATTAAGCCACGAGAGCAAAAGATTCTTCAAAGTCTATACCCTCCTCTTGGCGGTATCCTTTAGCAACTAATCGAGCCTTGTTCTTCAACACATCACCATGCTCATCAAGTTTCACTTTGAAGATCCATTTTAGAGCAATAATCATAGCACAATCTGGAGCAGGTACTAACTCCCATACATCTAGTCGATCAAACTCATGAATTTCATCTTGCATAGCATTGAACCAGTTATCTTCATTCATGGCGGTTTTAACATCTTTTGGTTCGATCTTAGAAGTCTGAGGAGTTGAAGCACCATAAGGCATCGGTTGCAAGTTGTTTCCGTGTGGATCTTGGGCGAGAGGGATTTCCAATGATGTTGTCTAATGGATGATCGTGAGTCCATTTTTGAGGTGTTCATGTGGTAGTTGTTGAGGGTGAAGTAGCGAGTTGATGTCTCACGGCGAAGATGGTTACGATGAAGATTGAGGAGCAAATATGTTTTCAAATGGAGCATCTTGAGGAGTAGCAAAGGGATTAACTTCATCATTGATGCCAGAAGCAGTTCCATGATGTACATTTGAAGAATGATGATTTGTTGATGAGGCGAAGGATCGGCGGCGTGCTTCTTGACTTAATGATATTGAGGCTGAGGGATTGACTTCATTCAGCGAGAATATGCAGCCTCATTTGTAGGAATCAAACCTCATTAGTACTTGGATCATAAAGTTCATCAAACATAGGATCAAACAATTTCTTTAAATCATCTTGAGATGGAGGTACATATGGAGTTTCTTGAGAAAAGTTTGGAACAAGGGATGAACCAATGGGACATTTTGAAGTCGGGTCAGGCTGGATTGTCAGGGAGCCATAGGACCCATCAAGCGATGAGAAACTCCATCTAAACTATCTTTATCAACCCATAAGTAGACAATTTGAGCCGAGAACAAATGATTTCCTGCGTCATTAATGCATTCTTAACTAAAGGTATACATGTAGAGGTGATCTGGAAGATTCACACAAATGTCTTCAGCGAATGAGGTAATCATTTTCCTTAATGTTCATGTGGTTGATTTATAGCGTGCATGATAGGAGGAACAATAATCCAAAGTAAGATTTGGCAAAGGAATACCAAAGAGCGGATCATTATCCATGAACAACAATCCGTGAAGATTTGGCACAGGAATACCAAAGAGCGGATCATTATTCAATAGTGCAACTTACAATATCATGATAGTCATTATAAGCGCCTTGTGAAATAGCTGGAGATAAGGTTTCTTGAAATTCCAAGAAGTACTTCTTAGATGGTGAACCCGGTTGAGTCAATAGAAACGAGACATGAGCTTGGCTGGATGATCAACATTAGAGTGGGTTGAAAGTACTCATCAAACATATCTTTGAAAACAATGAATCCCAAACATTGATTCCCAATTATCCTTAGTAAGTGAAGCATTAGGCATTGGAGGAGAGTCATCAAAAATCAAACAATGAATCCATTATCCTTAGTATATTCATCTATCAAAAGAATATACACTCATCATCATCAAAAATTAAGTCGTATAACCATTATTCAAACATCCATCATCATGTTAGTATATTCTCTTCTCCCCCTCAAAAATTGCATCCGAAGTTGCCATTTTTGATTTAACAAGTGAATAAGAGTATATACCAATGAGCAGCAGATCCACGATGGTGAATGAGTGGAAAAACATGAAGCTTGTTGATGAAGAATGTAGATGAGTATGGCCATTCATGGGAGAATTTCTCTTTAGAAGATAAAGCGCCGCGGAAAGCGTACATTTTCTTTTCTTTGAAGAACGGGGCTGAAGTATTATCTGAACACCCATAATGATGAAGTCACGAGGCTGAGCTGAAGAGAAACGGCGTCATTGTAAAGAGCCGATCATATGTTTAGAGCGCGAATCCAAATACCAAGGGGCGATTTGTATGCGACTGCTTTGGACAACAGACGAAGATAAGAATTGGAAACATTGGATCCCCACGTCTCGATGGGTTCCTTTTGGTTATACAAGCAATCTTTGAATCAACGAAACCCTAGATGCAATGGCATTATCCTAGGAGCTAGAACTAGTAGAAGCATCAGGACTTAGTCAAATGACATTTTATGCTTAATGGGATTATTCTACGGTTGGCTTCCAAACCTTACTGGAGCTATTCTAGGCATAGTAGGTCTAGCAAAGGGGCAAGGATTGCCATTGCGTGAATATTCTACATGTGGGCTTCCCTTTGAAATCCTACATTGGTAAAGACCTTCCTGTAGGTTTCGGGATTGCTATCTTTTAGCTCTCAAACTTTCTTAACTGGGTTATGAATCTTATACCTCAAAAATAACACATCACATTTATCATGATTACGGAAATTAAACATTTTTACATGTTTACAAACAACATATAGGCCTCAATTAATTTTAGTAAGCTTAGAGCTAATACTAGAACTAACACGATTCTTTTGTTCAAATCAAACTTCTTGTCCCTATGGTGTTCTTTCACTTCCTTATCATGATCACTTTTAGTTTGTGTAATCCTATCCTTCTTTGCATAGCTTCTAGGTTTTGACCCGCTAACTTTAGTGTCAATCTTACCATCTGTAGGAGTAACGATGGGAACATTACATGGCTTCACTACTTTACATTCACGGTCTAGAAGTCTTGGGATCTGAAATACTAGAAGCACATTAGTGTATACTTTCTTAAGCTGTGATTTGAGCTTTGGAGCACACTAAAGTTCACTTTAGCACTAACATATCACGGAATATGAACTACTTGAAGGCACATTAGTGTTTCCTTTCTTAAGGCGGGCATAGAACGGTTTCTGCTTGGCACTAGGCATAGAACAAGGCTTCACAGCCTTGCCTTTTTCACCTAAGGGTTTTGGACATGTTGCAATTACACATTCTAGCAACTCTTGAGATCGTTTGGCCCGGAGGCAAGCAAACCTAATTTCTCTATCAAGAGGTTTATTAATGAAATCCTCTTCAACAATCTCACGGAGACATTCTAGACTATCCTTAAGGTGAGCACAATAGTCATGAAAAGCATGTTCATTATTCCTAAGACGAGGAGGAATATATTTAAGCTATCCTGATGTATTTAAGTCTATGGGTGACTTTGAGACAACATTCTTATTGAAAACAAGTGGCAGTTTCCCATTTCCGACTTTTCATTCTCAATTTCCTTTTGTAAAGGCGTTATTTTTTCGTTTGTTAAGGTCACGGTGACTTTCATTGAATCATATAACTCTTTAAAGTGTCGTTTAACTTTTCATTTTCTTCTAGAAAACTCTCGTTTTCCTTTTGTAAGGCATTAACTAAGTTTTTAAGATGAAAAGTTTGAAATCTTGAGAATCTAAAGGAGAAGGCATTTGGGATCCATCACATTGTTCTTTTCACCCTTTAATTGAGAGATTTGGGCTTTCAACTTTTTGATCGAGTGTTCAATGAGCTCGAATCTGTTCATCACGTTTGCTAATTTCAAAAGCGCATCAAATTCAGGAGCATCAAGGATGTCTTGATATTTGAGGTTTTAACATTTTTTTTTAGATGTTGATATTTTAGTTGTAGATCAAAATGTTCAACTTCTAGTTTAGAAAGATGTTTACAAATTATCGTGATCATCGTTCAATTTTCTCATTAAGTTTAGAATTAGTTTTTCAAGCTCAATGACACGATCATGGGAGACTTTTGAACCTTGAGATAATTCATGAAATTGAGAAGCATTAATGGAGCAATTTGTAGCAATGTAAAACACATCTTGAGCAATACATTCAGAAATAAGATTCTCATTCAAGGTATGCAAGTTCTTCCTCTCAATCTCATTATATTTTAATGCTCGCTCATAGTCACTAACCTCAACTATCATTGCATCAAATTCCTTTTCCATTTCTTTAATATCTGATTTTATCTCCCTTTTAAGACTCTCAAAATGATCTTTTAGTTGTTTAAAGAAAGGCATGACCTCTGTTAGATAGCATTCTTTTGTTTGCTCAAAACCCTTTCCCCCGGTTATCCCGATGGGTGTGATCCTTTTCTTACAAGTTTTCTCAAAATCGACAAATAGTTGAAGAATAACATATTGGGTGATTAAGGTCTTGCTCTTAGTGGCAATAGTTCTAGGAACTAAATGCATTGGTGTATTTGGAGGATACACAATCGCTTTAGGGAATTTCCTACAAGGGGGATTCATTTCAACAAGATTTTCGACTTTTGCAAGTCCATATCCTTTTTCGAACACTTGTTCGGGGTCAATAAGTCTGAGGCTTAAACATGTTTAAGGATATCCAATTTTCCTTAGTGTAATCATGGGGTTTTATCGTTATCTTGTTCTTTTCACACTCAGGATCTTCTAGCTTCTTATTCATTTTCTCCCTAGTGACTTCATCGATTTCTTATCTTCCTCGTGCACTTTCAGTAGCAACTAGGTTTTGTCTAGGCTTAAGGATCTCATTACCATCATAAAGATACCTTATGAGCTTTCTAGCCTTTTTACAAGCCTGAGGGTTTGGTTCATCAACTAAGGCAACACTATGTTTGTCACTTAGAACTCTATGCTTAGTGATCATGTGAGTTGTCTGAATGGTGTTTCCTTTGCATACAACTTATTTTCAAGCTTGTTTTTCAAAGTTTTAGATTAGAAAAATCATTCAAAAGTTTTGATTCCTTAGCACTAAATTCTTGCTTAAGCATTTTAACATTTTCTTGAAGTTCTTGTTTTTGCTTAGCGGTTTTAGAAAGCTTTTCTTGTAAGGAGTTTAACTCTTGTTTTAATACTTCTCTAAAATTACTTTTTCTAATAATTTATGCGCATTTGGTTATCCACTCTGCTCCGCAGTGGTTAACTCAAACTTAGCACGTTGTTCATAAATAGCAACCTGATCCTTATATATGTTAAGCTCAGTGGTAAAGGAATCATCAGGCACAAATGCAGCGTACTCATGCAGTTCATAATCATCATTTTGAGAAGAAGATGCACAACTAGGCAAGAGAAACTTCCATGCAACTTACCCAGCATTGACATGCGCGGTACTGGCGGGTGCATCTCTATCTTGGGTACATCGAAGCTTCCATGGGTGTTCCTTTGCATTAACGCGAGGTTGTTATGCGGTGCACCTCTCTCTCTTGTGAATTTGAGCCGCGAAGATTCCATTTTGCATTATCCGACTCATCAATTTTTGTTGTCACCGACATTACGCATTCGGCAACACCCGATACTTCAACGAAACATTACCCAACTTATCACAACAATCTTTCAATACTTGACACTCATTCACGTCTTCATTCTTTTGAGAGGTTCTTCAATGTACTTTTCACATTATCCATGAGTTGGATAAATGTCTCAATAATTCTGAATTTCCATTCCGTATGTTTTGAAGAAATTCCGGTCAAGTGTTGATCGTAATGTCTTTGAATATTCCCCAGCGATGAATGGTTGAAATTGTTTGTAGATTACTTGAAGAGCACCTTTAGAACCATCCTTTTGAACCTCTTTATTGGTAAGTTGCAGCTTTAAGTGTTCTAAGTTCAACGGCAAGCTTCTTGTCAATGTAGGTAAGTCCTGGCGGAAAAGAGCACTACATGTTCGATCTCCAGCTATGGATAACAGTGTATGAGGTGAGATGAAGTAGGCGATAGGGCTCAATCTTTGCATTCCATTTGCATGGCATTCATGGCGAGGTGCAATTCATTCTCATTGTACTCGGAACATGAAGATCTCACATCCTCATTGTTTAATTCAAACATCTTTAATCATTCGGTAGCAGCATTCATTAACATTATTGTCCACGACATCATACAATTTAAGCACTTCGAAATCACAGGTTGATTAGAGTAAGACATGATGTGGTGGAACACGGATTTTACAAGTCTATGATTTAAACAGAAATAGAATCTTTGGCGAGTTTTTACTAAAATCAAGACCAAACCGTTAAGCAATGACCAATGGAATGTGTTAAGATGGCTGATGGATCGACACAATGATAGATAATTATGTGTTAGGTCTTATGATTGTTTGTGGGATAAGCAGAGATGTTGTTTGGTTGAGATTTGGGTTGGTTTTTTGCGATTTTATGGAGAATTTAGATCTAAAATCTTAAAAGCTCAATAACTTCCTTTCGGAGAGGATTTGGGCCTCGAAAATTCGTTTTAGGACATCGTGGTGAAACCTCACAATATTCATTAGGTCATTTTTGGCGGGTATTTATTTGAAGATTCTGAGATCAAAAGTTATGGCGTTTGAAGTTTTGGCGTAAAAGTCAACTTTGGTCAAACCTCTTCTTCGTAAAAATCAACCAAGTCGCTATAACCCTTGAACCAAGTCTCTAACGCAGTAAGCTAAGTAGCAACTTCGCTAAATCACCAAATGCTAAGCACCAAAGTCGCTACCGCAGTCAAGTCGCTACACAGTCAAGTCGCTAAACAACAACTCGCTAAGGTCCAAGTCGCTAAAGAATCAAGTCGCTAAATAGCAACTCGCTAAGCCTCAAGTCGCTAGCAAAATTTTGGCAGCAATTCGCTACTCAAGTCACTAAACTTCCGTCGCTAAAACTGCTTCGCTCACAGACCAAGTTAAGCTACCACCAAGTGGTGCCCGTAGTGGAGAGTCCACTACTTGTACTGTTAATCGCTAGGTCTAAGTCGCTAGCTCCAAAGCTGTAACTCGCTACAAAATTGTGAAGCAAGTAAACGCTAGAAGAAAGAGATCCGTATATCAAGTCGCTAGCAAGAAAAACCACATAAACATCACTTTTCAATCCAAAACAACCCAACCAAGATGATTCAAGCTTAACAAATGAAAACCTAAACACTTGTGATGATTCTAAACATAAAAGTACTAACAAAATCAAGCTTTAACACAAGAAATCAACCAAATGATGCACAAACCACTAAACTTTTTCAAACTCAAAAACCACCTAAAATCCAAAGACGTGCAAGATATGATCTAACCTTGGCTCTTGATACCAATTGTAGGATATTGGATTTCACATACACATCAAACCATAACACAAAGTGGGCGTATAAAGGTGAGTTCTATAGAGAGAAAGTTAGAGGTTTAGGGAACTTAGTGAGAGAAAGAAAAATATTATTATGAGCTCCAACTCTCTACTTTGGGAGGTAGAGAGTATTTATAATCTTACATAAATCGCCACACAGGCGTGGATGGGGCATCTGTGGGTAAAGCAGTCCTCCACGGTGTTACATAACTAAATATTACTTAACTAAATATAACTATGACTACGAGCTTTCTAACGATTACATATACTTGAGGTGACCGACTCTTTAATACCGGGAATTTCTAATTCCTAACACAAAACCTCAAGATACATAGGTATTAGACCTTACAAAAAGCATAATCATTTCATCAAAAAGCAATGCAAATGACACGGATCCTGGCTTATAACCGACGAATCACGGTGAGAGGGATCCGTGGGATCGAGTGTCAGTAGAAAGCTTTGTCGGCTTCCCACTTCAAATTTAAGCCACCTTTTGGTTATCTAACCACTTTTAGTTATCATTTAATATCCTCCTAGAGCTGATCAATATCCTAAGTGCATGCTAATCCCCCAGTGGCCAAGAATTTAATTCACTAATTCAAAATCATCCTTTATAAACCAAACACTCCTAAGGTTAAATCATCACTCTCACCTAGCTCACAAAAATCAGTGATTAGAAGCTTATATTGCATCCTTACCATCACCATGACCAAAGCACTTAGCAACAACTCTTCACCAAAGGCATCAAAGAAAGGGTCACATGATTCATGAGATTTCATCCACCAAATCATCTCCTGTAAGAGATAATAATGCTAGAATACCACCTCAACAAACCCATCCAACAATTGCGAAGAAGGCAGCAAGAATTAGCATCAAACCTTTTGGGCTAGAAAAGGGTCATCTAGTTCAAAACCAAACATAGCTAGCTCTAGCAAGCCATCTAAACCCTCATTCCTAGAGCATGGAGTACACTCATTTAATGAGCCTATTCCTCACCTAAATCTCTACTCATTAGAGCATTCACCACCGAGAACCTCCCACTCACCAACTTTCTCGTTAAATAGGGAACCACCTACAACACCGACTAGTCCATCATGGGAAACAAGGAACCATCAAGGACTTGATCATAAGGAGGAATTTACATTACCATCACCCTCATTTTTAGTAGAACCTAATCCTACATCTCAAAATGAAACCCCACAATCATTCGTAGAGCCTCCTCAAAATATTCACTCTCCTCCGGTTCCAAACCAAGACAATAATTGTCCAAATTGTCTAATCACCCAAGGACTTGTTCAAGAAGCACGAAATGAGTTGCATTTCATGTTTAATCATCTTTTGAAAGATCGGATCAAATCAACAAGTCCACTCATCCCTAGACTCAAGCACATTGTTGCGTTTTAAGTTTTAAGCAACTAGTTAGTATTAGTAGATTTTGTATGGCTAGATCATTCTCTTAGTTTTAGAGATTTGTTTGATTATCTCTTTGTTTTATTGAATGATAACTTATTTGCCATATTACTTTGAGTGTATGTTTGATATTTGTATACATATCTCACTCTCACATAAGCATTGTTTGAAATATCACCATTGCTGAAAATCTGTCACCAGACAGACGGATC